>CM066587.1:42393367-42955867 GCA_033816785.1 Picus viridis
ATAGCTATTTGTGCCTTGCTTACAACGTTCTTATTGTCAGCTTCTTAAGGCTACTGAAGTGAGTATTGTGAGGGTTTTCTCAGGGTACCAAAGACAACTTTCTTCATTTTGGAGCCACTTTTAAGTATTAAGTTCTATGCCTGTTTTGCAAGATTGAAAACCTAAGGATCTTCCTTCTTAATTTCCTTGTCAGGTGAAAATCCACACTTTTGGTGTGGTGAAGAGCCTGCAAAAGCACAGAGCTGACTTTTTCCTAGCATCAGAGGTCAGAAGCACTGCTACTGAAGTGGCTGCCTGAAGCCTGGCACACATTTAGCTCTCCCTGCTCTGTGCAGCAGCAGTCCTTGCTGGCACAGGGTGAGAATAAACAGCTCTGCATAACAGAACATCTTCAGCAGACACAGCCAGATCCACCAGAGCTTATCTGCCAGAGTCCTTAAAAGGTATGAGTAGAAGAGCCTGAGCCAGAGAACACCTGATAAATGAAGAGGCTCTGTACCTTTTTGTTTTTTTGATCCTTCACTGAAAGAAGCTTATAGTGCTCCCCCTCTCTTCAGCTGATCTAGCAGGAAAAGACTCAGTTGGATTTGAATGCCTCTCTTCTTTCCTTTTTCTGCCCCTTCCCCCCATATTTATGCTTCTCTGTTCCTACAAAAAAAGAGGGATCTACAAAGAGGACCACCCTGCCAACCACTAAGCCACCAACAGGCTTAGAATATTGTGCAAGGAATCTTCAAAATGTCTGAGCAGATTTCAATTACTCTTTTCAAGGGTTTGCAATTCCCACTGCACAGCCTATTGTTTGCTTTCACTAGGACATTCTTCTCTTAAACAGCTGGCATAGGATGACTGCTGCTCTGTAGGAAAACAAGTAAACACCACACAGATTTAAAGCCAAACAGAAAAATAAAACTTTTTTTCTTTTTTTCTTAGAAGAGACTCTCATGAACACAGGAGGGTTTTCCAAGATAACAGGAACTCTATTTTTGCTGCTTATAGCTGAGGGAGAGCATGGGGGATGTAGTTCATTATCTTTTGATGCTCAGCATGGCTTTTACACTGAACATCAAAGGAACAACGAGCAACCATTCCCACATTTTCCATTTACAGTGTTTGGGTAAGGAATTGTTTCTCTCCAGTCTGTTTGAATAAGGAGCTGTAGTTTTGCTCTTGCTTCTGTTCCTGCAGGAAAATGGAAAGAAGGAAAAGAGAAGCAGCACAAAGGGAAAGAAGAGAAGAAAATAGATGTTCACAGCAGACAGCCTCGTAGTGCAGAGACTGGTTACTCGGTGTGAATTGTGGGGGATTTCAGTGGGAACTAATTATGTCCAGAAGTTTTCCAAGAACTGCCATTTTCCAGACACAGATCATCCTTTTCATATCTACTGCTGCAAACATGCACAGGATACTCCTGAGATTCTGCTGGCCTTTGTGGGGCTGGGCACACAGCAGTGCCTGAAGCCATCATAGCAGCCCACAGAAGTTTTGCACATGGAAGGGGATCTGTGCTGCCCTCCAGGGTGGGATGCACAGTGACTAAAAAGAAAACCATCAGCAGAAAGGGATGTGTCTTCTGTGGCTGTGTGTTATGCTGAAGACCATTCTGGTACAAACTCAGTTAAAGCCTCAGCTAAAGCCTTAAATCTACCAGTCACATCCTCCATTTCTTGAGAGTCATTTGGGTATCCCTTAAGCTGTAAGAAAAGGCCTAGGCTTTCAAAATAACAAAACACATTCAGCCTTCAAATGTGTATCTTTCCATTATCATCACTGTCTTCCTGTTCAATGGCCTATGCATGCTTTCTCCTCCCTGGCAGGCATCCCTTCATGGAGCACTTTTGTGAATCAAAGAAAGCAAAAATGTGCAGACATTGTTAAAAGAGGTCTCCTTTCCATTCTCATTCTGACAGTTCATCTTTAAATGAAGGGTTTGACATAAATGAGAGAAAATGGAAGGAGTCTCTTAGCTAATCTGAAAGGAATCTCTTCTGCTGTACTTTCACTAAACAAAGCCAGAAGTCCCAGAGCTGAAGTTTATCCAAACTAAAGCCAACAAACGGTTGTTGTTGGAGGGGTTATATCATGTTTTCCATTGTCATCTTGACACGAAACAGGCAGAGGCTTCCACTTTGCAAATCCAAAGACAAGAAGATTGGCTCTGAAGTGAAAATGAATAAATAAAAGCCCTGCTTGGAAGTTTGGTTTGGTTTTCTCAAAGCAAAATGTAGAGAACCTTTCCTATGAAATACAAGGTGAGAATAAATAATGACTTCTTGAAAATATAAAGGAAAAAGATTATTTACTATGCCTCTGCATGAAACATGTATTGTACGACAGACATTGATGCCACTCATTCCTCCTTGGACCCTTCCAGCACTTAAGGAAGGATAAGCACACCTCATTATCTTCCCTATACTTACAGAAGAGACTTTCTGACTCCTGTAATATGTCCTTTTTTTACTGCCTGGGGAGATTATCAGTTCACTGGCCACAGCCAGGGGCAATTTAAGGGCTACTCTTCCTTTGAAACTGTCAGACAGTTTCAAAGCAATGTGAGAAACAGTGATGGCATGATCCCTACACATAAATATGGGAATCTTATTTCCCTTGAACACACACTGCCTGACTGTCCTGAATGGAGAAAGATCAGGAAATTCTGTGGGAATTCCACACAGATTTTTCTGAGGACAAAGTAGCTCTTGCCATGGGAGCCATAGAGAGGACAGGAATTAAAGCTTCACAAACACATTGAAAGATTCAATAGAGGAAGAAAATCTATGGAGGAGTAATTGTCCTGCAGCATTAACTAAACCAGAGCACTGTTTCCCATACCTAGTAGCAGCATGGCCATGGGAAGTCACCAAACAGCATCTCTGTAACAGAGATTACATCACTGTGAGTGGCACAGCCCCAAACAGCCTTCTCTTGAGAGGAATCCTCGGGCTCCCCTGGGCTGAAGTTGCACAGCATACTAAGGGCCAAGGGCTGCAGCATTCTTCTGCACCCACCCACGCTTCCTTCAACAAGCCTGACCTAAAGGTACAGAAGCACTTCTTGCATCACTCCTGTGGCCAGTTCTCCTCCTCTACAGGGTATATTATCATGGGTGTGTTAGAGGGGTAGGCTGGTGTAGCACTGCAGCAGGTAAAATGATGACAATACAATTTCTGTTTCATTTTGGCTTGGGTATCAGCTCCCCAAAACCCAAATCATAATATCTTAAAATTGTGGACTTACAGGTAAGTAGGTACTGAGCTCTAAACAACATTAAGGTCATGCTACCTATAATTTACCAAGCTGTTGCAAAGAGAATGAGCTAACCATTGTCACATTGAACCAGAAAAGAGAATTTTTCCAAATTTGAGTTTTCTATTTTGGGGCTTTGCAAATAAAATAAAATAAAATAAAATAAAATAAAATAAAATAAAATAAAATAAAATAATAATTAAAATATTGCTCCCTCACAGCAAATTTCTGCAATGATGTGGGCATTTAATCCAGTTACTTCAAGGTCAAATCTCCTCCACCCCATTTTGTTAACAACATATCTCTGCCATTGCCCACATATTTCTCTTTCTTAGCTGGGATCTTTTGCCTTGTTTCTTAAGCATAATCCAGAGTATTAATGGAGGTGACCACTGCATTAATTTCCAGTCCTGTGGGTTTTGACAAATTATGGCTTCAAACCAACGAATTAAAACTTGCAACTGTTACAGCTACTGTGACTTGTGCCCATCCCCAGACAAGTAACCTACATCAGGAGTAACAGAGTTTTCATAGTTTTCATGGTGCCTGCTAGCCTGGGAAAGAACACTGTTATTGTTTCCCCCTACCCGTAGGATGAACCTTTCAACTCTGAAGTGATTGCCTTTTAATCCAAAATGCTAAAGGACAGCCTGCATCCTTTGTGTCACTGACCTACAGCATGCTTTCCCAATTATGAAGCCAGGTATGTCCCATTTTCGGCACATTTCTGATTAAAACAAGGTTTGAACAACATCAGCACCTAACTGGGATAATGACTAACAGATCCATGTCAGCATGGTTCATCAGGAAAAAAAAAAAGATAGCAATTCATCTCTCTCTTTCTCTTGAATAGCATTAATTAAAACTAACACCCAGCTGTTATGCAAGGCTGGTATCAGCTGAGATTTTGCAAGTAACACCTAGCTGCCTGTTTCAAACCTCAAAACTTTGGCAGAAGCTAGAAGAGGAAACAGGATCTGCTTGTAATCTGCAGCACTAAGAGAGGAGCAAATGTAATGACTCTGAAGCATCAACAGTAGTATCTGTGCCAGAGACAACAATCTTCTCCCTCTGCCTCTTCGCCCTTTAATAAATTAGTGGATGTTTCCAGCTCCACCCCCCTTTAAAAAAACCTCTCTGCATAGATTGGGTCTCAAATCAAAAACAAATCTGGAAAATAATGAAAGGGATATATAATGGCTTCATTTTCCTAAGGCTAATGTCTTCCAGGGATGTGTGATCTACAACGTGTTTATGAAATTTGTCCTATTTCCAAGAACTGTATAGATCTATAATGTTTAGAGGGGCTGTATTCCCCAGGCTTACATTTAGCACAAGATTTCCAGACCAGAAAGGCATGTTTCAATTTTCTTCAGCAAAATTTGCCTGCTGTGTGCTTGGTGAAAAACAAAACAAAACAAAACAAAACAAAAAATAGTGAGGAAAAATGGAAGAAGAGCATCGATCCCTGATCTTTGATACCTTCACATAATCCAGGTTAGATATGGTGGTGTAAATTATCTGCTGGCACACAGGCATGTGTCATCTGGTTTTATCTTCAAAAGGCTGGAGGGGGATTTTTTTCTGTGTTATCAAAACCTTTGAGGAGAGATGCTTCTGTCACTGGCATTATCCTTAAACTAGGTAATTTGTCAGCAAAGAATGCAGATGTGCAGAGTTACACACAGGTAAATATCAGTCTCACAAGTATACTGCAATTATGCAGTATTCATCAACTTCATCACTTCTCTAAGCCTTTCCTCTTAATCAAAGAAGAAAGCAAAATGGCTAAACCAAACTCTTTGCAAGTTTTCCTAAAATCCCATCCTTCTTTTCTGAGAGAGCAGGAGTGGGTACTCAGCATAAAAGGTTCTCTGTGTGCTGCCTCCCGAAACCTACATGCAATAGTTGTGTTTCATTTAAAAGCTGTGATTTGCCATTGAAAGGAATGTGAAAGCTCACTAAGACCTCTCTGAGATATTTTAGGATTCAGTCACTACCACAGAAATAATACTCCTAGCCAAACATTCAAGATAATGCTGACATTATAAGGAAGATACCAAATTACATTGGAGCAAAACATTATTTGTAATAATGAAGAAGGAATACTAGCTCTGCTCTTACGCTGCTTTTAGAGCAGTAGTTTTCCTGCTGACATCAGTGAACTTAATTGCAGAGCTGTCAGGGCTGGAAGGGATCTCAAAGATCATGCAGTTCCAACCCCCCTGCCATGGGCAGGGACACCTCACACCAGATCAGGTTGCTCAGAGCCACATCCAGTCTGGCCTTAAAAACATCCAGGGATGGGGCTTCTACCACCTCCCTGGGCAACCTGTTCCAGTGTCTCACCACCATCATGGTGGAAAACTTCTTCCTAACATCCAATCTGAATCTACCCATTTCTATTTTTGCTCCATTCCCCCTAGTTCTATCACTGCCTGACATTCTAAAAAGTCCCTCACCACGTTCCTCAAGGACTATGGGGTGTAAGCATGAGAAGTGCCATGGTACTGATGACTGAGAGGTCCTTTAACCATCTAAGGAACAGCTGAGATAGGCCCAAATCCATCTGACCTCCCTTTTGGCACCACAGTGACAGGACTGTGCACACACTTCCTTTGTAGTTGGAGAAAATTGCTGAACAGATCCAACCTGTCTTAACTAAATCTCATGCTGTCTTCTGGGAGTAGCCTCCTTGCTTGCTTTTACAAACTTGAGATAAATAGGATTAATGTAGATTGTAAGGCTGGCAAATGCTTGCACAGATCAGGCTGGGTGGGAAGAAGATGGAGTTTGTTCCAAAAAAAGAATTCTAAGTTCTTACAATTTTGGAGACTTTAATATACAGGAAATAAAGGTGTCTTCAAATCATAGAATGTTAGAATGGCTTAGGTTGGAAGGGAACCTAGAGATCATCTACTCCAACCTTGCTGCCGTGAATCTGGATGCCTCCTAACTAGACTCAACTGCACAAGGACTTATCCAACCTGGCCTTGAACACCCCCTGGAGGAGACATTCATAACCTCCCTGAGCAGCCTATTCCAGAATTTTACCACACTCATACTGAAAAACTTTTTCCTAAGACCCAGTATAAACCTACTCTCTCCATCTTAAAACCATTCCCCCTTGTCCTATTGCTAGACACCTTTATGAAAAATCCCTTCTAGCTTTCCTGTAGCAATATACATATTGCTGGCATCTGAGGCATCTGCCTCATCTCAGGCACCAGCTTCATGCCATGTCATCCACCAGGAGGCACTTTAACGTGAACATGGTCGGGGCTTGCAAAAGCCTTACCCTAACCTGACACACATTGAAACGCTTGAATTGTGTCCTTTGCAGGCTAAAAGCATCCTAGTGGGTTACTGGGACATAGAACTTTTGTTCATGTCAGGAACAGAAAATTCCTCATTCCACAATATCCAGATCTTGAGTTCAACCTGAGGCTGAACTGAAATGTCCATTTCTAGCTTTAACAGCAAGACAAAGAAACACATAGCCCAGAGGTACATCTGACTACCCTAAACTTAGTGTATACTGAGCAATTTCCTTAATACCTTGCCAAGTCTTGTCTCCTGGCAGACTGTCTCAAGGAAAATTTTATATTGACTTACATTTGATACTAACCATGTAGACATTTTTCTTGACAAGAGAGAGTATTTTAGCATGTCTGGAAATTCTCTTTCAAACTGTGGAAAATTTGGCTTCCCAGTCCATTGCTGCCCTGCACATGAATTAGTGATGCTAACAATCCACCCCTCCAATTATTATTTTTTTCTATGAGAAAAGCATTTTCAACACCTCCATTTTTTTTTTTTTTTTTTTTTTTTTTTTTCTGTGAGAAAACCATTTTCAAAGGTGTGAGAAGGAACATTCCAAAGAGAAGACAGAATCTGGTATTTTAAGGGATAACCAGGGTTTTATCAGTCCCTCTGCGTAACCTCGTCCCTATAAGTAGTATGGAAGTTAGCCCAGTAAGGAAATGTTACTACACCATAAAACAGGAATGTGGCAGAGAAATGAGAATACTCCCTCATGCTTCCTTTGTATATTGTATATTGTTCTTCTACCCCAAATTTACCATTTCTTCAGTCAAATATGTACTGAACCTCAAAAATGTCCAGGGATACAACCAGAAGAAGGGAAAGAGATCTGGTGTTCAGCAGGGATTTGATTACTGCAAGAAATAAACCCAATGCTCTTTCTTTCTATATTAGATGGTCTTTTAGTCCTTACTCCTGCGTTATTTCCCATTTCTTGGTCCTTTAATCCTTATTCCTATATTATTTACCATTTCTTGAGTCAAATATCTGTTGAACCTCAAAAGTGTCCAGGGACACAACCAGAGTGAGGGAAAGAGATCTGGCGTTCAGCGGGGACTGGATTACTGGGAGAAATAAAACCAATGTTCTTTCTTTTTATATTAGATGGCCCTTTAGTCCTTATTCCTATGTTATTTATCATTTCTTGGTCCTTTAGCCCTTATTCCTCTGAGGATACACACACACACATATATGTATAAATATACATAATGCATGTTAAATACATACATACATATATATATAAAATTTACTGCTGTAAAAAGAGAAACCTCCCAGCATATATGTGCTGAAATTTCATAGTATTTTCTTGAATTACTGAAGAGGCAGTTTATAGACTGGCAAAGCAGAAGCAGAAAAGCATCAGTTCCCAGTACATATATGTTTGTTTGGCCTTTACATGCCTTTTTTTTTGGTGTGTGTGTGGTTGTGTGTGTTTGTGTGCTTTGTTTTGGTTTCTTTCTTTTAAAACACTTTACAAGGCTCAGCCTGTGTCTCTGCTTGGTGAGGGAGGCTGGTATTTGGGCATGCTGCTGTTTCAGAGGATGTTACCTGATTTACTCATGCACAGAGCCCCTGAGTTCCAACTGCTCTACTGCCAACAGCCTGCTGGTGGACTCATAGCCACCACCTCGGCAGAAGTGCCCTTACAGGTATGCTGAAGCAGACAGATTTGCCATGAAATTGGCTAAAGGAATTGTTTCCATGATTTGTAGCATACAGAATAGGGTGGGGTGTGTTTTTAAAGGCATTTGGCTTTCCTTTGCTATGCTACAGCTTATTTGGCTGCTGCTTATCAAATTATTTGGAAAGTTATTTGTTGCCTTGATGCAGGAATAAATACACTGCAGATCTTTTATATTAATGGGAAAGTTAAAAAATGTTTTATCTGAAGGAAGATCTGGTTTACTATGTCTGGCAAGCAGGAAAAGAGCACATCCAAAAAAGGTCAGCTGTACTTGTGGAATGTCTTCTGTGTAGTTTAAATACTCATACCACACTTATCTTCACTCTAAGTTGAATTATTGTATACAAAGTAATCTCCCCCACTCCTCCAAAATTCCATGTTCATTTGGGTTTTGGTGTTTTCCTTCTCTGTAAACATGCACACATACTTGCAAGGACTCCCAGATAACATCAGCTGCTAATCAGTCTCATGAGGGTCCGAAGCAGCCTGCAGATCCACTGTTCAAACTATTTCAGCTCAGCTAATTAATTTACTCTCCTGCTTCATGTCAAAGTTAAAAATCCTATAAGCTGACACACTTTTATACATCTCTCTTAAAATCTGTTGCATCAAAACCAGTTAGAATTTTCAGGCTGTTTTCAGCAGGCAGATTGTTTAAACAAACCCCCACGCTGTCAGTGGAAAACACACAAATACAAAAGGAGAACTCCAAATAAAAAAAAAGAGCTGGAAGCAAAGACTTACTGCTTGTGATAAATAACATCCAGGCAGCACAGACCTATCTGTTCAAATGTTATTCCAAGAGTTAAAAGAAAGAGTTTGAAAACTCTTGGGTGTCTGCAATAGAAAAACAAGTAAGAACAAGAACAAATGCAGCTGAGGCAGACAGCGCTGTACAGTCCTTTTAGCCACAGAAAAGCAAAGCGAAGAGAAAACTTTGGGATGGCAAGGCAAGCTCCTCAGCTTCCAGCTTTCAAGCATTAAATATCTGACTGCTTCATTAATGAAGGAAAAGTGTTCTGGGGAGATTTGTGAACAAGCATCTCTTGCAAGCTATTAAAACTGTCGGTGAAAATAAAAATAAAATAAGAAACCAACATGAAATCATAAGAAGCTTGAATTACTCACCGTCCTGTTGTGCCAAAATAACTGAGGGTTGAAACACGGCAAGAATGAGCAAAGTTACTTTTTGCACAAAGCTCATCATGTCTAAATATTAGACATGAGACTCTCTGTGCAAAAATAAAAATTGGGGGGGGAAGAAAAAAATCTGTTCAAAATAGCAACATCGGTTGTTCCCTGCCCTTCCAGCACCGGGCCATGTACAGAACTCAGCCACAAGCATTCCCCAGCCTTGGCCTTAAATAGGAAAAAAATTGGCTTACTTTACTTTTCCACCCCCTTTACTGAAACATGAGAAGAAGACCCATCCCCTAACAGTAAATGAATGATTAATATTTCTCTTGGCTTTACAGAAGAATAAAGTCAAGTAAAGAAGATACTGAGCACATCTGGAACTTTTGTGTGTGCACAAAATGCACACTGAGAGTGTGTGTGAACAGTTAGTGTGTGCTGCATGTGAGATATATGCATGTGGGGGGAAAAAAAGATTCCTGCAGCAAAGCCTCTGTGGTAAAGCATTTTTTTAGCATGTTAATTAGGAGTCAACTGGTAGAGCCTGAAGAGGACTTTAAATTCTTAATGCTCCCTAAGAAAGATAAAAGGTGGGTACCTGATGTGGCTGCACAAACTGAGAGAATCCCAGAAGTGGAAGAGCAAACCTGGGGGTTTCTGCTGATGAGGAATCAGAGTTAACGAAAGGGAAACCTGAAAACTGCAACGTTTTTGTTCCAGTGCTTTTCTCATCATCTCTGTCTCACATCACGATTTTGTGTGACCTGGGGACAAAGAAAACATGAAAAAAAGCCCACCACCACCAAAACCGCAGAAAACAAGATCCCAAAGCAGCAGCACCAATCTCCCAAACTAAAACATTTCAAATAATTCCGTTTGATGCTCTCGTTATAACATTTTAAAGGAATGCAGGACGAGTACCACTTTTTTGTTTCTTTACTGTTTTCTCCTTAAACAAGAAGGTATAGCAAACAAAACCAATCAAATAAATGAGATCTTGAGACCACCGACCCCTTTCCAACCTAGTTCTTTCTTTATTCCATGCAAAACTTGACTGAAAATAGGATCACAACACTCACGCTTATTTTCTAAATAAGATAGCTTCCAGATAAAGAGGTTTTATTATTAATGCAGTCTTACTGGGAATGTAGCTTTAAGTACAAGTTTGGGAGACTTCTTAGCGAGTGCAGAAAGCTGTCACAGTGAGCATCTCTGCTGAGATCATGACCAAACTAACTGCTCCTCTCAGTCAGTCCAGGTCATTAACTGCAGCAGTATTCATTCATTCGTTCTTAAGCATTGCTGAGATTACAGTGACCCAGGGAACCTTCTCTCCTAGTGACCCAGGGATCCTATCAACAATTCACTGATCTCCTGAACTGTCATTCCAAAAGAAGGACCCATATTTCTGTATGCATAACAAAACAGGAGCAGCTTGAGGTTACTTTTTTTTTTTTTATCTGATAGGTATTGGGTCTCATTTAGAAGCTGATTTATCTGAAATTCACCTGCACTTAAACTGGAACGCTCTTTTCTGCAGGGGTGACCTTAGGAGGAAGATCTTGAAGCAAGTATGAAGAGACCTTAAACAATTTGATGCCACTTTCAACACCCTCTGAGGGTCTCTTCCATACCTTTTACACCCGTGAGGTATTACACAGAATCACAGAATTGTCAGGGTTGGAAGTGACCTTAAAGATCATCCAATTCCAACCCCACTGCCACGTATCATGGCTTGGTAGATTTCAAGGGAAACGCGCACAGTTGTTTGGTTTTTTTTGGCACAAATTAAATATGTCCCAATTTTGCATGTTATCTGTGATGTCACAGTGAAATTGTTTCATGCAGCTTGTGGTTTTCCTATGCAGTATCATCCTAGTTAACAGGTTAGGCTATTTCAATCATGAACTTCAAGCAGCTACAATCAACAACCAGACAATTGAGCAGTCCTAGAATGTAAACCAAAAATACTTCAAATTTTGGACCTGTAAGGTTTTCTCCTCTTTTGGAGTTATGCTCAGGACCACAATATCTATTAATACCTGGACTGATTATTTTATTTTGGGCTCTCTTCAATAGAATTGGACAAACAGACCAACCTCTGGATCCAAACCATTCTCAGATATGGAATGAGAATTTAAGCTAAATGAACTGCTTATCGAAATCTCATGCAGAGGAGATTTTACTGTCGCTGTCTTTCCTGTATGAATGCCTACATGCTCCTCACAGTTATTGCTTAATTTACATGAAATTCAATCAATGCTACATGGTAAGTGTTCACATTTAGACAGCCAAAGGAAAGCTAAGACAATTTTGATCATGATCTTCAACTTAAAGTCACTTTCATATTAAATTCTACATTTTTGCCAGCCAATTTGACCACAATAAACACTTCTCCACTTTTAAGTTTATCCTTTCCAAAGAAGAGAAGACCCTTAGTGACTCCCTTAATTTCACTAACACTTCAATTTTTATAGAACAACACCTGACTGAGTAAAATGCTCAGAACAGTTCTCGTATGTTCACCTTGGATAATAAATGAGTCTCTAACTAGATTATGAACCAAGATTTATCCATGACACCTACTTTTTCCCATAGGGCCTTGGAACATTAATCTGTGTGCTTACATTTGTGTCTAAATGAATCCTGAGGTTTTTGTGTAGAAGCATAATCAATATCACTTAATAATTACATTCCATAAAGACCAAAATAACCTATGGACCTTATCTTCCTTGGGCACTGCAGTATATTTGCTGAGGTTCAGCAAATAATGAATGTCAATGCTCAGCTACCCTGAAATTTCTCATTAGTGCTAACTTCACATAACAGTGCTTGTAAAATTGATTTTATAGTTCTAGTGTAGCACAAATGCCAACTGTCATCATGAGTCAATTCTTTTTGACTGGGTATTCACAAGTTTTCTTTGTTTTAATTGCCCGGCCTGAACAGACTGCGGCACTCAACTTTCCCTGAACATGGTATCCTGTGATGCATTAGGAAGAGTGTGTCCTCGCTCCCTGCTCTGCCCTAGTGAAGCACCACCTAGAATATCAGATCCAGTTCTGCACTCCCCAGTTCAGGAGGGTACAGGGATCTATTGGAGTGAGTCCAACGGAGGGCTACAATGATGATTAAGGGACTGGAGCACTGCCTTATAAGGAGAGGCTGAGAGACCTGGGGCTTTTTAGTCTGGAGAAGAGAAGAATGAGAAGGGATCTGATCAATGCCTATAAATATCTGAGGGCTAGGAGTCAGGAAGGAAGGGACTGCCTCTGCTCACTTGCACCCTGTGATAGGACAAGGAGCAATGGGAAGTTGCACCTCAGCGTGAAGAGGAACTTTACTGTAAGGGTCACAGGGTACTGGAATAGGCTCTCCAGAGAGGTTGTGGAATCTCCTTCTCTGGAGACTTTCAAGCCCTGTCTGTATGTGTTCCTGTGCGAGCTGTGCTAGATTCTATGGTCCTGCTCTGGCAGGTGGGTTGGACTTGAAGATCAGAGGTCCCTCCTGTGAGCATCAGTGGATGCTTTATGATTCAAGACTTCCTTTTCACAACCTGTGCACAGAAACAGGTGGCCAGAAACCCATCTGTCTTGATTGTTCAGTCTTGCAGGCAGGTTTGGGGTACGAGTAAGTAGCTCTTGGCTAACACTCACCTTTCCCAGGGATGTAATGTCCTGGCATCTGGACTAAACTGTAAGAAGGTTCTCATATCAGAATTGGAGTATTTTGCACAAAGGAACCTGGAATGATAGCAAAATTTATTGAATGTGTGTGCATTTCAGGGCACATATCATGAAAGGTGTGTAGAACAAAACTCCTGATCAACATGTGCCTCAGGTGAGTGGAGCATTTGTGCTGCTCCTGCTCCTTGGGATTTTGTGAGTATGTTTGATTCTTGTGGTTAGTGACATTCTGCCTTAGAAAAACAAATGAAAGACACACTTTTACATATTCATAAGGTGACCTCAGGTTCCCCTTCACAAAAGGCCAGTCATTAATTGAATGATCCAGGTGTCACTTTGAAAGTTCCCCAATTTCTATCCTAAAGAACAAACTGGAAGCTATCCCTTGAGTCCAAGAGAGCTTAATCTTCAGGTTTTGTCTTCATAATTACCCCTATGTCAAGAAGAAGAAATTTATTTTTTGGTTTGTGTGGATTTTAATGACAGTAAAGAGCCTCAGAATTCAAAAAAAGGAGTGTACAGTCTCATTGAAATAAAACACAGCAAATACTGTAAATTGTGACCAAAAGAATGAGAAGGGAATGGAAAAGAAAAAGATAAATGCATCATTTAGGTAAGTGGAAAAAAACAATTGTGTTGGTTTGTTTGAGTTTTGTCCAAATTATGCCTACTGAATCAACAACCACTGCTAGAATGCATCTATAACATTGTTTTCTCTTAAACCCCACCTTTTTAAAACATTTGATGTAGAAGAAAAGTTGAATCTAGAGCCACCAAAAAAAAATCCACTCCCCATGCACTTCAACCATTTGTGTTTATGAGCTAGAAACAATGCAAATCAGGAGTGATGTCTTAATGGGCAATTACAGAAATTAAGGTGGTCAGGTCCATGAAATTGTTTCATTCTCCCATCTTTCCATTTTCACTGAAATTATTTCCTAAGAAATGATGGGAAGTCAGCTGTAGAGACAATCTCATTCACATACATCCTGTTTTCACCTTTCAACAGTTTTCACAAATGAAAAAACCCTCTTCTTTTTGCAGAAAATCCTGGGCAGATTAAATAAAAATCCTTCATCTGAGTCATGTTGGGAACTAACTGTTAAAAGCACAGCTGTGAAGGCTCTTAAGGCAGAGCCAACATTATGACTGCATACGGGTGAAGCAGACAGCACCCACAGCATTTTCTCTTCACAGCAGGAGGGACAAGAAGCCAAAATAGTTTAATGACCTTTGGGTGTACTGAATGCTGGGGAATTCAAAGCCTAGGGCCAGGGCGTGGTTTTTCTGTACTGAACATGCACCTACTCTTGTCGCCAGCGATGGAAACTGTTAATGTAGGACACTGGCCCAGCGCCTTGGTGAGGATGCTCCTCCTTTCCACAGAGGTGTCAAAATTATTTTGCAAGGCATCATTTCTTCTTGTCTCTAATTCAGATTTCCACTGCACAAGTGAAAAAAACCCAGACCTTCCCTTTTAAAGAAATACCACAGTCCTATCTACTTAAGGAAGTACTTAATATAAGTGGCTACAGGACTTGGTGGCAGGACAATAATTTGCAAAGGCTTTTCTGCTCTACAGCTTGCGGTTGTTGGACATCAAAATGACATAAGTTGGCAGAAAATGGTTATCAGTGCAAGAATAAAGTTGGTTGTGAATTTGTATCTATGTTTAGTTTTGCAGAATCTGCAAAGAATCATGTTTTGCTTTATCTCTAAGTAACAAAACCTGTTAAATCCATCAGAAGAGCAATCTGAGAAGGAATTATCATTAAAAGTCGGTTATCCTTTCTACCAAGGGGTTTGTGTAGAAAATGGAGGTGCATCATGCAGATCAACAAGTCACTCTGTTGGCTCTGCTCAAAGACCAGCTGTTGTCTCTGCTGAGAGTACACGTAGTATACGACAGGCTCACGAGTGCTGTACTTGAGCTATTGGTTTGTATGTGACCTCAGCACAAGCAGCTTTCAAGCTCCAGCACTAGCAATCCACTACATTTTATGAAGTTTGGTGGGGTTTTTTTGTCTTTTTTAAACACAAAAGAACAATAACTCTAAGATACTGTTTTTCTAATGAGGGAATAAATATTCTGGTTTGACTTCACTAAAGAATAACAAAAGGCCATCCGTACTCATATGACTCATCCTTCAGAAAAAAAATTTGCAAAAACCCAACAAAACCCCCAGAAAACAGAAGAACACAGGATTAAATGTTTTAACTCTTGTTCTGTTCAATATTAACATGATTGGAAGCAAAAGAAATTACCAAGGCAAAACAATAGTATTTGTGGAAAAAACACCCTTATTCTTAAATGAAAGCCACTGCAAGTAGGTCAGGGAATGTGGCAATACAAGAGGCTTCCACTAGAAAATGAAATCCCAGCCTGAAAAAAAACCAAAAAATAAATGAAATAGCAATCTTTAGGAGTCATGCCAAACCAGTTTTCACTGGCAGATGGGATGAAGCAGGTATGACATTGTCTTCTGGACCGTGAGAGCAGTCCCAAAGGGCACATTGATTTCCTAGAATGGAGAAACAGCGTCCAGCTGCTTTTCTGGGAGGAGGGGAAGTATACCAAGCTGGGGCCAGCCCTCCTGCTGCTGCTCACACCAGTGGGTGGGTGGCCTGCAAGGCTGACTGCAAGGATTCTCTCAATATCTACTTTATGGGCTTTCTTCTGATCTGTGACCTCCTGTCACATTCTTTTGTCTGCTGTTAACTCCAGAGCTCATCATACATCTGCTATTTGAAAGTGGCAGCACTTACAAATGGATCTGGTCTGGTCTCATGCATAGAAGAACCACTTCCCAGAATCACAGAATGTTAGGGGTTTGGAAGGGATCTCAAAAGATCATCTAGTCCAACCCCCTGGGACCTTAGTTTAGAGGTATGGGTGGATGTGCTTTCCAAAAGTAGCTTTGAAAGTTCCTTTCATTGCCCTGGACAGTCTGATCCAGTTGGAGGTGTCCTTGCTCACTGCAGAGAGGTTGGACAAGATGACCTCTAAGGGTCCCTTCCAACTCAAAGCAACCTGTAAATCTGTGAATCCTGTCCTAGGAACATTAAATAGCCACTTGGTATTTGAAATCCTCCAAGTCTGTACTAATAACATCAGGTATAATGGCAGATAAAGAAGATATTAAAAAGTCACATTATAAACAGGTATGTAGCTATACTACTGATCTGAACTTATTTTGTGGTTAACTTCTCACAGGTTTTGGTTTAACATCACAGAACACAAATCCCTTGCTCAAATACAGCATTTTTGTGTCAGAAAAAGCTGCTTGGGTTGCGATAGGCAAGCCTGGGAAAGCTCTGATAGATGCTTTGAGTAAAAAGATACCACAAAACCATCCAAAAGCAGCAATAACAAAATTGTGGCGGACTCTGGTGACCAAGTTAAATAGCTAAGAAGAATCTTCTTGAGAACAGAAAGAAAACACTATGCATTTGTTCTTTGCTGTCCCTGCAAACTCTGTGGCATGAGAAGTGGTAATTATGTTTTTGCTTGAATAATTTATGCAAATTCACTTGATTAAAACTATTGTGTGAATCAAAAGAAACCCAATGCTGTGCCTGATTTAGGATCCATCTACTCTTTGTTTCCTAAAGACAAGAGATGCTTTCTGTCTCTTTTGCAAACAATAGTGTCTCATGGAAAATTGGTAATATATGTATTAGGAAAAAGATATAATGGAACAATATAACTTTTTTGGAGGTATATATTAATTAAAAGCTTTGTGTTGTAAAATCCTTTAATATAGGAATGTACTATTTTCAGCAGATCATTTTCTACACACGTGGAAATTCAGAAAAGTGATAATTAAATCCAAGGTTGCTTGAAATCAGCCCCGAAGAAAAGGACTTGGGGGTGCTGGTAGATGAGAAGCTCAACATGAGCCATCAATGTATACTTGCAGCCCAGAAAGCCAATCACATCCTGGGGCTGCATCAAGAGAAGTAGGTGATTCTCCCCCTTTACTCCACTCTGGTGAGACCCCACCTGGAGTACTGTGCCCAGTTATGGATCTCCTATTACAAGAAAGATACGGACCAGAGAAAGGCCACAAGGATGATCAGAGAGCTGGAGTACCTGTCCTATGGAGACAGACTGAGAGAGTTGGGACTGTTCAGTCTGGAGAAGAGAAGGCTCCAAGGAGACCTTATTGTGGCCTTGCAGTATCTGAAGGGGGCTACAAGAAAGTTGGTGAGGGACTTTTTAGGGTGTCAGGTAGTGATAGGACTAAGGGAAATGGATCCAGGCTAGAGGAGGGAGATTTAGATTGGATGTTAGGAAGAAGTTCTTTACCATGAGGGTGATGAGACACTGGAACAGGTTGCCCAGGGAGGTGGTAGAAACCCCATCCCTGGAGGTTTTTTTAAGGCCAGACTGGATGTGGCTCTGAGCAACCTGATCTAGTGTGAGGTGTGCCTGCCCATGGAAAGGGTGGCTGGAACTAGACGATCTTTGAGATCCCTTCTAACCCCGACAATCCTGTGATTCTATGAAAAGTGCTCATTAAATGCACAATTAAATCCACATTTGAAGGTAACAATCATCATTTTCTGAAATGGCAGAACAACGAATAGCCTGGTATGGACATACTGGGGAAAAAAAAACAAAACAAAACTGCAAGGCTAGGACTATGATTACAGAAAAGTACCACAGTCATGATTTTGAGAGAAGAGAGTATGCCTTTAAATGAAACTACATGTAACTCCACCTTGCCAGCCCCAGCTGAGCTCTCTGTCCTCAAGAGGATACTCCACCAAAGTCTTGCTAGAGATCAGTCAAGCTCCAGGACCCACACTATCGAAGAAATCTTGCGTGCAGAAAATTAAAAGCAGCAGCCGCAGTGGAAAGAATCACTCAGCGAATGCCACTGTATCTGATTAGTATTTATTTTAAGATTACAGATCTGGTCTGGGTCATTCTTTTCTGATGGCAGCAGAGAGCTGTTTACTGCAGTGGAAGTCTTCAGCCAACTCAGTAGATATTGCAGGAGAGAAGAAAGGGTCTCAACTGCTAAGATATCCCCCAGTGGGAAGAGAGGAGTAGTCAAATCCCTCTTCTCCTGGGCAACACTGCAACTCATGATATGCCAACTCGCAGCACACCACCCAGCAACCTCCCCCACCACCTCCTGTTTGTTCCCAAGGCCAGCAGAACAAACAGCTGTGGGGAATTTCTGAACCAAGCAGCCACGTAGACAGGACTGAAAATCTGACCTGCTGTTATGGAAATCTCAAGCTCTTTGCACAGCAGAGAATTAAGCCTGTTTCCATTCCCAGAGCTTCTGGTGCTGGTTTTGATTTAGAAATTGCACTTCCTAATTTACAAAGGTCAGGGGGTCAGTGTTGTTATTGTATCTTTCCCATAAGCTGCCTTACTGTGCCTCTTTATGTTTTGCCATTGTGAACAAAACCACTGCATACTTTTACTCTTCCAGCTCCCAAGATATCACCCATGACCATTTTAATTGCTCAGAAAGAGGAGGAAAGATTTTTCTTTGGAAGAGTAAGGAAGTTTCAAAATGTCTAATTGCATTACATACACATATCATCTCTAAATCTCTGACAACTTTATCTAGAGCGGCATCTTCACATTAAACAATTGGGAAGCTATAACATGAAGAAGAGAGAGTATTTTCTAAGCATGCAGAATAAAGGTATGAGCAGATCCAGTAGCATATTTAATGAGTCACACTTTATGGAGGTTGCTGCATACCTCAGATTTGTCCCTCACCAGCTAGATCACATTCACCATTATTCCACAGATGCACAACTAGTGTTCCCATCAAACTCTTGGTACCTTTGTGCCATCAGCAAGTGAAACAATAAATGCTTTTGAAGCTTTGATTCTATGACATCAGCAGCACATAGAATGGTCTGAGTTGGAAGGGACTTCCAAAGATCATCCAGGCCAATCCCCTCTGCAGCCAGCAAAGGCATCCTCCACTAGATCAGGTTGTCCAGAGCCCTGTCGAGCCTTACCTTGAATATCTCCAGGCATGGGGCTGCAACTATTTCCTTGGGCAACCTGTTCCAGTGTTCCACTACCCTCGTGGTAGAGAACCTGTATAACATCCAATCCAAATGTACTTTTCTCTAGTTTGAAGTCATTGCCCCTTGTCCTACCACTGCAGGCCTTTGGAAACAGTCTCTTTCCATCCTTCTTGCAGGCCCTGTTCAGGTACTGGAAGGCTGCTATTAGGTCTCCGTGGAGCCTTCTCTTCTCCAGGATGAACACCCCCAGCTCCCTCAGCCTGTCCTCGTAGCAGAGGTGTTCCAACCCTCTGATCATTTTCATGGCCCTCAATTAGCCCTCTGCCAATGCCCAGATAGTGCAGATCACCAGAATCAGAACTTCAACATTTTTGGCTGCACTTTTGAAGAAAAAGAAAGTGGTTCTTAATTGCAGGCATAGAGTAGAACAAATTGCTGAAGATGCTTTCAATTAACATTCTTATAATGGTTAACATCTCTCAAAATCTACAGAGAGCTGTACTGCTGTTGATGTTTATGTTCCAAGATAAATCAGGCATTGCAATGCA
Source organism: Picus viridis (assembly GCA_033816785.1). Lineage (NCBI taxonomy): Eukaryota > Metazoa > Chordata > Aves > Piciformes > Picidae > Picus > Picus viridis. The sequence continues at coordinate 42,412,996 of CM066587.1, forward strand.
GAAGCTATCTACAAACTCAACAGATTTCACTGAATGCTAAAAAATTCCAACAAAATGGTATTTTTTTATTCTCCCTCCCCTCCACGTCTCTTCTGTTTTCAGTATTGGAGTTACTTCTATTTTCACAATACAAGGTCACTGCCTTAGGGAGACAACAACAAAAAGAAGGATCTTGCCTGATGCTTTCTATCAGTGTCAGTTCTATTGCTTTTAAGCCTGGGGTGACTTCAAGACGAAGTTTCATAGTAGTCTTCTGTGGGTGCCTGCATATATGTTTGCCTGGGTGAGATACAGATTTTGGAGAACAGTGTGGTACAGAGCAAACAAGCTGTAGGTTATTAATTATGGAACAAATACTGACAAGCATGTGCACTGGTTCCACCTGGCAATACAGAATACAAGATCATTCCCTTTCAATAGGCCTTGCAGCTTTCTCTTACACACCCTTCAAACACATATCCAAGTGGCAATGTGCCCAGCTCCAGGACCTGGGGGATGGAAAGCAAAAGACCTGCTGAGGGCTGCTGGGTGGGTTCAGGAATGCACAGCAGCACTTTGAAATGTTAGTGGAAGAAGAAGCAAACTTGCCACATGTAGTAACAGGTTTTCATACAATACAGCATCATTGTGAGACCTTTGTACTCTCATCTGGAGAAGAGAAGGCTGAGGGAAGACCTCATTGCACTCTCCAACTACCTGAAAGGAGTCAGTCTCTTTTCTCTAGTATCAGGTGACAGAACGAGAGGAAATGCCCTGAAAATGTGCCAGGGGAGATTTAGATTAGATATTAGGAAAAATTTCTTTGCTGAAAGAGTGGTTAGGTATTGGAACAGCTTGCCCAGGGAGGTGGTGGAGACACTGTCCCTGGAGGTGTTCAAGAAGGGAGTGGCCATGGAACTTCAGGACATGGTTTAATGGCCATGGCGGTCTTAGGTTGACTTGATGATCTTAGAGGTCCTTTCCAACTGAAACAATTCTATGATTCTATGATTATAGTCACCTTCTGTGGTAAACTGGCGAATAGTATGTGTGGTGCTAAGCCATTGCTGCATGTCACTGTTGAAATTCAATGACAAAGATAGATCATGAAAAGGTTCATGAACCCTACTATGCTCAAAGTGAGAGCTGTCTCTGCTTTCCATCTTAGCAGCTGCTTCCAAAGCAGATACCTCCACCTGTCACACCAGATCCCTGGTTGCTGCCAAGGGTTGTGTGCTTCAACCAACTGCAAGGGCATGCATCATCAAGAAACATCAAGAAAATGGAAGGTGCAGGATATATTTGGTAAGAATGTATAACTGCCCTATATAGTCTAAAAACTGGTGCCTGGGGATGTTGTCATAAAAAAAGTTTTGAATGGCAGTACTTCCCATTTGAAATAAAATCTCACAAATTATGTTACAGTAAAGCCTGAGCCTGCACCTCAGTGCAGATATTATGATACAAATAAAACACTAGATAGAGCATTATGTTTGTTTGTGCTGAGATAGCTACCCAGACCCCAGAGAAATTGCCATCCAGTAAGATGACAAGCTATATAAAGTGAGATATGATCTGGTCATGACTCTGCAAATAGGGCTGGAGCACACAGGCATTATTCAACCTACTCACCATAGGCTCGTGACAAAGAAAAGTAGGAGAAGGTTTACTTAGCTGTGTCCTGTATGACAAGGGGTGTGCATGCTAAGTGCAAATTTACAGAACCATGATTATAGTGTTGAGAGGATTTTTTAATTTCAGCTTAAAACACTTTCTGAATTTTGGCAATGGATTCTGGTCACATTCTTTTTGAAAACCTGTGAATAATATGTCATATTGGTGAAAAAACAACATCTATTTAAACCAAGCATCTCCTGTATGCAAGAGTGGGAGAAGGGGTGAATGCAGTCCTTTCTGGGGTTTTGTTTTTTAAACCTTTTGAAATCACAGAATATTAGGGTTTGGAAGGGATGTCAAAAGATCAGCCAGTTCAACCTCCCTGCTAGAGCAGGATTACCTAGGGAAGGCCACACAGGAACTCATCCAAACAGGTTTTGAAAATCTCCAGAGAAGAGGCTCCACAACCTCTTTGGGCAGCCTGTTCCAGGGCTCCATCACTCTCACAGTAAAGAAGTTTTTCCTTATGTTGAGGTTGAACTTCCTGTGTTCCAGCTTATACCCATTGTTCCTTGTCTTATCACTGGGCACCACCAAAAAAAGCCTGGCACCTTCATCCTGACACCCATCCCTCGAATATTTATAGAAGTTAATAAAACTCCCCTCAGCCGCCTTCTCTCCACACTATACATCCCCAGTTCTCTCAGTCTTTCCTCATAGGAGAGATGTTCAAGTCCCCCAGCCATCCTCACACCGTTCCACTGGACTCTCTCCAGCAGACCCCTGCCCCCTTGAATTGAGGAGCCCAAAAGTGGACTCAGTATTCCAGGTGTGGTCTCACCAGGGTAGAGCAGAGGGGAAGAGAAACCTCCCTAGACCTGCTGGACACACTTTTCATGATGTTCCCCTCTTGGCCACAAGGGCACATTGCCATTTGTATTTTTCCAGAGCTTTACTTTAAAGACTTTGTGAACCCCATTCCAATTACGTGATAGTCAGGAATCAGTATCTCTGTAAAGCTGCAAAGCTGTCAGGAGTAATACTTTAATATTCATGAGATGTTGCTAATGTGCTACTTGTAAAAGTACACAAGCAGTGTAGATTGCAATTTCAGCTGGGCAAAGAGTAACAAACAAACAAACAAAAAAATCAAACTGAAAGAATTCAAAGAATTTGACCTTGAACAACTTCTGATGTTATCAATCTAACAATGTGCACTAAGTTATTCTTTGGACCTAATGCATTGGCTATTTTGGAATACAACGAGCCAGCCAGTTTCAATCTATTCATGCCAAGCTAATAACCCCTCCAAGGGGAAAAATAGCTACTAGTCCATCCCAGAAACAATGCATCTGGCTCTTTCTGGAACTGATTTTGAGGTCCTGATATTCCAATATTTTTCAGGCTGACAGGAAATATTGAAGATTCCTTTTGAGAATAAACCATACGGCCAAAACACATAGATACTCATTATGCAAGTATTAAAGCACATTTGAATGACATTCGTAGGCACATCAAGGTCATTTTGATGAACTGAATGATGGACAGAAAACATAAGCAAGAACCTTGCTCTGTTTTCTGTTTCTGTGGAAGTGTCAGGCAAAAATGAAAGGAATAACAGTCTCCCATAGAGTTATCCCTACCATCTCAGGAATGGCTGTAGGAAATGATGTTGGATGTAGAAAAACATGAGGAGAATCTGTATTCTGTGATTGGTAAATGCAGTGTATTCTTTTCAATGAGCTGCACAGCACATAAGCCAGACCACTGAACATGTCCAACACAGTATAAACATCACAGCCCTAGCGTGTCAGCACCAAGAGGCTGTCCACATTCCTTACCCTTGAAGTGTTCTTCCCAGAAATTACACTTACCATACCTAAGCTAGCTTGATCTCCTTGGGAATTGTCATAGGTTAAGGGAAATTAAGAGTTAATTGGTATAACCACAAAGAAAAGTCCTTCAAAGAATAGAAAGTCCCAGGGGGATGGGCAGTTCATCCCAGGATATTGTAATCTGTTATACTATTCCATTTCCCTGTATCTCACTATTTAAAGGAGGAGTACAGCCAATGTCTGTCTCTCTCTCTCCATCTCAGGAAAAGCATGAACCTTATCTTATGGTTTGTGGGGGAGATGTTTTCTCCTGGCCTTGGCTGGCAGGGAATTTCCAGCTATGTCACTGAGCCTGGTGAAGCCTGTGATTGGCCTGGGTTTAGTGTGGAAGGGGGCAGTTTAGCCTCCAGGTTCAAACCCATCCAAACTATGCCTTGCCAAAACCAAACCAAATCCAACCAAGAAACCCAAACCAACCAACCAACCACCCTCCCCCCAAAAAAAAACCCCAACAAACCAAATGCACAAAGACTTTAAAAATTACTCTCAGTTGGTTGAAAGAGAGCATCTACTAGGAGGAAGATATCAAACCCCAACACATAGTGTCTTATTTCCAACAGCATGAATCTGTGGTCACCTCTAAAGTACAAGGCTCCCAAGATGTTTGGATGGTGTATGCACCACCCAGTTTCTCTTTGTGCATTTTCTGGGTTTGGAGCTTCTGATCTGGTTCTCATTCTGACTACACATTGTTTGAGTAACAAGGAGCATCACAAACATCTGGAGTCAAGTTGGACAAAAGGGAAAAAACCCAACACTAGCAGTGAGGTTTCTGATGAGCTGTTCAGACCTGCGATAAGTGAAGAGCTTGCTCTCCAAACCCCTCACCCCATGTCACTGGAGAGCTGTAAAGCAATCCCACAGTCAGCCATCAAGTCACAAACTGGACACTTTGCATCAACAAGTCACTACTTGGCTGACCCTGCAGTCTCTCAGCTATCTTGAGGGAATTAGGAGGTAGAAGCTGCTTTTTATTTTAACATTTCAGACTTTCACAGTCATCACATTAATGATTTTTTTCTTAATGTCTCAACAGCACATAGATTTCAGGACATCTAAATCAGTACTTCCTTGTGTTCTGCTGTTTTACTGCAAGTACATCTGTGGTGTGAATGGAAAAGCTTGCCCCAAAGAGCTTAAAATATTTCTTCTTTGCACTTTGTTTGACAGCTGAGTCACATTCAAGTTGACTCCTCAACTGGCATGTTTTTAGCATTAATTTCAGATGGTTTTTAGAACACCTTGTAATTTTAAAGCCGTAACCTTTGTGAAATGATCACAGAATTATTGAGGCTGGAAAAGACCTCTGAGATCTTGGAGTCCAGCCTATGACCTAACACCACTACATCAGCTAAACCATGCCACCAGGTGCCATTCCCAATCTTTTTTAAAAGACCTCCAGTGATGGCAATTCCACCACCTCCCTGGGCAGTCCATTCCAGTGTCTAATTCCCCTTTCTGTGAGGAAGAGCTTCCTAATATCTAACCTAAACCTCCCCGGCACAGCTTCAGGCCATGCCCTCTTGTCCTGTCATTGGTTGCCTGGGAGAAGAGCCTGACGCCCACCTGACTACAACTTCGTTTTAGGTAGTTTTTATAGAGTGATAAGTTCCCCTCTAAGTCTCTTCTTCTCCAGGCTAAACACCCCCAGCTCCCTCAGCCTTTCCTCATATGACTTTTCCTCCAGACCCCTCACCAGTTTCATCTTCAGATGTGTGAGATTGCAAAAAAGTATTGTAAAATGCTGCTCTCACATGCCACATTCACACCTTAATGCAAATATTTTGAATATTTTCACTTATAATCTTTATCTTTAGCCAGCTGTATTTCCATGACATCCTATTTGTCTGCACTGAGTTACTAACCTCTGTCAAGTTAACTGGGCAGTCCTACTGTTTTTTGTTGTCTCTTCAAATATGACTAATGATGACCACCAAACCCATTACTTGTCAAAAGAGATGCAGAAACAGATACAGCAAGCATCAGCTATTCAAGGAATGAGCTTGAGGTGTGTAAGGGTGGGTATTGCTGGAGTGACCAGGAAAAGGTATGCAGGGACTACGATACTCTTAGGGTTTCATAAGCTCCTAGACCAGGCAGTTCTGCAGGCAGAGATTGATATTAGGGTAACAGACTCTGTGAATGGAAGAAAATTGCAATCTCAGATCACACTATGACTGAACAAAAATGCAGAAGAGCTGACCCCTAAGCCCTGCCAGCCCCTCTGGAGCCTTTTAGTTCTGAGAGAGGCACAGTGGGACTGTGCAGGAGGGCAGGAACAGCTCTGCTGCTGTCTCCTCTCTCTGACCTCATGAGGCAAAGCCAGTAACAACATAGCAGCACATTTTCTTCAGCACATGACAATCTCCACCCATTGAGCTGAGTTGGAATCAGACATTTTGACAACTTAATAAATGAAAAGTTTGATGTCTTAAATAAATTAATAGAAGGACTGATCCATTCATGCTTCAGAACAGAGTCTGGAATGAGATAAACTGACAACAAAACCACTTCACGGACCTTTAGCTTTTGCACCTTAGTGCATCCAGGAGCTTAAGGGTGTGTAAGTTTTAAGCTTCTAAAAATTTTCTGAATAAAAGACTTTGGAAACCAGGTGCTGGTTTTAATTCCATTGATTTTTTAAATGAGAAAATTGTCTGTTTGAATATCAGACATGTAACATTTTCTTAAGGAGTAAGACGATAACAATTACATTTAGCTGCAATTTTGTGAGCCTTCGTCTGAACTAGATCCTTTCTTCTTCATTACCTTTGACTCATCTATCTGAACCTATAATTCCTTATCTGAAAACATTAGCTCTCACCCTGATTAGGCTATGACACAAACCAGCTCTATCAAAAAGGTGCTCCTGTCCTTCTGCTTTAAAAAAAAAAAAAATCTTTTCATACATAATCTATCTTAAACCAGTACATTTTTATACAGTAGATATCATTATAAACTGACTTTGCTTTTCCAAGCTTCAGTCTGCTTCATGAGATGACTGCCTTGGAAAGCATATTTGGATGCCCAAGTTATTTTCTCAGTTGTTAGTTCTCCATTCCCCAATCTCTGTGTATTTTGGGAAGCACAGGGTCTGGGCAAAGTCATAGCTATTTAGCTATGAGATTTTGAAAAGCAAAAGAACTACCCACAGAACGAGCAGCCAGTTACTTCAGACATCGCTGCAGGAGAAGCAGAAAAGTATTGATCTGTTTGCTAACCTTCCACCATCCCACTCACATAAGCAAATGTCTGGCATGGGTAGGAATAAAATGACCTTACAGGGAATCTAGTTTTCTGCATCTGATCTTCTTGAAGATGACATGCTTATTTAAAACCTGCTTTGGTGGGTCTGGAAAATGCATGGCCAATGCCTTGACTGAGAACTGCCTAGAAATGTCTTTAACAGGGCATGTGTGGAACATTTCTTCCTAAATTTACCAAGAGCAGAAACAGTGTGTGTAAACCAGGGGATCGTTCTGGCTCACCTGCATGAATTGGTATTTTGAGTGCTGCAGATATATGCAGTCACGTGGAGAAATAGTTATGCAATAGGTGGACACAGATGTTCAGGTTGGAGAAGAGAATGCTCTGAGGAGACCTTATTGTGGCCTTTCAGTATCTGAAGGGGGCCTGCAAGCAAGCTGGTGAGGGACTTCTTAGGATGTCAGGTAGGGATAGGACTAGGGGGAACAGAGCAAAAATAGAAATGGCTAGATTCAGATTGGATGTGAGAAAGAAGCTCTTCACCATAAGGGTGGTGAGACACTGGAATAGGTGGTGGAAGCCTCATCCCTGGAGATTTCTAAGGCCAGGCTGGCTGTGGCTCTGGGCAACCTGATCTAGTGTGAGGTGTCCCTGTCCATGGCAGGAGGGTTGGAACTAGATGATCCTTGAGGTTCCTTCCACCCTGACAATTCTGTGGCATTAGTTTGTCATGGAGAAACTGTCATGCTATGCAATAGTTGGCTATTAGTTTACCTGAAAACCTTAAAGTAATATGTCAATTGATTGGTTACTGAGTGCCTCACTACAGTCGGGGTAAAAGCGGGTTAGGAATTTACATCAGGATTCAATGTCTTTGAATTCTCAACTTTGAAAATCCCTCTGATGATCAGAACACACAAAACTGAGCAGTAATTATGTAGGGGAGTGTTTGCAAAAGCTGTTGCACATCTCTCTGGAATGTTTGGATTGCATTTCCTTTATTCCAGTCACACATGCCCTTTCCATTCTGGGCTGTTTGACACCTATGCCCTGTTCACTGCCCTGCACTGTTTTAGTTCTGTCTCCAATGTTCCTATTTTTTAATTTCTATTCAGATAACCCAAGCAAAAATGTAACTGATATTTTGAAAGAAAATACTACCAATGCATCATTTCCTGCAACCTTTTCAATAAAAATATCCCTGGCATTTTCTAATTAGAAAATTTCAGACTATGGTTGACTGAGTTTTTTCTGAGCCCACTGGCAGTGAAATAATTCAGGTAAGTAGTTATCTACATTGCATCTTGCAAAATTACCTTCTGTTTATGCTGCCATATATAGAAGTATGATTTTGTCTGCTATACTTAAAAAAATGTTTTTTTTTTCCTAAAAACACCCATAGTAGTATCTGGAGATAAAATTAGCCACTGGTTTTGGTTTTGTGCTTCATCACTTTGATGTTCCCCAATACCATAATCTTCACCTGGCCAAACAGATTTTTTCTTACAATACATTTCACTGTCTTCCTCTCCAGTGTTAATTACCAAATGTCCTTTTGGCACCTTTATTTTGCTCATTAAAAACCAATTCTGTGAAATTAAGCAAAAGGGCAATGCTTAGACAACTCTCTCCACACATCTACAAAAGCTCTCACTAATGCTCCTGTGTTTTGTGGAAGTGTTAATGGCAAAGGAGCATGAAAGTTTTACAAAGGTCACACAAAAGCTCTCATAAAAGTTAAGACATTTCTCTTAAAACATTTCTTTTTGAATTTTATGGAGGAATTGGAGATAATGTTATTCTTGATCTCTGTATTAATGCACATTTTGTTATTGTACGCAGCACCTCCTCTGCTTCCTGAATTCACATAGTATCATAATATCAGTCAGGGTTGGAAGGGACCACAAGGATCATCTAGTTCCAACCCCTCTGCCATGGGCAGGGATGCCCCACACTAGATCAGGCCGGCCAGAGCCTCATCCAGCCTGGTCTTAAACATCTCCAGGGACAGGGCCTCAACCACCTCCCTGGATAACCCATTCCAGGGCTTCACCACTCTCACGGTGAAGAACTTCTTCCCCACCTCCAGCTTCACTCCATTCACCCTAGTCCTATCACTACCTGATAGCCTGAGAAGTCCCTCCCCAGCGTTCTTGTAGGCCGCCTTCAGATACTGGAAGGCCACAATGAGGTCACCTCTGAGCCTTCTCTTCTCCAGACTGAACAGCCCCAACTCCAACATCTACTGAAAGCATCACAAAAGCCCCTCTTTAGTCAGCCAAACTGTAGGCTTCATCAAAGAAAACAAGGCAAATATATAAAGTCTGATGAAAATTGATACATGTGGAAAGTTGGCTGTAAATGAAGTTGGGAAGTCCTGTGTAGAAAAAAACAACTTAGAATCCTGAGTGTTCTGTTTATCTGATACTGAGGCTTCAGTGTTTACTTTACATCAGTCTGTGTTTACAATGGGTCTGTGGACATTAGATTAGATAGCAATAGGATCTTTAAAAGCATGGGAAAAAAATGAACAGTTGACTTTCGTATTGCTAGAAAACACTCTGTAACTTTGGATAGTGTAATGACTACTTAAATGCATATCATAAATAAGGTGAGGCAAACAAGTTTCAGCTGTCAAACAAAATAAATCCATTCAGAGTGAATCACTTCAGGGTTTTTTAGGGGGTTGCAAATCAGTCAAAATCCAAACGGCATCAGCCCTTGTGCAGGAAAAGAGAGCTGTATCAGAATTGATACAGTGCAAGACATGGCACATAAAGCCTCAATCAACCCACTGTTATGACTTCTTGAAGATAAGAAAAGATATGTTCTAGGGACTGTGTCAATAAAGGCAAAGCTCTGCTAACAACCACCCCCTCCTCAAAAAAAAATGCAACCCAAACAAACCAAAACCAACCAACCAAAACAAAACAAAAAAAGGAAAGAGGGAAAACTTTGTGTTTCTAAACAGTTTCAATTGTTAATTTTATCCTTTACCTTCTTCTACAACCTAGAGAGTGAACTGTAAAAGTTCCAGTACAAATCAATGTGACGAACAATTGAAGAATGAGCTTCAGATAAACTTCTGGGGTTTTGTAGGTTGGTTGGTTTGTTTGTTTTCCAGTTTCAATGTAATTTTAAGCCAAAAATACTGTTGTCTTGGAGAACATGCAAAGCCTGCCACTCTTCATACTGGCTAAGGTGACCATGCCATGCAGAGTTTGCCGATGAGAGACCTTTCTGCACAGGATTTTTGTCTAAATGGATAAACACTGCTTCACTTTATACATGCCACAAATTGCTGATAGCCAAAGAATTAAAACTTACACCAAGTGCACAACTTTTTATGTACTGGCAGATGGGTAAATGAGATGACCTAATAAGCTCTTTCCACTTCTAGTCTCCAAAATTCTGTGAGTATCCTCAAGAGAGTAGTAGTCTTTTTCATTAAAATGCCAACTGAAGAGGAACTTGTTTGGACAATTACCAGTTTTTGTAAGAGGGAGGAATAATTCTCCATTCACCCTCATGAGGTGTTGACACAGCATTTGATGGCATCCAGAATAGTAGGCAGTGTCCACAGGCAGGCCAAACCACACAGCTGTTTTGACTACAGCACTTAGCAAACCTAATAAATATTTCCCACCTATATGCCAGGGATGGAACAAGGGAGAACTGCATGGCACATCAACTTACTCAATTTTCAGCAATCTGGGTAATGTTTTGGTAACAGTTCATGTAACATTTGATACAAACGCAATACTGACCGAATCACAGAATGTGACTGGTCTGAATGTTCACAGTTTTTCCAAAATGGGATCCTTACAAGCTGCTTGTGTCGAGTATGTTCCACTTCACTTTCTACACCTATGTAGTACTTGAAATATGAACTGAATGTAATGGTACTCCAAGGTGCAACAGTCAGAAATCTGGTCTTCCTTCAAAGACTGGACAAGAAAAAGGTTACTAATGTTAGGATATACTAGAGCTCATTATGTACATTTTCTGGCTCAAAAGGAGTGAACAAATTATTAGGCATCACCATCCAGCCCTGAAGAAAAAATCTTGGGGGTGCTGGTGGATGAGAAGCTCAACATGAGCTATCAGTGTGCACTTGCAGCTCAGAAAGCCAACCACATCCTGGGCTGCATCAAGAGAAGCATAGCCAGCAGGTCAAGGGAGGTGATTCTCCCCCTCTACTCCACTCTGCTGAGACCCCACCTGGAGTACTGTACCCAGTTCTGGAGCCCCCATTACAGGAAGGACCTGGAGGTGTTGGCACATGTCCAGAGAAGGCCCATGAGGATGATCAGAGGGCTGGAGCTCCTCTGCTATGGAGACAGACTGAGAGAGTTGGGGCTGTTCAGTCTGGAGAAGAGAAGGCTCTGAGGAGAATTTATTGTGGCTTTCCAAGTATCTGCAGGGGGCCTACAAGAAAGCTGGGGAAGGACTTTTAGGGTGTCAGGTAGTGATAGGACTAGGGGAATGGAGCAAAACTACAAGTGGGGAGATTTAGATTGGATGTTAGGAAGAAGTTCTTCATCATGAGGGTAGTGAGACACTGGAACAGGTTGCATAGGGAAGTGATGGAAGCCTCACCCCTAGAGTTTTTTAAGGCCAGGCTGTATGTGGCTCTGAGCAACCTGATGTAGTGTGAGGTGTCCCTGCCCATGGCAGAAGGGTTGGAACTGGATGATTCTTCCAACCCTGAAAATTCTATGATTCTGTGGTTACCAGTTTCTGCTTGCTACTTCTTTTCCACAACACTAAACCAAAAGTCTGGTAGCATTTCTCACATTCAAGCTGTATGACATTCAATTATAACACCATATGCTGCTGGCAAGAACATTAATCTTTACCAGAGGCAATGAATGAGTTCCTCCTTTTTTTTTTTTCTTCTTTTATTTTATTCAGATCCTAATACACAACTGCCTGGGCTTTAGAAACATTTATTTATTTTGGTTTGGTTTGTTTTATTTGATGTCTGTGACATTGCTGGGCCCTGTGGAACAGATTCTGTATTGAGGGATGCCTGTGTAAAGCCAATCTTCTCAGATGGGACTTCTGCAGCTGTGAGCAGCAACAGATGAAGATAATGCACGGTGCGGATGTGTCCTCTGTACAGGCTGAGGAGTGGGTTTGCAGTACTGAATACCACAAAGGAAGCAGCTGCTGCTGCTTGGTTTGGCAAGAAGCACATTTTCTAGCTTAAAAGATTTCTAGAAGATGTTGATTTAGAAATCAAGACTCAAAGTTTCAATGTAATAAGACTATGTTACTAACTCATGTATCCTATACATACAAACAATTAAATTAAGACTGCTCTTGAAGAAATTAAGGCAACATGATGTGGTCTTAAAGGACTGTAGTTCTTCAGCCACATGTTTTCTTAGGGGATGTGAGATGCTACCTAAGGGAAAACATGCTTCCTGATGGCGTGGGTAGCATTAGACTTTATACTGAACCTATTGTAAAGCCCTGTGATGTAGAGGCCAGTACAAACCATACAACTCTCAGCTCTGCCAGATACCGCTGTTCGTTGACTTGGTGTTGCTTTCTTTGCTAGAGAATAATTCTCCACTAGGATTTTAATAGATGTAAGTTTTACACCAGACCAAGGACCATCTCAGTATTCATTTACAGTCACTTAGGAGTTGTTCATAAAACACACAGGTATTTACTGTGTCAGTATCATCATGATTGTCCATGAAGTAGGAATAAGAAGTAAATAAACACTGTTACAAAATCTTACATGGGTACTTACAGAATCATAGAATGGCTTGGGTTGGAACCTTCAAACTTCATCTAGTCCAACCTCCCTGCAGTCAGCAGGGACATCCTCCACTAGATCAGGTTGCTCAGAGCCTTGTAGAGCCTCTCCTTGAATATCTCCAGGGATGGGGCCTCAGCTACCTCCCTGGGCAACCTGTTGCAGTATTTCACTGGCCCCATGGTAAAGAACTTGTACCTAACATCTAATCTAAATCTACTCTTCTTTAATTTCAAAACATTGCTCCTCATCCCATCACTGCAGGCCTTTGTAAACAATCCCTCTCCAGCCTTCTTGCAGGCCCCCCCTTCATGTATGGGAAGATCATTATTAGCACTCTCCAGAGGCTTCTCCAGGCTGAACAACCCCAGTTCCCTCAGCCTATCCTTGTAGCAGAGGTGCTCCACTTCCCTGATAATTTTTGTGACCCTCCTCTAGACCCACACCATCATGCCCCTCCCCTTCCTGTGTTGAGGGCTCCAGAGCTGGACACAGTTCTCCAGGTGAGGTCTCACCAGAGCAGAGCAGAGTGGCAGAATCACCTCTCTTAACCTGCTGGCCATGCTGCTTCTGATGGAGCTCAGGATACTATTGGTCTTCTGGGCTGCAAGTGCACATCGCTGACTCAACCACCAAGACTCCCAAGTCCTTTTCTGCAGGGCTGCTTTCTACCACCTTATTCCCCCAGCCTGTATTGATAATGAGGATTGTTCTGACACAGGTGCAGGACCCTGCACTTGTTCTTATTGAACCTCATGAGGTTCACCTGGGCCCACCTCTCCAACTTGTCCAGGGTCTTCTGAATGACATCCTGTCTCCTGATATATTAATTACATCACTCAGCTTGGTGTCAAAAATATGGAATGCTTCATAAATTTACTTATGTATCCAAATCTCCATAATGGGGTAAAAAGACATAAAATAATCCACTGGGTGATATTGCCAACTATTAACCTGAGTATCAGTATAACAGAAAATGTAAGTATATACCTTGTCTCCCTTCTCATGCTTGAATCCATGCATCATTAGGGTGCATGTGGATAGGTTGGGAGTATATTTAAGCAGGTCTAAAATAAAAGGAGACAGTGAAATGACAGTTTGACAATGGGAGAAGAGAATATGTAATCAGGAGGGAACATCAGACTGTGCAAATCCCTTAAAAAAATACTGAGTTCTGTCAACAGCTGTAAGCAGTCATAAGGCTTTTGTCAGTCTTTCAAAAGAAATGGACCTAATTTTAAAACACAGACATGACATAAACAACAAAAAGTAGCCAGTTCAGTCTCTTCTCAGGCAGATTAGATAAAAGTTTTAAAGCAAAACGTTTCCATCAGTTAATGGGTCAGAAAAGAGTTGGAGTATTAACTAACTCCAATTAAAGAAAAAGAAAAAAAAAGAGCGCTATGAGATGTACAAGTTGTTGACTACTACCTTAACTACTTTTGTACAAGTGGTTTACTACTAGCTTTACTTCTGGGAGCAGGAATACTCTGTGAAAATTGCAAGGGCTTAATACTTCCATATTCTGAACTGCACATCTTTTAACTGAAAACTTGGCTAGAAATGAAGACAACAAATACACCAAATCATCATTAGCCCTTCAGTCTTGTAACGAATGAAGAAGAGTATGGCAGAGGTCTATTCAGTGAATGAAAAGAACAGGCTGAAAACCTTTCCTGTATTACAGCCTTCGAAATTACTTAAAATAACATACTGTGCATGTTTATGTGGTCTGCATCTTACTCTCTCTGAGTCTCCATAGGAAATTTCATCTGCTGTTTGCTTCTATGGAGGCAAACTACTTCTTTGTGTCCTAAGTTGATGACACAAAGTTACTCTTAACAGGAGTCTCCTCTTTTCTCTGAGAGGAAGAGCTTCAATTTTATTCTGCTTTTACATATTTTGATTTCTGCAAATTCCTGTAATTGTGAAAACCAACCCCCTGTGCTACTCCTTTCTAAGCAGGCTGATAATAGTAACAGCAGCCTTTTAAATGCCCTGGTCTTGTTCTTGCCACTGTAACCTGAGCTGCACACAAAGCACTATGAATTGAATGCATGTTTTGTTTCTGCACTCATAGGTATATGGTTACTACAATTTATATTTGTGTCCTCTAGAGTATATTATTAATTTCCTTTATTCCTTCCTCATTTCTCTCCCAGTATTCCCTGAAATAATCTTCTGTCATGGCACTGGTTTGAACTTTTTAAGAACTCAGTAGTGATAGGGACTGCTTCAGGGGCTTCAGACAGACACCCAAAATCTCAAATGCTTTCTGGTTTAATTATCAAATAATTATTTTAATGTAGTCTTATAACTGCCCAATGAGATCATTAACACTTGCAAATTTAAATGAGCTGTAAATACTAGATGCCTGAAGATTCACAAGACAAATAACCCATTTCAGAATTATTTCTAGCCATTTAAGACTCAGACTAGCACTGGACCTTAGGAAGAAGTTCTTTATTATGAGGATGGCGGAACACTGGAACAGGTTGCACAGGGAGGTGGTGGAGGCCCCACCCCAGAGACATTCCAGGTCAAACTTGATGGGGTTCGGAGCAACCTAATCTCTTTGGCAATGTCCCTGCTTACTGCAAGGGCCTTTGACTAGTTGAAATTTAAAGGTGTCCCTTTCAACCCAGAGCATTCTATGATTCCATAATTCATCAAGAAACAAACATAAAAGGGAATGTCATGGACTAGAAAACTCACACTCTGAGGCAAACCATCTTTGTAAATATGTGATGTTATGCGCTCGTGCATGTTAAGAGATGTTTCTACTACAGAACTATCAGGCAGTTGTGATTTAGTTTGAGTGCTGGTTCACTACTCCATACCACATGCTCTTCCCCTCGTTGCATGTGTTAGGTGGTCAGAAACATATTTATGCTACTTAACATTCTCCCTTTAATGATGAACCATTGTGCATCAGAGTTTGCTTCAAAATACAATATGCATCACTCACTCAGAAAAACAACATTATTTTCCTTATATTGGATCAGAATAAAGCTCCTTTTAGCCCCATACTCTAGTTTGAACAGTGACCAAGAGCAGATCTCTCTGGAAAGAGAGTTAGAGCAGAACAATTACAAACTTATGCTCTCCTGGAGTAAAATTGCTTCTAGCAATTTACAGCTAAGGGATTTCCTAAGCCTGGAGTGGTGTTTTGTGTTTAATGGCTTCCAAATGTGATCTTCTTTTTTTCCCCTCCTTTTTCTTTTCTTCCCCATGCATCCTTCAGGAGCATTCTGAACCTACACAAACAACATTAAGACTATCCCATGGCCTTGGCAATTTGAACCATATTGCATGAAGAAGCAATCCTTCTGTATAGCTTGATACTGCCACTGGCTAGTTTGATTCCATGCTTTCTAGCTCAGGGCAGCACAGAACTATTCCTTATTTATCTCCAACCATTTGCCTTTCAGGATGAGGAGTGTTGGCCAATTTTTTCTCTGTTCAATGTGTGATCTCAAACCCTCCTCTGGCAACTGTGAAGCAAAGGTATGAAATAGCTCTGTGCTCAGTCAGCAGAGACCTGGAGAGAAACAGAGTATTTCCCTTCTCTTTTTTTTTCCCCTTTCTCACAAAAAAAGTTCAGCTTGTCACCTGTATCATCACTGTTTGGTGGACAGAAGATTGATCACCATACCAGGAATGAGAATCACACTCTGATAGAACATACCCAAAGCTACAGTGAAAGCTGTGTCAGAAATATTCAGAATTTTTTGTGTGGTATCTTGCAAGAGAAGCCTTTTACTCACATTCACCTTGAATTCCGTTTTTCAAGTGCTCCATCTGTTTTCTTTCTCTTCTCCGTCTACAAATTAAATTCCCAGGGAATTTGCACAGGTCTTGTTTGAGGTTGTCTTCTTCAGCTTTCCTGTACTGCTTCCTAATTCACAGAATCAATGATGTTAGAAAAGACCTCAGAGATCATCAAGTCCAACATATTACCTAATATCTAACACCACCTGACAACTAAATCATGACTCCAAGTGCCACATCCAGTCTCTTTTTTGAACACCTCCGAGGCAGTGACTCCACCCTGGGCAGCCCAATCCACTGGTCAGTTTCTTTTTCTATGAAGAACTTTCTCCTCACCTCGAGCCTAAACTTTCCTTGGCAGAGCTTGAGACTGTGTCCTCTTGTTCTGCTGCTGGTTGCCTGAGACAAGAGACCCACCCCCACCTGGCTACAACCTCCCTTCAGGTAGTTGTAGAGAGCAAGAAGGTCTCCCCGAGCCTCCTCTTCTCCAGGCTAAACAATCCCAGCTCCCTCAGCCTCTCCTTAGGGCTTGTGCTCCACACTTCTCACCAGCCTTGTTGCTCTTCTCCTTACATCTTGTAAAAGGAAATGATGTATTATGATTAGACAAGGTCCTAGTTCCCCAAAGCTTTTACACTAAATAGTAAATACCTTGAAAAGCCCAGATAGATCAAGACAACAGTTCAGAGAAGTGCTCTGCACAGTCTAAAGACCTTCTTTCTGGATTTTCACCCAATGTATTTAGGCTGAATTTAACAAAACCTATTAGGCTAAACTTAATATTCTAAATTAAATACTCTATATTGAATCTTCATTAGGAGGTGAACAGTTCTATGCAATGAAAAATAGTGTGTTGAAGTGATGGGATGAACATAATGCCAGCATGGTGTGGTTTCACTACATATTTTGTTAGATGTATCACAGGGACAAAACCTGCAAGACGAAATACGGTAGCCTATGCTCTGTTTCTTCTGTGCAAATAGCACTTAACAAGCAACAGTGCTGGACTACAACACAGATCCTCAAGAAAGCTGTACCTTAGAGTCCATGCAGACATTGTTCACTATGTATGACATAATTAGCAGTAAAATATAAGCACATAATCACACAGAATAACAGAATGTTGGGGGTTGGAAGGGACCTTGAAAGATCATGCAGTCCAACCCCCTTGCCAGAGCAGGCTCACCTAGAGCAGATCACACAGGAATGCATCCAGGTAGGTTTTGAATATCTCCAGAGAGGGAGACTCCACAACCCCCCTGAGCAGCCTGTTTCAGTGCTAATTCACCCTCACAGGGAAAAAATTCTTCCTTGTGTTTCCATGGAACTTCTTATGCCTCAGCTTCCACTCATTGCCCCTTGTGCTGTCATTGGGCATCACCAAGCAGAGCCTGAGTCCATCCTCTTGGCACTCACCCTGCACACCTTTATAAACATGAATGAAGTCACCTTTTTGTCTCCTTCAAGCTAAAGAGCGCCAGCTCCCTCAGTCTCTCCTTGTAAAGATGATGTTCCACTCCCTTAATCATTTTTGTGGCTCTGCACTGGGCTCTCTGAAGCAGTTCCCTGAAGTGCTTCTTGAAATGAGGGGCCCATAACTGCACACAATATTGCAGATGCAGCCTCACCAGGGCAGAGGCGGAGGAGAACCTCTCTTGACCTACTAACCACAGTCTTAATCCACCCCAGAACGCCATTGGCCTTCTTGGCCACAAGAGCACATTGCTGGCTCATGGTCAGCCTTCCATCCACTAGGACCCAGTGAAAGGTGTCCTTTCACATTGTTTTTATTTACCGTGTATCCTGACAAGAAGATATTAAAAAGGGGTAGGATGAGGAGCTACAATAGCTACCAGTGTGGCAATTCATAAATGCACAGCACATAGTGTGGTCTAAGAGTCTTAAGGATTTCCCTGGTCTTCCAGTTTGGTAAGTACTTGAAAGAGAGAAAAAAAGTTGCTGCAAAGTTAGATGTTATGGACTTCTGAATGGCACATAAACACCTGAAGTAAAATAGTGGCATACAGCAGACAAAACATCTTTGCTCTCCATTTTCTCCAAGTGTTTTTGGAAGTATGTTTGGTGAAGGCTGAGGGTACTATTAGGGGTGATACCAGATGAACTGAATGGAAAGGTCAGTCATGTGCATGCAGCATGACTTTTCTTCTGAAAGCTTCTTTTGGAGAACTTTGCTCTCTCTCTGTCCGTAGCCTTTTAAATCAACCTGTGTCAGTTGCATGGCTGCCTTCCATACCTCCTGGCTCTGCAGGGAAAGGGGTTGTTTGACTTGCCAGAGATATGAACTGAAGTGTGGGAAGGTTTGTGTCCTATAAAATAATACACTATGCCAGAGAGTATAAATAGCCAATATGAGGAGAATCTGTGCTTTTTAAAGTGAATAAAGCAGTGAAATACTTCTTAGAGAGGCTAAGCACTCTTGTAGCATTGTTCATATAGGACTAACTGCAAGGCTGTTATATGGGAAGCTTTAGCCACAGTAGTGGGGCTCCAAGTGGTACAGAGATGCTATCCTTATTCCTTAGAGTGATGCTTCTCACATGGTTTTTATGCATCAGAGATAACAGCTAAAATTAACCCACTCAAAACCAGATTTGCATCATGAACTGAAAACTCTGCAGTATTTTCAGCCTTTTATGTTGAAGTGGAGAGGGTAGAACTGCCATAATGATCCTGCATTGTCTTTGGAAGTTCCTTCACTGCAGTATCTCAAAGTGTGTGTATATATATAATCCTCCCAAACATCTCTGTTGGGCTAATGGAAGAATCAGGCTTTAAATGGGATACAAGATGTCAGGCAGGCCAACAGGCATAGATATCAAATCTCCTCCTTCTCAGTCTTGTGCTTTGCTCCTAGCCAACTCTATATGAAGGAATTAAACTACTTAAGATGTTGTCTGTGGAACTTGGCATGCACTGAGTTTAGGGCAATCAGTTGTTTCATGTATAGATATTCATACATGTTGAAAGTTACCCAACAATATTTATAATCAAAATGACATTTGGCCGTTAGCTATTCCTGGAACCAAGAGATGATGAGGGAGACACTCTACTAGCGTGAAGGCAAGACAAAATAAAACAAAAACGTAAACATGTAAAGATAGAAGAATGTATTTCTGGGACATTGCTCTGGTGAGACCTCAACTGGATTACTGTGTGCAGATCTGGAGCCCTCAATACAGGCAGGACATGGACCTGATGGAGCAAGTCCAGAGGAGGGCCACAAAAATGATCTCCAGTTTAGCCTGGAAAAGAGAAGGCTCTGGAGAAACCTAACAGTGACCTTTCAGTATCTGAAGGGGGCCTACAAGAAGGATGGAGAGAGAATATTCACAAAGGCCTGCAGTGATAGAATGAAGGGCAATGGCTTTAAACTAGAGAAGAATAGATTTAGATTGGATGGGGGTAGTAAAACACTGCCCAGGGAGGTAGTTGAGGCCCCATCCCTCGACAGGGCTCTGGGCAACCTGATCTAGTTGAGGATGCCCCTGCTGACTGCAGAGGGGGTTGGACTAGATGACCTTTGGAGGTCCCTTCCAATCCAGATCATTCTATGATTCTTGTGATTTGCACAGGGAGACTGCAGAAAAACTTCCAGGTAATTGCTGTTAACAATGCGGCTGATTTTTTTAAAACTTTCTGCCCAGCTGGCAGTCAAGCCAGAAACTTTGCTTTTCAATTTGCACTCAGCATGAATTTTGTTTTCACAACCTTGAAAAATATAAAACCAGATAATCACAGAAAGCATATACATACACCTATTTTAAAGCATTTAAAGAGCAAAGGTTATATTCCACCCATAAAACTTCACAAACACTGAACTTTTTACAGGGTACCAGAATTTTGTAAATGAAAATAATTTACTTTGGGGAAACCAGGCAATTATTTCTACTCTTCACTAAGCACGTCAGTTTCCTCTGCTCAAACTCTGTTGGGATTCTTTTAGGATGATGTTTACCAAAAGAATTAGCTTTGGAAGTTAACAACTGGAGTTTGTACCTGACAGATAGATTACACAGTGAAGAGAAATGTTTGTGTGTTTGGTGTATTTTAGATTTGTTCCATCCAAATCTAGTCTAAACTCAGCTTAGGTTCCTGAGAGAAAACACTTTCAGAAGATGTTTTGGAACATACAGAGAAAAAAAACCCCATATTTTTAAGGAGGACAGGGACCTAAGGAAGGAAGCAGAAGCAAAGATAGATTGAGGAAAAAGACAGAAGGAAGTCTGAGCTATTCAGAGGACTTCTCTTCCCCCCACCCAAGACTTATGAGAGCAAGTGCTGTCTCCTACATTAGTAATCAAGGAGACATCTGTTACTTTTTGGCTAAGAGTATCAAAAACCAGGATGGGAGAAAGCAAGTAGAGACAATAAGAGGAAACAGAACTCAAACTATTCAAAAATATGTATCTAAGTTTGGAGCAACAACATTGTGGACTAAATTGGAGTAACATCACTGTGGACCAAATGAATAAAACACATTTCTTCACTGTTTCATCAGCGATGAGTGCATTATAACAAAGTGTGCATAGAAGATACAACTAAAGTTCATGAACTGGCAGAAAGTATTTAGTTGTGAAAAGAATTCTCTCATAAAATTACAAATATTTTAACATTGTGGTTTTGAGTTAGTTACATAATAGTCAACCATCCCCTGAAACTCTGCTAGAGTCTGCCAGTTTCACCTTTTCTTGGTCTGTGTGACCAAAAACTGGGCAAAACTGAATAAAGCTTTCTTGTGTGGCATGTGGCAAGAAAAAGGAGAACATAATGGGATGCAAAAATTGCTCCTGTCTAAAATATGAAGCCAGCTTCCCAGTAATGAAGGATGAATGCAGCACCCAGCTCAGCCTGACAGCCAGCAGTTCAGAGTGGTTTAACTGAATCATGGTCCAGGGTAAAAGTATGTAATGGCAGCAGGCATCTAACGTCTGTCACATTTCACAAAGAAACAGAACACCTGAACAGCTTCCCTGACCTGAGCAGGGCCAAGCTTCTGCCCACAAATCCTTACCTCTGCATGCATTTCCACTGACATCATTGGACTCTGTGGGTAATTGTCCATGCAAACAGATTTATCTGCAGGTTACAGGCCAGAGTTTGTGTCTGCTGGGCTGTCTGGTTTGCTCTATTCATCTGGGAGTCTTTTCAGTCTTGGAGATTGAACTTTGTTTCTCAGCCCCTAGAAATGTTCCTGTCCCATTCCTCTCTCCAACTGACTGGTGAATTCTTAGGATGGAAGATGCCAGAGAGGACAAGATTTTCTGGAAGGCATACTTTGTGAAGCACGTATATAAAGTATGTACACATACAAGTATGTATAGAAAGAAAGACAAATTTGTGACTGGAAAGAACGAAATGTAGATTTAGACTTAAAAAATGGAAATATTGGAAAGAGATGATAAATGCTACAAAGACTGTTTCAATGCCTAGGCTTCCCTGTTTCTGCTAAAAGGCAGCCCCTGAAAGAAATTCTAGCCCTATTGTTCTTTCCTGTATTTCCAGCAAAGCAGTAAATCAGAATGTGCTGCTTGGAAAGTTAGTTATAGGACTCCAGGTTATTTGATGACATTTACAGAGATTTGGCTCCTACTTAAATTATATACTGTATTTAAGTAGTTAAGAAAGATTCATGCCATGACACATGATAATTCTAAGGAGTATTAAAGGAAAAATGCATTTTCAACCAATAATTCTTTATGATTTTCATGAATTTGGAAAACAGTCTCCTAAATGACACAATAATGCATCAAGAAACTTTGCATTTAATTTGTGCTTAAAAATATCCTACACCATCCACCCCCAAAAAACCGCCAACCAAACCCAACCAAAAAACCAACAAAAATCCCCCTAAAAAGCCACCTTCCAGGCATTCTTATTTCTGTTACTTGCAGGCAGAGTGTCTTAATGATAGAAAAGAGAAGTGCTTGCCTTTGAAGAGTTGACCAGTTTTACATTCTTGAGCATTTTGCATTTGATCCTGATTTATGATTTAAGAGGGTAGGATGATTCCAAAGCATTTTCCTTGAGTGTTTCATTTCTGCTCTAGTGGAATATCACCACAGAATGTTTCCAGTTTCTCATATGAGACTGATACATTTAAGTAGGAAATTAGTGAGCAGTAAAACTAATGATACGTTTCCTTTATGGCTATATTTCTAGACAGACAGTGGAAAAAAAAAAAACAAACTAGGAGACAAGCAGAATCTGGTTCTTCTGTAGCATAGATCCTTGCACATTCCTTGAATAGGTACCTGGGTCAAGCCAAACACTTGCCTGGAAGCTATGACACTTTTAGCTTTCACAGTTACCCTGACTGGTTCTTCACAATATCTCACAGCAGATCACTTTGAAGCAGGAAGTTGTTGTGGTTTAGAGTGAGACAGATTGCTTTTCTACCTCTTCCAAAAGGGGCAAAGAAATAATGCTCACAGGAAACATTGGATAGGATTGGAAATTTTAAATGGAAAGGCTATTTACATGCAACAGTACAAAGCATATATAATACACCGAAATCCATAGTCTGGGCTTAACACAAAAGCTCATTAAGCCAAAGATTCACACAAACCATTAAACCAGGCTAACAAAAGTAAGCCTCTCTACCATCCATACCACACCATTGTGACGCAGCAAAACGTTTGGCTTGGAGGCTCCAGGCCTAATTGGTAGCATGGCCAAAGCCAAACTCCAGGCCTCATTTTCCTGCAAGGAGATAAACAGCCTGCGTGTCCTCCTGGGAGCAGAGTGGGAAAGAAAAGGGAAGAAAACTGATTCTGCAGTGTTTTCTAGGGATGCAGGAGTTATGGGAATGAAATGCATCTTCTGGTCCACCCCCTAGACACTCTGCCCCCTCTGGAGGTTCTTAAAAGCACCCACAGCCTCAAACTGCTACAGAAGTGCTACCATGCAAGTGCCGTTCATCTCTTGGAGAGGGAGCAAAACAGCACTTGCACGTCTTCTTGCTCTGGCCCATATCAAGAGCATTCTGAGCGGAACTCTGAATAAGGTTTATGCTCCCTATGACCATGCCACCAAGGGCTGCTGAAGTAATGCACACCGGCTGTGGTAGGGCTATCCTTCTGGCATAGACCTCAGGGACTGCTCTTCTGCCAATGCTGTTGTTTCTGTTTCACTCCCCTTTGGCCTACAAGTTAGAGAAGCTCAGCTTGCCAGATTACAACTCTGTGCTGTAAAAGTGTGGTTTTTACATTTAGGTTGCTTGGCTAAGAGTGGCCATCATCCTCTGCTCACAATAAATGTTTAAGGTTGACAAAATGGAGAATAGTGATGATGATTATACTTGGCTGGTGTAAGCTTTCCTATACCTCTGCTATGGTCATTTTAATAGCAAAAAAAGAACAGTAAGAGATGCAGTGACTGAGAAATCACATGCAGAGGTGGACTTGAGCCACGGGATTTATGCCTGTGCTATATTTCGGTTCCTTCCCATCCCAGTTTGAGAATATTTAGCTCTGTGATTCAGCTCATGGAGACATGAAGGATGATGGCTTTCAGTGGACAGTGCAACAGACCATATGAAGATGAAAACGAGGTTGATCTCTTCTCCTATGCAATAAAAAGGTTTAATGTAAATTAAAGTCATGCTGAGCTTGAAGACATTGTGAAGGCTGAAATTAATGCTCACATCTGTCTGTTCCTTCTTGTGGAAGTGCAGAACTGCCTCAGAACATCAGATCTGGCAGAACTATGTTGTCATGAGGCAGCATATCAAAGCAGCAGTTGTAGCATCAGCCTGATTTACTTCTGACGTAAACTGGGTGGTGGTGGTGATAATGTCTGAAAGCAGATTATTACAAAATCTTAAGAGAAATGCTTGATATTTTGGGGGATATTCTCAGACAAAAGAATGATTTTTTTAAATGATGGAACCTCACACTATTCTTACTTTTTTATTAAATAGGGGTCTATTGTCACTAAAATAATTTTTAATTGTCACTTTGTCTTTGCTTATCTTCCATCTGACTTCAGAGGAATTTCGTAAGGCCTGCCTAGAGCCAACATCAATCAGGAAGCCTCATTTCAAAATGTCTTTGTAATACCCTCAAAGATTGGCTACCAGAAGAAAGCAGTTTTTAGTGCATAGTAAAAAAACCCTCCAAAACAACAACACAACAGATCCTCAAAAAAAATGTTAAATGGAGTTCCAATGGATAAAATCTTGGAGTTTTTAAGACATAAAGTCCTAATGGTTTCAGGAAAATTTGTCTGCCTAAGTAAGGTTGAAATACTGAAAGCATATGAAGCAAAGTCCTTCTATTCCTTTCTCAACTGCTTATCAAGAAGGGATAAAAAAGAGCACTTGGTGCCATGGTCTAGTCATGAGGTCTGTGGTGACAGGTTGGACTTTATGATCTTTGAGGTCTCTTCCAACCTTGGTGATACTATGATACTGTGATACATGTGTCTGTTCAAAAGCTAGAAAGAATTACTTGCGTGGCACATTTGGGAAGAGGAAATAAGACAGAAGCTTGTAATGGAAAACCAGGTCCTAACACATTTTGAAACTTGTTTTTACATATTTTTGCAGCAGCCACTTGTAAAAGTGACACCACACAGGCCAAAACTGGACTGAAGGCATAGCATGGAAGCAAAATCCATCTAAGAGTTTGAGAGCTGTAGCAAAGAAGAAATTACTCACAGAGAGAGCGATTGCCCATTTGAATGCGTTGCCCAGGGAGGTGGTGGAGTCGCCATCATTGGAGGTGTTTAGAAGGAGACTTGATGGGGTGCTTGGTGCCATGGTTTAGTTGATTAGATGGTGTTGGACAATGGGTTGGATGCGGTGATCTTGAAGGTCTCTTCCGGTCTGGTCTGGTCTGGTCTGGTCTATTCTATTCTATTCTATTCTATTCTATTCTATTCTATTCTATTCTATATTCTATCCAAGTGTGTTAACTGAGTTTGGGTGGTAATATCATTTACAAAAAGGATTGTTTGCCCATAGATTATGGACTGCATCCCTATTTCTCACAAAGCTCTATCGCTTTATTAAGACTAATTTGGGCTACTGCCATTCGGAAAGCCTGACAGGTGAACCATAACAATTACAGTGCTCTTGGTTTAAATAATGACTTCTACAACATTAAGATGTCCTTGCAGAGACTTAAATGTTCTTTCTAGAAATGTTATACATAGCACATTACTTTTGCAGTCTACTATGCAGAGAGGACCACAAATTAACAGAGAAAAACAAACCCACACAACATTTTATGCTAATGGACATAGTTGCTGAGCTAAGGCATCCTCCTGTTTGCACAGATGGTGAAGTTATGCAGCCTGCAGTAGAAATAAACCAAGAATCTTTAGAATATAGTGGTGCTGATGAAAGTACTGAAAAAGCCCAAGGCAGACAACAGTGAAAGCCCTTCCTTGGGGAAATAAAGACATGAGTCCTTTCAGGCTGATAAGGAAATGGAAATCACACCTGCACTGGCTTACCCAACACTTAGAGCAAAGCTTTCCTCCAAGCATTTAAAAATAAACCTGTATGAAGAGCAGCAAAAAGAGGTCCTCAGTGGTGTGCATACATACTCCTGCATGCATGATCCATGTAGTCATAGGTAAATATTTTGGCCCTGTTTAAATTACAGCAGCTATTAAAACTGGAAAGTTCTCATCTTCTGGCAAACATGTTGTATGTGCTCCTAGAGCACGTACTGAATTGGGGCTGCCTTGTGTTTAGCTGTTCAGCTATTGGTGTTCTTGGCTCAAAATCAAGTCTGGGTAGAAAACAGGCTCTGAATTATGCAGATAAAGGCAGTTCTGGACATGCATGTGAGCAATACCCTGGGTACATAAGGAATTATAATATCAAACAAGAAGGTACCTAGGTGATAGCTGACAGGATCTTCTACTCTTCCTCTTCTTTTTTCCCTTTTATTTCCTTTTAATAGTGTTTCAGTCCTGTAAGGTTCAGTTTACCTTGGTCTTTCTCAGGGTCCTAAGCACTGCTTAATTTGAGACTTCCATTCAGATGCATATGACCCTGAGACATCATCAGAGTCAGTCAAACAATGCTTGAGAAAAGTACAGCACCAGGGAAAGGAACATCAATTTGAACTTCTGGCACTGTTCCTGATTTGGCCTCCTATGGTCCTGTCAGCCAGCAGACTTGTCAGTACACCAAAGTCTTCACAAAACCACAGAATGTGAGGGGTTGGAAAAGACCTCAAAAGATATCCAGTCCAACTCCCCTGCCAGAGCAGGGTCACGTAGAGCAGATCACACAGGAATGCATCCAGGCAGGTTTTGAGTATCTCCAGAGACGGAGACTCCACAACCCACCCTGGGCAGCCTGTTCCAGTGCTCTGTCACCCTCACGGTGAAAAAAATTTTCCTCATGTTTCCACAGAACTTCCTATGGTTCAGCTTCCATCCATTGCCCCTTGCCTGTCATTGGGCATCACTGAGAAAAGCCTGCTCTTGGCATTCACCCTGCACATCTTGACAAACATTAAAGAGGTCACCTCCCAGTCTCCACTTCTCCAAACTGAAGAGCCCCAGCTACGTCAGTCTCTCCTCATAAAGAAGATGTTCCACTCCCTTCATCATTTCTGTGGCTCTGTGTTGGACACTCTCAAGCAGTTCCAAGAGGTCCTTCTTGAGGGCCCCAGAACTGGACACAGTATTCCAGATGTGGCCTCACCAGGGCAGAGTAAAGGGGAAGGAGAACCTCTTTTGACCTACTAACCACAGCCTTTCTAACACAACCCAGTATGCCATTGGCCTTCTTGGCCACAAGAACACATTGCTGGCTTCCATGCTCCTCTTGGCAGCAGCACACTAAGTGCATCACAACCACTCCTAATGAATAAGTATTTCCTTCCTATTTTACACAAAACTCTCATTTTTTAATCTGAGTACTGGAAAATTAATTGCATTGCCATCTGTTACAAGGTCACACAGGTTTGTGACATTTTTGGCATGCTTTTTCAAACCACAGCATCAAGAGAATTGTCAGGCTTGGAAGGGACCTCAAAGATCATCCCATTCCAAACGCCCTGCCATGGACAGGGACACCTCATCCTAGATCAGGTTACTCAGAGCCACATCAGCATGGTCTTCAAAACTTCTAGGGATGGAGCTTCCACCACCTCCCTGGGCAACCAGTGTCTCACCACCCTCATAGTGAAGAACTTTTTCCTAACAACCAATCTGAATCTACCCACTTGTAGTTTTGCCCCATCAAGCACAACGTCTACATTGTGCTTGCCATTTTGAAACTAGTATTTTAGATGTATGAGCACATATAACACACAAATGAAAGAGATGGAAATCTTCTTGTATTAGGTGTGCTATTATCATACCACCCTGAAAGAAGTCTTGCACATACTCCAAATAGCTTATGCAAATGGAAGATACGAACAGAGAAAAGTATAGTGTCATGCTTAAGGTTTGCCCATACCCAGAGCTGACCTTGCAGTGAAATTGAAAAACAGGCAAGTCTCTGTTAGAACAGCTGTCATTTAAATCAGACAAACCTCTCAAACTCTGCTAACAAGGGCTGCTTGTTCAGGAAGCTGGAGTGTTTATTTAAAGCTGCATGCACATACATGAAAAATTCAGATCACAATAAGATATGCTATTTTATACCCTGCTTTGCTAATCATCTACCTATTTTGAATTGAAAGATGGGTTGATTTACTTCTTGAATTTTGCTTAAGACATTCCAGACTGAAGTTACTGACACAAGTCATACTACATATGACAAGCAAACTAAACAGACTTGTAAAAAAAAAAAGAATAGAGATGTGCTCAAGACTTCGTGTTTCTCCTCAAAATTAGTCATGCAGAAAGTGGTGTGATTCTCGAACCATGTTTTTACTCCTCCTAGCCAAATCAACAATTTGCATTATTTCTAGCGTTCAGCATGTGAAGCAGAGCTCACAGATGTATGCCTGTCAGCTTTTCCAGTGCAACACACAAATATTTTCCTTCCACAGAGAACTAGGTCCTTGACTCAGTGTCTTAGTAAGCAGACGTTATTCATTATAACACAGCCCAGCTGTAATTCAGATTTCATTTACATTACTTTCTTCTTAATGAGTCAAACTGCACATTTGGATGACCAGAATACCATCTCTGTAATACATTTTGTGGAAAAGAATGGAAAATTACTCATGGTTGTTTGTGTGTTTTTTTTTTCTTAAGGGGTTCAAAGGGTTACATAGATGGCTTTGTCAGCACGCCTAACCTCGCTGCACTTCGTTTCTAGATCCTAATAATGCTGTTTATGTGTATGTCTAACACTATGGTGACACAGTGATTATAATGCTGGAGATTCAAGTGTCTTACCTTGCACAACCCCTGCTATCACTGTGCAAACAGCAAGGCTGTTTCCTTTCTCTTGCCTCAAGAACATGGAATATACTGGGCGGGGAACTATTTTGGTTTTGCTTCTGCTGCCAAAGCCTTGTAATAATGATGGATAAAATGAAAACAACAGCAGAATTGGTAGTGAAATGAGTAGAAAAGCAAAATCAATCCTTGCTTATATCCATCAGAAGATTGAGGACAGGTTTGGTAGTGTTTTTACTGCCACCTGTTATTTCTACAGCATAAAGTATTATTATCATACAGAGGCTACAAGATATCTTTTAGCTACGGCTTTGAGTAGAGCTGGGGCTTCAGCTCTATTAAAGTCAAAGTAAACATCGCCCCTACCCCCTGCTATTATTTGGGTTTGACTCAGTCTGTGTTTAATCAAAGTCTTGAAGTCAAAGACAACCTTAAGTTGGAAAATCTGAATGAATTCGTGAGGATTAGTCCTATTTGATTTGTGCCTAACATGACTACTTCCAGAAGGAAATTTGGAAATGAGGACCAGGCAGCCACAGCTTTTCTGCGGCTCCTGAAAGCACACTGCAGTTGTTCACCCTGCAGTTGTTCTGCCACTACTAAAGGCTACCTCCAAAGTATATTCCCACCCTCTAGCACAGTCAGGACTCTCACAGTGCACAAATATCTCTGTGAGATGGGTACCGAACAACGGCAAAGCTCTGTACATTTCAAGACAAAATGCAGGTTTTGTTCTATTTCACCTACTGGCCCGAAACACAAACAAAAGGGGATTGTGGCCAGGAGAGGGCTAGGCAGTGTTAACTTTTGCACAGATTACCAGGCATCTCTCACACTCAATAGCTACAGTTTAGAAACTAAACTTGAGCTATAATAGCCTCTGCCCCTGATCTGGTAGCTATTACAGAATCACAGAATGTTAGAGATTGGAAGGGATATCCAGAGATCATCCAGTCCAACCCCCCTGCCAAAAGCAGGATCACTTAGGGTAGTCTGGACAGGAATGCATCCAGACAGGTTTTGAAAGTCTCAAGAGAAGGAGACTCCACAACCTCTCTGGGCAGCCTGTTCCAGTGCTCTGTCACCCTCCCTGTAAAAAGGTTTCTCCTCATGTTGAGGTGAAATCTTTTATGTTCAAGTTTGTATCCACTGTTCCTTGTCCTATTACTGTGCACCACCAAAAGAGCTTGGCCTCCTCCACTTGACACCCACCCCTCAGATATTGATAGACAATGATCAGATCCACTCTCAGTCTTCTCCAGACTAAACAGCTGCGGGACTCTCAGTCTCTCTTCATTGAGGAGATGTTCAAGTCTCCTAACCATCCTCATGGGTCTCCATTGGACTCTTTCTAGCAGATTCCTGCGTCTCTTGAACTGGAGAGCCCAAAATTGGACACAATACTCCAGGTGTGGTCTCACCAGGGCAGAGTAGAGGGGTAGAAGAACCTCCCTAGCCCTGATGAGAACACTTTTCTTGATGCACTCCACAATCCCATTGGCTCTCTTGGCCACAAGGGCACATTGCTGACCCATGCAGAACTTGCTGCCCACCAGGACTCCAAGGTCCTTCTCCATGGACCTGCTTTCCACCAGGGCAGCCCCTAACCTGTCCTGGAGCCTGCTGTTATTCCTCCTCAGGTGCAGGATCCTGTACTTGTCCTTATTGAATTTCAAGAGGTTTGCAACTCTGAGGTCAAGTACTTCCAACTAAGTATCAAAGATCTTTCATTTAACCCAAGGCACATTTTTAATCTCTTTATGCCCAACACAATAGCTAAAAAATTTGAGTGATGCTTCAAAGTTGTTCTGCAAAGTGACAAGTTGCCACTTGTTATCACCTTCAACTGTGGGCAATGTATACAATGCAATAGATGTTCCTTCAGTTGTTTCAGGTGAGGGAAAGACAGGATTTAACCAACTATTCATTACACTCAGAGTCTGAAGATGCTGTGCATCATCCCAAGCATAGAACTTGCCACAAAGATGAGAGCTAAGTATTATTCTCAGGCGGAACTCAGATGGCTGATATTATCAATAAGGATGTGGAAAGTGAGCAAGGTAATGGTAATACTACATATAACCAAGGAATCACAGAACTGTTTTGGTTGAAAAAGACCTCCAAGATCATCAAGTCCAACTATCAACCTAAGACCACCATAGTCAATAATCTATGTGCTGAAGTGCCAAACCCACAAGTTTCTCAAACACCACCAGGGGCAATGATCCACCACCTCCCTGGGCAACCTATTTAGGGAGAGACAGTAACTCATATAGAGTGAAGCACCTGGGTTACAAATCCAAATGGGGCTGACCACTGGTATGCCAGGGGTGACCACAGCTACTCAGGGGATGAACACTGGTACCCTGGAGATGACTACTAGTCTATACATACATATATATATATATACACATACACAAACACACACACATATATATACACACACACATATACATATGTATAGCAATGGGAAAAATAAACAAACTGACTACTAAATTCCTCTTGCTCCATGATAAAATAGGCCAAGTAATGAATTTATTACTTCTGTATGTGAATAAAGCCTTTAAAGAGATCTATGAATGTTAAGTTTCAGAGGCACTCTACCCTACCCTATTTTTAATCCTATTGATTTGCCTATTTTAACAGCCTTAATATTGTAAGTTCTGGTTATCTAAACAAATGGAGTTACCCAGAAGATGTTAAAACTGTTTGAGTGCTCTACATTTTGTCTTAACCAAGCAAAAGAAAATCAAACCCTTCAATTATTTTTTACATTAAAAATGCTTATTTGAATAATACTTGATGCTGGCTCTGTCCAAGCAACAGACAGTGTAATTTACATAATCTTTTCATATGTAGTTAAATGTATGACCTGGGCAAGCTGGAGAAGTGGACCCAGGTGAACCTCATGAGATTCAACAAGACCAAGTGCAAGGTCCTGTGCCTAGGACAGAACAAGCCTCTCAGTCAATGCAGACTGAAGGATGAGGTGACAGAAAGCAGCCCTGAGGAAAGGACTTGGGGGTGCTGATGGATGAGAAGCTGGATGGGAGCAGACAGTGTGAGCTTGCAGCACAGAAGGCAAATGGTGTCCTGGGCTGCATCCAAGGAAGCATGGCCAGCAAATCAAGTGAGGTGATTCTGTCACATTGCTCTGGTAAGACCTCATGTGGAGTACTGCTTCCAGCTCTGGAGCCTTCAATGCAGGAAGGGCATGGACCTGATGCATTGGGTCCAAAGGAGGGCCATGAAAATGATCAGGAGGTTGGAACACCTTTGCTAGAAGGACAGGCTTAGGGAGCTGGGGTTGTTCATCCTGGAGAAGGCTCCAGGGATATCTAATAGCAATCTTCCAGTACTTGAAGGTGGCCTGCATGAAGGCTGCAGAGAGACTGTCTAACAAAGGATGAGGGGCAGTGGCTTCAAAGCAGAGAAGAGTAGATTTAGATTGGATGTTAGGAACAAGTTCTTTACCATGAGGGTAGTGGAACACTGCGACAAATTGCCCAGGGAGGTAGTTGAGGCCTCATCCCCAGAAATATTCGAGGTGAGGCTCGACAGGGCTGTGGGCAACCTGATCTAGTTGAGGATGATTCAGCTGACTCCAGAGGGGGTTGGATTTTTCAGAGAAGGGTTTTGATGTGATGTTACTTTCCTGGCACACATATTTTGTAATGTTAAGCCTACAAGCCAACTCATGGGTTGG
The DNA here is from genome assembly GCA_033816785.1 of Picus viridis. Lineage (NCBI taxonomy): Eukaryota > Metazoa > Chordata > Aves > Piciformes > Picidae > Picus > Picus viridis. Next base: position 42,445,277 of record CM066587.1, read on the forward strand.
TAAGCAAATGTGAAGTGTGCTGTTACCTTTTAGGATCTAATCATACATAGCCTACCAGAAAGGTTTTTTTCCTTCTCTGTATCTCAGAACTGTTTATATTTTCTCAGGCAGCTTCTGCAAACATGGAACTGAGATGGCAGAAGAAGTTCCAAACTTAGATTGTGTTTACTTTGCAGTCTGCAACTAATCAGTTTATGGATTAGTCACAAACTGTAGGGGATCTTCTACCACTCCAGAAATCTACATGTTCAGGAAACTCTTTGGAGACTTTCTATTTATAAAAATTAAACAAGCTTAAGATTTCTCAATTTTCATTCAACAAAACAACTTGGGTTAAGTGGTAACCAAGTGCCCTTTTGTATAATGTCACTCTTACATTTCATTCATGAAAATGTAGTGCCCTCCTGTTGTACTCTTGCAGAAATTGTAAGTCTGGCCAGTGGGTCACAGCTAAACATTATAGCCAAGAGACGAAAAAATGGAAACAGTCATACAATGAAATTCCTGTATTGGATCAGAACTTTGACTCTTCTGACTTCCATCTCCCATAGTAGCTGGTATCATGTACATCCAAGAAAAGCATAAAACATTCCTGCTGAGCAGCTACAGAATAACAAGCCATAAAATCCATCTTTGCCTGATCTGTCATTGCCAGATATTTGTTTATACACAGATGTACATAATTCCTTACAAATCTTACTTCTTTTCATGCTGTATTGTAAATATTTTGATATCTGTCATTTGCTTCCAAGAGTATCAATTAAAATATCTGAAAAGTTCTTCAGAATGCATTTTCTTCAGTGAAACTTGAAGTAGAACGTCTTGGAAAGCAAATAAAGAATTTAAACCTAGCATCTTGGAAGCTGTCTATGGCAAAATGCCTCTAGTGTCACTTCCTGCATGCCATGCATATGCAGCTGAACAGCATGGATGTAGCTGCTCCTCTCCTATGGAGGCAGACTGAGAGAGTTGAAGTTACTAAGTCTGGAGAGGAAAAAGCTCTGAGGAGACCTTATTGTGGCCTTCCAGTATCTGAAGAGGGCCTACAAGAAAGCTGGGGAGGGACATTTTAGGATGCCAGGTAATGATAAGACATGGGGGAATGAAGCAATACTACAAGTGGGGAGATTCAGATTGGATGTTAGGAAGTTCTTCACCAGGAGGGTGGTGAGACACTGGAAGAGGTTGCCCAGGAAGACGGTAGAATCCCTATCCCTGGAAGTTTTTAAGGTCAGGCTGGATGTGGCTCTGGTCAACCTGATCTAGTGTGAGGTGTCCCTGCCCATGGCAGAAGGGTTGGAACTGGATGATCCTTGAGGTCCCTTCCAACCCTGACAGTTCTATGATTCTGTGATTCTATGCTCCTAACTTCCATCTCGAGCATTGCCTGTTACTCCATTAAACAGAGCAATTCATTTGCCAAGAAGAGCCTGCTTCTATCATTCACTATGTAATCATCATCCACCTGTGTTTCTAAAATGGTTAAAGTGTCTGTTTAACACTAAAAAGGGTAAAAAGATGAATATTTTGTAAATATACTTTTAAAATTCCCCATGATGAAACAGCATTAAATAATCCACCAAAATTTCCAGGCCTCCCTCTTCAAATTGTTTCTCTTCTTATACAAACAGCAGAGCAAACATTTTGGGTTTGACTCCAGCCTGTCTGGTGGCCTTCAGTGGCTGCTCCAAAGAGGGCTCTGTCCTGTCACTTGCACCTAAAGATGTCAGGCTTCAGGTGTCCTTTTTGCTGCAGTTGCATGTAAACCCTCCAATTTTCTCAGACTGCTTTTTCAGTAACAGAGAAAGATCCTGTTGTAATACAGACTAAGAGAAGAGTGAATAAATTCTGTATACAGGCATGTTGAACCCTGGGAAGCTTGATGAGAGCAAATTCAATCGTTTCCCAATAAATAAGGTGAAATTTCCATACCAAAGGTAAGAATGAAAAAGAAAAATGTAAAATTAGCTGCAGAACACAGCAATCCATATCTACCTTTGTAGGTAGCAGTACACTGACTGAACTAGTTTAATTCTGGAGTAAACCATCCAAAGGAACCTATGGAGGCTACCGAAATAACACACCTGTAGCTCTCAAACAGATTCCTCACCTAAAAGTGGTATCAGTACATTTGTCATAGAAATGTTTGGACCAAGGACTCAGCAGACAGGTAATTTGACAGAAGAGAAGCGAAAGGGTGTAATATTCACTGCAAAATACCTTCTCACAGAGGGTCCTCAGCACAAGAAGGACATGGACCTGATGGGGAAGGTCTGGAGGAGGGCCACAGAAATGATCAGAGGGCTGCAGCACCTCTCTTATGAAGACAAGCTGAGAGTTGAGGTTGTTCAGCTGGGAGAAGACTCTGGGGAGACAGTATAGAGTCCTTCCAATACACAAACAGGTGTTAAAAAAGGCCTGGGGAGGCATGTAGCACTAGGACAAGGGAAAATGCTTTTTAACTAGAGAAGAGCAGATCTAGACCGGACAATAGGAAGAAGTTCTTTCCAATGAGGGTCATGGAACCCTGGAACAGGTTGGCCAGGGAGGTGGTGGAGGCCAGGCTTGATTGGGCTCTGAGCAACCTCATCTAGTGGGGATGTCCCAGCTCACTGCAGAGGGGTTGGACTGAATGACCTTTAAAGGTCCTTTCCAATCCATTGTGTTCCATGATTCTAGGATATTCAGACCTTGAAGGCAAACCATCCTTAGTTCCAGATACTCATCTTGAGTCTGATCTGGATCAGACCTCCAGGTACCCAACAACTTAAAACTATTAAAAGCTACAGAAATATAATGCTAAAGCTGCACAGAATGCTGAGAACTTGATGCTGGGTTTCAGACTATTACTACTTGAAAGTTAAAATAATCATTACATTTCTGATGGGTTTTCCTTCATTCAGAAAGAAATCTGAAGTAGTTGGATATTAATGGAAAAAGGTGACTCACTGCAAAGGCATAATGGTCAGCTGCAGTCACTTTGAAGCTCAGAAGCTCTTAGTGATAGGAATCTGAGTGCTACTTAGTTTTCCTTTCAACATAAACAGCTGGGAAAAATATAACATGGTTGGGTTTACTCTTACGAAATCACTGTGAGACTTAGGCTGAAGAGTTGGCCAGGGAGAAATTCAATGAAATTCAACAAGGGCAAGTAAAGAGTCCTGAACCTGGGAAAAAACAACCCCAGGGACCAGTACAGCCTGGGGACTGACCTGTTGGAGAGCAGTGAAGGAGAAAAGGACCTGCAGGTCCTAGTGGATGGGAGGTTGACTGTGAGCCCATAATGTGCTCTTGTGGCCAAGAAGGTCTGGGGCATTCTGGGGTGGATTAGAAGTGTGGTTAGTAGGCTGAGAGAGGTTCTCCTCCCCCTCTATTCTGCCCTGGTGAGGCTACATCTGAGTGTACATCTTCAGTTCAGCAGGACAGGGACCTGCTTGAAAGAGTCCAGCACAGAGCCACAAAAATTATTAGGGGAGTGGAACATCTCCCTTATGCGGAGAGCTGGGTCTCTTTTACTTGGAAAATGGGAGACTAAGGGGTGACCTTGTTAATGTTTATAAAGAAGTGCAGGGTGAATGTCAAGAGGATGAAACCAGGCTCTGCTGGTTGATGCCCAGTGACAGGACAAGGGGCAACGGGTGGAAGATGAGGCAGTTCCATGGAAACATTAGGAGAGAGTTTTTCACCATGAGGGTGAGAGAACACTGGAACAGACTGCCCAGGGTGGGGTGGGGTGTGTTGTGGAATCTCCCTCTCTGGAGATATTCAAAACCTGCCTGGATGTATTCCTGTGTGATCTGCTCTAGGTGATCCTGCTTTGGCAGGGGGTTGGACTGGATGACCTTTTGAGGTCTTTTCCAGCCCCTAACATTCTGTGATTATGTGATTCTCTAAAACTCTTGTTCTATGCAGTGTCATGTTTCTTTCTGTTCATATGTCAGGTCCTTTCTTTTCTTTGATTTGGTAATTTTTTAAAATTATTTTTCCCCCCATCAGATTCAGCTTTTTTCTCATTAATACTGGGCTGTTATACACTTTCTCTTTCCTGATGTTCTCACCTGGGCTCTCTTATTCCAACACTTTGTTTTTTGCCCAACTATTTAGGCTACAATGGAGTTGTAAGGAAGAGTCGGGAGAAGCAAGGAATGTATTTGGAAGTTCCCCATAGAAAGAAAGAGTCCCAACTACAGGTTGTCCAGACTGTGCTTTTATCATAGTATCCTGAGAGGAAGTCAGTATGCATCACTCCATTTGTCTTCCCCCTCCAGTGATTCTTAGGGATACTAAATCAAAGATTCATTGTAGAGGCTCCAACCCTGGAAGTGGCCAGGTTGGATGGAGTCTGGAGCAAGCTGGTGTAGTAGGAGGTGTCCCTTAGAATGGTTGGAACTAGGTGATCTTCAAGTCCCTTCTAACCCAAACCACTGTATGGGTCTTCCCTTATTTCCTACTGATTAACTTTCACTCTCTCTTCAAACTCTTTCTTCATAGAAAACTCTTTTGCACTCTTCACTAAAAAATTATGCAAAAGGTTTCAGCTGCATCTTCTGTTTTCCCCTGTGTTCCCCCATGCTTCAGAGTGAAACATCTCATCACACGCACAAGTGTGAACAGCACTCAGATGACCTTCCAGAAATCTTCTCATGTAAGCAATTAGCAAAAAAAAAGAGGAAGTAAAAACCACTCACACAATTCTGATGATTATTGCGTTCTTGTCTTTTTTTCTTTAGTGGATGACTTCTGCTTAGAATCCAGAGACTACCTATTTATCCACATGTTTTGCTGTGACCTATGATTGTTGCAGCATGTGTAGCCTGATTTCACATCATCAAGGAGATGATGAGAACTTACATCTGTAAGAGGAATGCAAATGAATTTTGAGTAGAAATTCTGCTTTACAATGTGAAATAGAAATTGTTTTTCTTAACATATCTAGGGAAGTGTTTTAATGTTTCACCAGAGTTTGATTAGGTTTCCTCAGCAGTCCAAATTTAACTAACAGAAAATGGAGACACTGATAGAGCTTTTGCAAGCTACTTTTATCCAATAGTTACATAACAGGACTCAGAGTTGAGCTGAAACATATGAATGGAATCAATCCACCACACTGGGCTAATTCCCTCAAGCTAATTGACCTCAAGGGAGTACAGTATGCTCTAAAATATGGCCTTTTAGGAAAAAGGAATTCAGATTAATTAGATCTCAGAAGAGAGCAAATTGATAGTGATCACTTCCTCTTCTAAAAAGGCTGCTGTTCTCCTTTACCCATGATTATTTCTTGGTGAAAAAAAAAAAAAAAGTTTAAATATGTTTCTGTTAATAAATTTTGGCCCAGCAGAAGCACTACATTTGATGTAACAGATAGAAAAACAGAGTCCGCAGGGAAAGATAAATGTCTCTATTGCAGAAAAGTTGCCTGTCTGGTACAGCAGCATTTCCTCATGGGGCTGATACATTGTTAAATTGATGCTTCATTCTCATTTGACATTTTTACCCCTTCTCCTATCCCTTCACTTCCTTGGCTTTGTCTTTCAGAAGCTGTTAGGCACATTTCACACTTTAAGACCGCCTTATGACATCCAAAACTGACAAGATTTAAACATAACCATTCTGTATAACTATGCCCTCAAAGAAATTCAGAATCTTTCTAGTTTTACATTTGTAACTGTCTTGGCTTTATAGGGACCAAGACAGATACTCTTTTATGCCTCCCAAAAAGGGTAAAAGAAAATGCTCCACACAGGTCTGGAAAGAATTGGGCAACCTATTCCAGAGTCTCACCACCCTTGTACTGAAGAACTTCTTCCTAAGATTCAGTCTAAACCTACTCTCCCTCAGCTTGAAACCATTCCCCCTTGTCCTGTTGCTAGATACCCTCATGAAAAGTCTCTCTCCAGCTTTCCCTTCAGGTATTGTAAGGCAGCTATAAGGTCCCTCTGAAGTCCTCTTTTCCCCAGGCTGAACATCCCCAGCTCAGCCTGTTCTTATACCGGAGGTGCTCCAGCCCTTGTATCATCTTTGTGACCCTCCTCTGGACTTGCTCCCACAGTTCTATGTCCTTCTTATAACAGGGACCCCAGAACCAGACTCAGTGTTCAAGGAGGGGTCTCATCAGAGCAGAGTAAAGGGGCAGAATCCACTCTCATGCCCTGCTGGCCACGCTTCCCTTATGCAGCTCAGGACATGGCTGCCTTCTGAGCTGCACGAGCTCACTGCTGACACATGTTGAGCTTCTCATCAATCAACACCCCCAAGTATTTTTCTTCGGGGTTACTCTCAATCCACTCTGTACCCAGTTTGGATTTGTGCCTGGGGTTGGCCTGACCCAGACACCGGACCTCGCATTTCAACTTGTTGAACTTCATGCACTTGGCACTGGCCTTTTTCTGAAGCCTGTCAAGATCCTTCTGGATGGCTTACATCCAACCGCATGCAGATAGAAAGACATGAGCAAATGAAGCTCTGAATCCCAAAGACACATATTGCAACACATCAGATGAGGACAGAGGTTTCAAATATCTCATTTCCTTTGGTTCATGCATGCACAGCACTTAGCTATTACTGTAATATCAACCCTGCTAATGTATATGTGTATGTAAGAGCAGTGCTTTGGAAATAATCAAATTCCTAATGGTTTATTATCTGAAATAAGTTCATCACAAAATTACTTCAGCTGCTTTTGGCTCAGGCAGAACTGAGCCAGAACACTGACTACTACGTGGCTTAGTCCAGATAGTTTTGGGAAGATGACTGCAGTCAGCAGCAGCACCAATGATTCATTCTTTGCAGATAGATCTAATGAGTTGCTACCTGCTTGCAGCCACTGCTAGATGCAAGATGAACTCTTCTAAGCTGTTTTCAATTATGCTCTGGTTCTCTGCACAGCTGTCACAATCCTATCATATTTGCATCATATGTCACAGAATCACAAAACAGTGGGGGTTGTAAACAATCTCTGGAGACTTCTTGTCCAAACTCCCTGCTATAGCAGTGTCATCCAGAGCACTATCACAATGGCCAGGCAGATTTTTAATCTCTCCAGAGAAGGAGACTCCACAGGCTCTCTGGGCAGGCTGCCCCAGTGTTCCAGCACCCTTAAAGGAAAGAAGTTTCTTCTTATGTTTAGGTGAAATTCCTTTGTTTCAGTTTGTGCCCATTGTCCCTTGTCTTATGATTAGGCACCACTGAAGAGTCTGGTCCCATCCTCTTGACCCTCACCCTTTAGACACTGATAAGCACTGATAAGCTCCCCTCTCAATCTGCTCTTCTCCAGTCTCTTAGTATCTCTACCTCAAAGAAATGCTCTAGTCCCTTAGCAACTTTTTAGCCTCCATTGGAGTCTCTCCAACAAAGAATCCTTTATTGGGTGACAAATAAATGGAATTTCTGACTTATTGTGACACAATACCTTTACCAGCCATCTGCCATGAATCATTTTCAGGAGATTTTCTCCTAAACTTTCCTTCAGGTCAATGTACAAAACTTTCTTTTTTGTAGAAGCTCCGTCAGTTTGATCATTCTTTAGAAAATTCACGTTGCTGTATGGTTCTTTGACCATTCTTACATATTGAAATGTGTCAATTATGAAAGCTCGACCTGCTCCTCTACTGTTCAGCTCAACATACAAAACTTTCTTTTTGTAGAAGCTCTGTCAGTTTGATCATTCCTTACACAATTCACGTTGCTGTACATTTCTTTGATAATTTTTACATACTGAAATGTGTGAATTATGAAAGCCTGACCTATTCCTCCACTGCTGCATCCTATCTTGTGATGAACCTGCGCAAGAGGTTTCCACAGGCTATCATTCTAGCGTTATTTACTGATTTTTACATCTACTCCCCCTTCCCTCCCTATTTCCCCCTCCTCAAACATTATCTGTACTCTACACTTCTAAGAGATGTTGTGGGGCTTGGCAGCCTCTCTTAGAACACAAAGTCTTATAGACATGGTAATGACATTAGCTCATGTTAAAGTTCTTTGGGAAAGTTAAAAGTTTTGGTGTATTTTAATCACATCTGGTGAATTCTGAGTTAGGATCAAAGAGCTTCACTGAGTGAGTCAGACAGAATACATAAATCTATAGGCACCTGTAGCCATCTATTTTCAGGCTGCTGTCCTGCTCATGGCTACATGGCCCTGCTGCCTCTTGACTCTCTGGATCTTTGGTGACAAGGTGTCAGTCTTTCTTGACTTAGTACGTGATCCAACCAGCCTGTGAGAAATCTCACGGGAGGGATTTCCTGGAAATAGGGATGAGAGCAGAAGCACAGCAGCCAGCAGTCAGACTGACCTAGCTTTCAAAACACCCTTGCATTTAACATGTGGAGAGGCTGTGTGTGTGTTCAGCTGTAACTTGCCTGTCAACTGGAAGTAAACCATCCTCTATCCACATCGAGAACAGATCTTGTGGGGGCTCCATGTCTCCCTCTGTATAAAAGCAGTATGACTCAGTTTAAACCTCTCATGGAGTTTAATTTCTGTTTCTTAGCCCAATGTTCCTTGCATCCAATAAATAGTGACTTTACAATTTATAATGTGTTGCAACAAAACCCTTCAGAAAGGATGTTAAGCAGGGGAAGATTTTGCTGCTTTCTTGTTGGAATCCATAAGCAGCAGCCAATGGGTGAAAGAAAGCACTTTATCTTCACCACGGAAGCAGTCCTATTGATGGAATACTCCAGGAAGTCAAACCCAGGATTTGATAATTCTCAGCAGTAATTTACTTACTTATTTATTTAAATATCTTAGCTGATGATCCTTCCCGATTATTCTACCATCACAGTAACAACCCCAAACTGTGCTTTAAAATGATATAAAAATCAATTTGTCATTTGTAAATGTTTTACTAAATCCTGAGATGGAATCATTGATTGAGTGTGAATGCTCACAACGCTTCCATAGCACCCGTTTAGAGAATCACAGAATTATTCAGGCTGGAAAAGACTCCTGGGATCATAAAATCCAACTGATAACCTTACTCTACAAGGTTCACCCCTAAACCATATCTCCAACCACCACATCCAAACAACCTTAACACACATCCAGGGTTGGTGACTCCACCACCTCCCTGGGAAGCCCATTCCAATGGCACATCACTCTTTCAGGGAAGAATTTCTGCCTAACATCCAGCCTACACCTCCTCTGGTGCAGCTTGAGACCGTGTCCTCTCATTCTGTCACAGGCTGTCTAGAAGACACTGAGCCTCACCTGGCTCACTCAGCAGCTGCAATAAGAAGCTGTACTATATACACTGTAAGAACCTTCTAGACTGTCTCCTCACTGCTAAGTTCCCAGCAGATATCTGGTGGGTTAAAGTCACCCATAAGAACAAGGTCTGGTGATCTTGAGACAGCCTCCACCTGCCTATAGAATAATTCATCAACCTCTTCATCCTGGTTGGGTAGTCTATAACAGACTCCACCCAGGATGTCAGCCTTGTTGGCCTTCCCTCTAATTCTCACAGGCAGTCAACTTGAACATCCTTAATCTCTAGTTCCATGGCATCTAGGGCCTCCCTGAGGCACAGGGCCACCCCTCACCTGTCTCTCCTGAAGAGCCTGTAGCCATCAATTACGGTGCTCCAGTCATGTGAGTCATCCCACCACATTTCTGTGATGGCAACTATGTCATAATGTTGCTGCTGTCACAAGGCTTCCAGCTCCTCTTGTTTGTTACCCATACTGTGTGCATTAGTGTACAAGATCATAAAAATGTTAAACAGAAGCAGTCCCAACACTGAGCCCTGAGGAACACCACTTGTGACTGTCCACCGGCTGGATTTAACTCCATTGAGCACCACTCTTTGGGCCTGTTGGCCCAGCCAGTGCTTTATCCAGCAGAGTGTGCACTCAGCCAAGCCATGAGCAGCCAGTCTGTCCACGAGAATTCTGTGGGAAACTGTGTCAAACGCTTTTTGATAGTCTAGGTAGACAATATCCACAGCCTTTCCTTCATCTAATAGTCAGGTCATCCTGTCATAGAAGATCAGGATTTTATCCTTTAGGCAACTAGAGAAGAACTTAGATTGTGGGGTTTGGCTGACCTTGTGAAGTTTAAAAGTCTATCCCATTTCTCATCTTGTCTTTCTTTTGACAAACTACATTCCAAGAAACATAGCAATGCTGTGCTAACTCTGAGGAAATAATCAGGAAAGTAAAATAGAATTTTTCCAAGCATGTACAAAAACAACTAACCCAGAAGCAAAGCTAATACTAAAGAAGCTTTTCTTTCATGCAGCTGTTTTAGAGCATCACTTTCAATTGATGTGCTTCTGTCTAAAGAGAAACATTTATACATAAATGCCAGCTTTGTCAAACATCTCCACTTGTAAACATAAAGACCACAAACATACAAGATGAACTCAATCAACATCAGACACATACATTTCATTTTGTTGACAGTCTGCTGACTTATTTTTTCCCTCCAGATTTTCTCCTAGAATAAGCAAGTTCCTTTACTCTCCTCCCCTCTACTCTTCCCTCTCCTCCCCTCTCCTGTTCCTTCTCTTCTCCTCTCCTCTTCCTTCTCCTCTCCTCTTTTCTCCTCCCCTTCCCTGTGCTTTTTTTTAAGGAAAATTCTCTTTTGCATCTACATTTTTCTCCTGGATCAAGTTAAAACTAAATACAAAACAGCAACAGACAAAAAAAAACCCCCAAAATTAAAAAACTAACCCCCACCCCCAAAACCAACCCCCGCCAGATCTCCACATCTAAAGTCAAGTTTAAAGGCCAATTTAAAACCCATTCCCCTTTGTGGTTCTCTTCACACTGTGAATTGAATGAAACACTCACACTTCAGTTTCTAGGGGCTATCTGGAGCAATTTATCTCCTATTTCAATCTTTATGCGATTTGCTTTGCATTTTGAAACCAGAAGGCCTGACTAAATGCCATCCATCAGAACAACTCTTCCAGCAAAGCACACCTTTTTGCAAAGTGGGAGGCAGCTGTGCTGACCACTGAAGAATATTTCCAGGCTGGTTTCTGCTAGAGGGAATCAAGCGTAACTGCATTTACCTCCCACCTGTAGATTCAGAACAGTCAAGACAAAATACAGGAGAGAGTTGGTGGCTCGCTGCAAACACTGATATGGCATCATCCAGGTCACATTTCTGCCCACTCCCCTTGCAAAGCTGACAAGCTCACAGAATCACAGAAGGTTAGGGGCTGCAAAGGACCTTGAAAGATCATCCAGTCCAAGGTCCCTGCCAGAGCAGGATCACGTAGAGGAGGTCTCACAGGAATGTGTCCAGGGAGACTCCACAAGACCCTGGGGCAGCCTGTTCCAGTGCTCTGTCACCCTCACAGTGAAAATTTTTTTCCTCGTGTTTCCATTGAACTTCCTATGCCTTAGCTTCCACCATTGCCCCTTGTCCTGTCATTGGGCATCACCCAGCAGAGCCTGACTCCATTCTCTTGGCACTCACCCTGCACATCTTTATAAACATGAATGAGGTCACCTCTCAGTCTCCTCTTCTCCAAGCTAAAGAGCCCCAGCTCCCTCAGTCTCTCCTCATAAAGAAGATATTTCACTTCCTTCTCTATCTTTGTGGCTCTGCACTGGACTGTTTCAAGCAGTTCCCTGAGATCCTTCTTGAACTGGGGGGCCCAGAGCTGGACACAAGATTCCAGATAGGGCTGGTGTGTGGGATGAGGAATAACTTGGATGCCAAAGGTTAGAATCCAGAGTTGACCAAAACATCACTTGAATTCAGTGAAATTTTATGTGGTTGGCTTGGCAAAGGTTCGGCAGCTGTACTCACATCAATACCTGCCATAGGCAGTAGACCTTCCTTTTCAATTTTTCCTTTTTTATTCTAATGAGCTAAAACAGTGTCTTACAATATTAGTTTTCAGTTTCCAGCATCAGTAGGATGAATTAAACGAGTGGCTGCCAGCAGTTTTACTTCATTCTGGCCCACACCTAATCACTTTTTCATACCAATCTGCAAGAAATATTTCAGCCAAGGACTTCAGGCACAAACCTGCTGGCTCAAGCTACTTTCAAGGTGATTTACACTTGTGTTTACACAATGGCTTCTGCAAAGAAAGTTATGCTTCCTAATGTTATTGTTTATTGAAAAGTGCATTCCAGGCTGCCTTGTTTTTGCACTGAATATCAATGGGCTGATCAGCAAGTGGCGAGTGATGCCTGGCCACCACAGAAGCCAATGGCTGTGCAAAGCTACGAGTTAAACTTGAAGGGTCTTGTTTGACAGAGTTTTAATCATCAGCCAGCAGCTCTCAGAAGCTCTAATCTATAGAAATTAGGTTTGCATATGTAGCACTGCACACTTTCTGGAACACTCTTAACTTGCTTCATTCTAGGCTATTGTGGTGGGTTGAAATGACCCCAACTAATTTGGAGAACTACCCCCAAAAATAAAATTGCCAGACCAGCTCAGTTTGGGATGGAGGCAACTGAAACTCTGTTTACAAGCAAAGATAAAATCTAGAACTATGAAATGCAACAAATATGTACAAAATATACTATATGTACATATATTTACAATTTATAAACAACACAAGGACCCCCCCCTGGACAAAACCAATATCTTCCCCCTCTAAACCCTCTTCTCCCCTGTACAAGGGAAAAAAAAAGAGAAGAGCAGAGACTGGCTTGTGAGTTACTTAGCCACAAGAAAGCAGCCTAGGTCACAAAATCATAGAATCAATAAGGTTGGAAGAGACCTCAAGGATCATCAAGTCCAACTGGTCACCCAGGACCTCATGACTACTAAACCATGGCTTCAAGCGCCACATCCAATCCCCTCTTGAACACCTCCAGGGATGGTGACTCCACCACCTCCCTGGGCAGCCCATTGCAATGGCTAACAACTCTCTCTGTGAAGAACTTCCTCCTCACCTCAAGCTTAAACTTCCCCTGGCACAGCTTGAGACTGTGTCCTCTTGTTCTGGTCGGCAAGAGCTAAGCAAAAGCCACCAGGTAGTATCAGCTAGAGTGAAGAACTGAGAAAGAAAGAAACATTGTTTATGCAACTAACTTTATGTCAGCTATCAGGTGGATAGGATTATTTAGGCCTTATCATTCTTTCCCCTTTACATCCAGTGGTGATTTATTTGCATTCTACCACTTTCTACTCAAGATCTGTGGAAAATTTCTTAGGCATCAGCTATTTTCCTGACAATATGATAGTGGGGGAAAAAAGCAGTGGACAGCAAACTGCATTTACACTGCTGGTACAGAAGCCTACACACTGCTTAGAACACAGACCCACACACATACGCACACTCTAGACAATACTGGGAGCATCATCTGTATCACATGTGCCCCAAGTGTCATCACATAGTTCCACTTTTGGAGTTTTGTACAGCTTGAGCTCTTTATACTGAAATTATCCGAGAGGCTGGGGGGAACAAACTGGAGGCGGGGAGCCCAAATGGTCTGATGGAGACTTAAAATGGACGCCAAAATGGTGGAGGGAACCCCAAAATGGCCGAGGGGCCTCAAACTGGTTCTGGCAGGGGCACAAAATGGTGGAAGGGACCCCAAAATGGGCCCCTAAATTGTCTCAGGGGATGCAAAAGGGTTGAGAAGAGGCAGAAAATGGACCCTAAAATAGTGGAGGGACCCCAAAATGACTCAGGGTGGGGGCCATGAAGTGGCTGAGAAGGCTAGGAAGTGGACCCCAAAATGGAGCTGGGTGGGGACCCTATAATGGTGTCAGGTACCACCAAAATTACCTCAAAATGGCTGAGGGGGGACAAAATGGCTCAGGAATCCATAAAAATGGATGCCAAAATGGCTGAGGGGGTTTAAAGTGGACCCCAAAATGGCTCAGAGGGGCACAAAATGGCTCAGGGTAGCAGAGTTTTGGAGAAGATATTCCCTGTGCTCCCAGGACCAAAGTAAAGAATACCTGCTTAAATAGCCATCTTGACTATTGAGTTTGATTTCCCCTCTCCACCTCACACTACTATGGAAGCTGTGGAAGGAGAAGGAAGAACCTCTGCAAAGTCATGGCACTAGAATGAAGTTCCCTCACTCCTGTATTTTTGATCATTCATCATTAGTCATTCAACTTCTATTCCTAGTAAATAATATAATCCTTAGATATAATCCTTATTATAGGTGTTATCAACACCTCTGCAAGAAATGAGGTGCTCAGATTGGCCTGGTAGATCTTAATCTGTTGCAGAAACCTCATAAAGAGGTTGCTTTGCATAAAGGGGTGATACCATGTGCTTGCAAGTTCCTGTCATACCACGAAAACAAGAACTAATGAAAATGTAAGCATAGCTTTGGATGTTTCTTACCATTCTTCTTCAGACAAGTATGGGAAGATTTCAGGAGACCATCTGGAGCTATTTTGGTTCTTATCAAGCAGCAAATGGGGTTATTTGGGGTTTTTTGTTTGATTGATTTTTTTTTCCCCTGTTTCCTTTCCAGTTCCCTTTAAGTGAATCATCCACTAATGTTGTTCAGACACAGCTTTCTGTCTTTGCCAGAATGAGTTTCCATTGAGCAGTACACCAATGGGGGGGGAAGAAGGGGGGGAGGGGGAAAAAGAAAAACAAAAAGCACAGAAGAGCTTAATTGCATCTGCAGCATTTTTTGTGCAAGAAACCTCCCTGTTTTTCTTTCAACCTTGGTGATACTGTGATGATAGGTGGTTAATTTCCCATAAGAATGTTTACTTAAAACAATAAATAATAGTTATTGATGTCAACTACTATTATGCAGAGCCTGTCTCCTCCCTCTTGACACCCAGCACTCAGATATTTATTAAATCTTCTCTTTATGAAGTTTTCTCCAGACTAAACAGCCCCAGGTCTCTCAGCCTCTCCTCAGAGGGTAGTGTTCCTGTCCCATAATCATCTTTGTAGCCCTCCATTGGACTCTCTTGGGTAGATCCCTGTCCTTCTTGAACTGGGGAGCCCAAAACTGGATGCAATACTGCAGGTGTGGCCTTACCAGGGCAGGATACAATTAGGGAGTTTAAATGGAAATGCTGTTCATAAACTACATGTTACAGTGCAAAGCACATAAAATACTGTGGTGGGTTGAAATTACCCCCAAAATAAAATTGCCAGACTAGCTAAGTGAAAGCAAATAAGGCTATATTTACAAGAAGACTAAAATCTAGAAATATGAACTGCAATGAATATGTACAACATATACAGTATCTACATGTACTTACAATTTATAAACAACACAAGAACCCCCTGGACAAAGCCAGGGGTTACCAACAGCTTTCCTCTTGTGTCTCCCTTCCCCCTACCCCTTGTACAAGGGAAAAGAGAGAGAGAAAAGCAGAGGGTAGCCTGTCAGCACCTAGCCACAAGAAGAACGCAGCCAAGGTCAGCATCAGCCAAGCCAAAGCCACCAGCTAGTATCTGCGAGAATGAAGAAGCTGAAAAGAGCAAGAGTCAGTTTATACAACTAACTTTATGTTAGTTATCACACCAATGCTATTATTTACACCTTATTGTTATTTCCCTTTTGCACCCAATGGTAATTCATTTACATTCTACCACTTTCTACTCATCTGTGGCAAATTTTCTAGGCATCAGCCTAAAACTGCCACAAAACAATCCATAGTTCTCCAAGATCTCCTTAGGCCAAAACCTTCACAAAACTCCCTCCCAACTAGGCCAAAATCCCAGGCCTGAACGCTCCCCTCCCATACTAACCCTCTTTGCATGCCGCCATAGTTGCATGACACAGCTACCAGCTCAGCTTGACAGCTCCAGGCCCAAACTAGAGGCACGACTAAGGCTGAACCAGGCCTCACTCCTCTGCACCAAACCCAAGATAAGGCTCTGCTCATCCACCCAGGAGCAGAGAGGGAGGGAAAAGGGAGAGAACAGCATACTCTGGTCATGTTTATAGAGATGTAGGGCTAATGGGAATGAAGTACCAAAAGATTATCATTTCCTGTCCCCCTGGACACTCTGGGCCTCCTGAAGATCCCTCACTTCATAGTTCTAAAGGCACCCAGCCTCAAACCATGACAGATATTTAGAAAGAAGGATGAAAAACTCAAAAAGAGTTATGCAAGGAAAGCTAAAAATCATCCCACTGAGAAAATCAAACCTAGATACCTATTTCACAGTACTCCCCCACTGCTCTTACTGTGCCATTTAAGTTGGGATAGATGCTAGACTGACACATAACAGGAACACTTTGCAAAGTAGAATTCTCTTAAGTCAGGTACCTCTGTAGTTGACCTTGGCCTTTTCATGCTCCTAAAGAGAGCATGAACCAACTAATAGATTAAAATAATTTAATAATAAGGTATGCAACTGGGTAGATAAAAGGAATTGACTGCATCTTGAGTTGGCAAAGGATCCTGTGTGACTGTGACTGCTGTGTCTGGGAAGACCTCTGCCTGGCACTAACCATGCTTGCCACACTCTCCATACTGCCTGCTAATTTGTGCCACTGACAGGACATCATTCACCTTGGATGATTCTAGCATGTACTGGGGACATGTATTGGAACCTCCTGGAGAACTTACTCTTCATCTCTGCAAACATCAGGCTACCACTACCACAGAAATTTGAAACACTCCATTTAAATTTGCCATTTATAATGCAACACATTGTCTCTGCAAAAATAAAACAAAACAAAACAAAAGGTGAAACAGCCCATTGGGACCAAACTGTTGCCCCTGCTGGGAGCAGATCAAGGAAATCTGTTTTAGAGACAAGTGCTTTGCTGGCAATCTAACCTGCAGAAACTGCAAAAGGGTCTGTGCACTAAGGTCTTGTTCAGAGAGAGAAGCATTGCTGTTTTCATGGTGATAAGGTCTCTTTAAATCAACAGGACCCAAAAATGCTCAATCACACTGGAGAGGTTAGAGGCCTTGTTCATTGTAGCAGCTGTTCCTAGGACTGACTTGTTTTTTATCAGCTGCAGAATGATTCTGCCCAGGTCACAGCACACATTTTTTAATCCAATGGCCCTGGCCTAGTACACAGCAGCTGGCTTGAGAATGCTACATCTTTTACTGCCATCACAGAGAAGGAAAATAATCCTCAGTTTGGCTGTTGCCTATAAAACATTGGTTCCAGACAACTTCCCTTGCTTGGATAAAAGTTCCTTTCTTTGACTTTTACAAAATCTGTTTAGAAATGTGCAAATTTTGTCAGGCAAAAAGACAATGTCATGCAGCCCTATCTGATCATGGCATCTGTTACAGGTTGAGGACAATGTACTAGCCATAGAGATAGTTCTTCCAGAGGGTACAAGGAGCTGAACAGTCCAGCCCCAGTGGGTGGACACAGGCCCTATGAGAAGCAGCTGAAGGAGCTGGGGTTGTTTAGCCTGGAGAAGAGGAGGCTCAGGAGAGACATTATGGCCATCTACAACTACCTGAAGGGAGTTTGCAGCCAGGTGGGGGTTGGTCTCTTCTCCCAAGCAACCTGTGACAGAACAAGAACAGTCTCAAGCTGCACAGGGGAAAGTTTAGGCTTGATCTTAGAAAGAAGCTCTTCACAGAGAGAGACTGGCCATTGGAATGGGCTGCCCAGGGAGGTAGTGGAGTCACTGGCCCTGAAGATGTTTAAGAAAGGACTGGATGAAGCACTTAGTGCCATGGTCTAGTTGCTTAGTTAGGGTTGTGTGATCAGTTGGACTTGATCTTGGAGGCCTCTTTGAACTTGGCCGATTGTGTGATTAAATTATATTATTCCATACCATAATATTGTGTCTTTACCTTCTATATAAACTGGCTGCATAGTCAGTTTTGCCCCCTTCTCCTCTCCCTGCTCCCTTCCTGACACAGACTGCTCTCTGTCTTGCAATGCAAGGGAGTGGGTCCCAGTGCTGCCAAGCTGATTTTCTTACTGCGTCATTCAGGCCTGGGTAGGCAGGTATGGTGGGGGTGGGCACTGGAAGCCTTGGGGGCTTTGAGGTATAAGGCCTGATTGGGGGAAGGCTGTGGAAAGCTTTGGGCTGAAGAAGGTGGACTATTGAATTGTATGTGTTTTTGCAGTGTGGTGTAAAGCTGTGAATAGTACTTCCATTTCAACTTCCAATTCTTTTCAATCTTGTGTGGAGTGTTTTCTTTTCTTCCTTTGGGCAGGGGTAAAAAGCACCTCTCTCTCCCTAAAAACCCAAGACAGCATCCAGCTGAGGCCACCTCATGCTGGGACACAGATGTTATGAGGGGATGGGCAGGATGTATGTGCATTTATCACAATACATTAGAGGTTGGAAGGGACCTCCAGAGATCAAGTCTAACCCCCCTGCCAAAGCAGGATCACCTAGAGTAGTCCACACAGGAATGCATCCAGGTGGGTTTTGAATGTCTCCAGAGAAGGAGACTCCATAACCTCTCCAGGCAGCCTATTCCAGTGCTCTGTCACCCTCACTGTAAAGAAGTTTCTCCTCCTGTTGAGGCCAAATCTTCTACACTCAAGCTTGAACCTGTTGTTTCTTGTCTTATTAGGGCACAACACTGAAAAGAGATTAGCCACTCCACTTGACACCCACCCCTCAGATATTTATAGACATTGATGAGACCCCATCTCAGTCATCTCCAGAGTAAACAGCCCCAGGGTTCTCAGTCTCTCTTCACCAGGGAGATGCTCCAGTCCCCTGATCATCCTTGCGGCTCTCTGTCAGATTCTCTCCAGCAGGTCTCTGTCTCTCTTGAACTGGGGAGCCCAAAACTGGGCACAGAATTCACCTTAGACGTTATCAGAAAATAAAAGCCTCAGATACCTGTGTAGTGAAGAAGTATGAATAGATATTATTGTTTAATCACCAAGTGGACTAGGCACAGGGAGGGATGAATTATTCTTGTGTTCTCCTAGTTTCCATAACTCACTTTTCCTACTTCTGACTTTTGTCTTCTCTCTCCAAACTGAGCTTTTTAGGTTTTAATGCATTTCTGAGATGTTATTTTTTTACATATACCATTGTTCTGTGGAAAGATTGCAATTAGGTTTGCCATGCTTTCAAACTCCTAAGTGTAGGCAAAGTTTCAATTGACCAGCACTTACATATTCTTCCCAAAACCGTACAAGTTATATGTAAGCTTATTTTTTTCTCTTTATTAAACCAACATTTTCCCTGCCTTTGGCTGCTTGGTTAGGAATATTTGTCATTATTTTTTTGACACCAAGTGTTAACAGTGAGGTAATTTTTTCCTTTTAGCAAATGTTCTATTCAGACAGATCTTGAAAGGATTCTAGAGATTTATAACGCTACAGTATTGATTTTAAAGATAGGTAAACAAGAAAATGGAAGCTCATTTTGCCTACTGATGCCAGATACAGTAATAAAGGGTTTTATATGTACATACAAGAGAAAAGAAATGGTTTTGACATAAAATGGCTCCACAAAGAAGGAGAAATTGCCTTGGCCTTTGAGCTAGAGCTACATTAAAGGGTTCAAGTGATTCTCTGATCAGACAGCATAAAGAAAGCTATAATTTTATTAAGTACTAACATATCCTTTTCCATAAAACTGTACTAAATCATTGAAGTTGCAATAAATAAGGATAATTTAGATGCCTCACTCTGTATATTCCTGATGAGAACCACCACAAAGTCTCTCAAATCTGGAACACAAAATACAGCTGCTTTCATTCCTGATAATGATTCATCACTGAATAGCTCCCAAGAGGAAGAATGATAGTACAGTGGACTAAGGAGTTACAGTGGAATCATGAAAGATAACTGTCAGGATGGAATTGATGTACTCCATGTACTCTCTCACATTAAAGGGGAAGACAGACCATTTTACTAGCTGTCAGCATCTTGCCAACAGATCCTTTACAAGATTTTGTGGCGCTGTCTCGAGAATCTCTTTACTAAAGAGCCTGCACTTAATCCCACAGGCATAAATCCTAAGGAGTCAGGCAAGCATTTGCCTGATCAGACAAATTTGCAGCGGTTTGTAAAAAGAGGTTCTCAAAACAGTCTTTCAAGATTCAGAATACGTTTTAAAATGGGACCAGATAACTGGGGAGTGTCTTTCCTTGACAGGGGGTCCTTGTGGGTACGAGTCAGTAAATGTGCCCTTGTGCCTGGTGACTGACTTTCCTGCAGGCATCAAGTAAGAGTAGTCAAAGCAGGACACATCTTTGAGGACGTGCTCAGGGACACTTTTGCTGGACCCCCACCTTACTGTTCACGGCTTCCAATAACATCAATGTCTCAGCCTCTGGAAGTTCTTGAGGTCCTGGTACCATCAGCACAGGCTCCCCAGACTCCCTTGTGTTGCAGTGCTGGAAGAAAAATTAATGTCTCTCTAGATGGGGGTGGATGTTGGTTCCACCATTTCTGCATACACCTGGGCACAAATAACTCCCAGCACCCACCAGGCTTCTGTCTGGTGACTTTTCCTAACTAAAGGCACACAAAATCCTTTCCCAGTTAGATTCGTCCTGTTCATGCCACTGTTTGTCTAAGCAGATGGGTTGAGATGTGCAGCTGGTGCTGTTCTGTTCACAGCCACTGTCATCTCTTGCTGTCTATTTAAATGCATCACAATTCTGTTTCAGCTTTACCACCCATCTTGCCACAAGGACTAACAAAAGGTAAGAGAATCCTTGTACCTGCAGTAAATAAAGTGATTGCAGCACAAGGGCAGGATTGGGAGCCTGTACTGATGGTATTGGGACCTCCAGAACTTCCAGAGGCTGGGATATTGATGTCATTGGAAGCCAGGAAGATTAATGTAGGGATCAAGTAAAAGGGACCCCAAGCACATCCTAAAAGATGTGTCCCAATCTGCAATCACACAACCACCATTACTTGATGCATGCAGTAAATAAAGTCACAAAGACCCTGCAATTGTGTTACTCTTCAAACAATGACCTCTTGAGAACATTGGAATCTATGCTCTCCTCTCCTGGTTTTAATATCTTTGCAACAGTTATCAGCAGTGTTTAAATCTCCTCATTTCAGTTGAACATAGGAAAAGAGAGATGTCTGTTTGTTCACTATCTTGTGCTTACAGTTTCCAGAGTGATGAAATTTTGCAGACACTCATTTATTGGTCTATATTCACTTTAGGCAAAAAATCCCCATTATCAGATTGGTATCACTGCAGCTGGACACAGCTTATTCTGTTAATGTTGCTATTCTGTTCGTGGGAAGGAGCATGAAATTCACTCTGGTGAACATAACAGTCTTCTCTTGTCTTCCAACACCTATCACAGTGAAGGAATAAACATAATTTCTATTTGTGCGTTTTATGTAGGGATGAAGATTTTGTGCCTCAGGAAGAGTGTACATTCAGAGGAGTGTGTCCAGCAGATCAAGGGAGGGTCTCCTCCCTCTCTACTCTGCCCTGGTGAGACCTCACCTAGAATTCTGTGTCCAGCTCTGGGCTCTCCAGCTCAAGAGGGACAGGGATCTACTCGAGAGAGTCCAACAGAGGGCTACAAGGATGATTCAGGGAGTGAAGCACTTCCCTATGAGGAGATGCTGACAGAACTGTGCCTGTTCAGTCTGCAGAAGACAAGACTGAGAAGGGATTTAATAAATGTCTATAAATATCTGAGGGCTGGGTGTCAAGAGGGAAGGGACAGCCTCTTCTCAGTTGCACCCTGGGATGGGACAAGGGGCAATGGATATTAACTACAGCACAGGAAGTTCCACCTCAGCAGGAGGAGGAACCCCTTCACTATGAGGGTCACAGAACACTGGAACAGGCTCCCCAGAGGGGCTCTGGAGTCTTCTCTGGAAACTTTCAAGACCCATCTAGGTGCATTCCTGTGTGATCTGCACTACATTCTGTGGCCCTACTCTGGCAGGTGGGTTGGACTCGATGATTTCCTGAGGTCCCTTCCAACCCCTAATAACTTGTGGTCCTGTGAAGAGCAAAGATATTTATTTTAGGGGGTAATGAAGCTTTACATTTGACCCTCAAGATTTTAGAACTTCACAAATATGGAAATCCCACCATTTAGTTCCCAATTTGAATGTTTAAAATGAAGAATAAGGGGAAAAAAAAATAATTACGCATTCATTTAGAAAAAGGAAATGTAGCAATATACACATTTTCCTCTCTAATTTTTTTTCTATATTTAGTTATTCAGATCATTAGACTAGTTAAGATCACGTTGCTATGGCAATTTGCACAACAGACAAGTACAGGTCTTGGAAGGAACAGAGTGCCAGCAAAGCAGACTGGATTATACTACAGGGTATTTTAAGCCATAGAATCATAGAATTGTCAGGGTTGGAAGGGACCTCAAGGATCATCCAGCTCCAACCCCCCTGCCATGGGCAGGGACACCTCACACTAGAATAGGTTGCTCAGAGCTACATCCAGCCTGGCCTTAAAAAACCTTCAGGGATGGGGCTTCCACTACCTCCCTGGGCAACCTGTTCCAGGATCTCACCAGCCTCATGGGGAAGAATTTCTTCCTAACATCCAATCTGAATCTCCCTACTTCTATTTTTGCTCCATTCCCCCATGTCCTATCACTACACAATACCTTAAAAAGTCCCTCAGCAGCTTTCTTGTAGATCCCTTCAGATACTGGAAGGCCACAATAAGGTCTCCTTGGAGCCACGGACATCTCTTACTAGACCAGGTTGCTCAAGGCCCTACCCAACCTGGCTCTGAACACTTCCAGGGCTGGAGTCTCCCTAGTTTCTCAGGGCAACCTCTTCCACTGCCTCACCACCCTCATGGTGTGCAGTATAAAATGTACTTAACAAATAGCAGAGAACCCATTACATCAAATGGGAAAGTCTGAAGCAGAAAGCTGATTTCCCCAAAGAGTCACAGGAAAACACATGAGCCATATACCCATCTGGGATACAAAAGTGTTTGCAGTTCTTTCCCAGAAAGCGACTATCTGACAGAATGAATGAGGTGTTCCCTAGTGAAGACAACCACAATTAGTCACTAAAATATTTTCCCAACTATGAAAGAACACTGTGGTCTTAAAATGCCCAGCTGATACTAGCACTAGCAGTTTGATATTTGGAATGTGCATGGGTTTTTCATGGGAACAAGCACAATGTAGATCTTTAATTTCATACCACAGATGCTAATTGAGCAATTGTGAGGCAAATTCACATAGAAGCATTAACAGCACTTGAATTTAATTTTTGTAATCCATATTTAAAAGCCTGAAAACTTAGATGATGATGTTAAAAATAGTCTTGAATGGAAAAGAAAAATAATTCTGTAGCATGGTTTGAGCACAGCAAACAGAAATTTCTGCCTTCAGAGACAGAAGACTTAAGCTGTTAATATCAATTTAATGTTTTATCCACTGGACACCATTGATTCCTCTCATTGGCAACTTTGCAATTTGCCTGCTGTTCCTTTCCTTTTCTGCCCCCAAAGTCTGACCTGGGCCTAGTGGTTTTAGTGAGAGCTTTGCCACAGAATTTAGTAGCCACTTGGTCTTTCTCCCTTATAACCTTTAATAATTTCAGCAGTGCCTTCTAGTGCTAATGTTTCTGGTATCTACTACTGCCCTTCTTGCACTTCTGTCTAGCAGCTCAGTCCCTACCTAACTCTTCTAAAACGAGCTTCCGATATTTCAGTGAGTTCCACACTCACTTCTTTAAAAAGAAAATCATTAATTAATAAATAAACACAACACACCTCACACCACCACCACAACCAAAACCAAAGCAACCCCACTTCACTACTCTTCTCTGTTCCCAGGATCACAATTTTCGTGGAATACAAGAACCTTCTCCCCTTCTTTTTTCCTGTAAACCGTGCATATTCTTCAATCTTCACATTTCGCACTGCCTCCACTCTAAATCTCAGCCAGTTTGGAGCCAGCTTTATCTCACTGCAACTGAGAGTGTCCAGGATGAACCTACTCAAATTAATTTTTCTGCCTGTCCTGGTTTGAGTTTGAACAGACCCAATTCTGTTCTGGGATGTGACTTTTCAGCCCAGCCTATGTGCAGTGCTGGCACTTTCTGAAGTTCAGGACAGGTTTGCACAGTCAGGGACTTCTTCTAGCAGTGAGAACACTGATGGGAAGAGGTACTGCCAGGGGCTGGGATACACATTAAGGGCATTGCTGAATCTTGTGCTCTGTGTTAGGTTGCAGGGTAAATGCCTCATCTGCAGGGAGGAGCAGACAGGACAGGTGATCCCAAACTGACCAACAAGGGATTCAATCCCGTGTACAATGTATTCAGGATAAAGCGGAGGGATCATGAAAGCCAAGTTTCTCTCTTCAATGAACAGCATCTGAGGACTGTCTATTCTGCCTTAGATTCTGGTCCTTGAGTTCCTGAATCCAGTTCCAAAATTAAGCTCCTTAATCTGATTCCCTTCTGCCACTGAGCTAAATGCCTGCCCACAGCATCCGTGTTGAGAGCAACTAATTGCCATCAGGGGCTGGATTCAATCTTGGTTTGTATATATTTGTATCTATTTCATTTTATTGTGGTTATTTCAATTACAGGTGCTTTAGTTTTCTTAAGTCTCTCTCCTTATTCTGTTTCTCTTTCCCTTTGGGAGGGGAGAGGGGTTCATTAAGAACAGCTATCACTCATTTAGTGGTGTGGTCAGCTCAGCTCAAATCCTTGACACTATCTCAGCATTGCTACCATTTTTCTAAATCCACCTACCCTGTACACTCCCATTCCAGAGATAAGCTCTTTATGCTTGTGTACAAAGTATGTGGAGTGTGCCATCTCTCCTGACAGTGTGCACTGTTGCTTTTCTGGAATATTTAGGTGGATCTAGCAGTTTACAATTTCAAGTTGCTCACATTTTGTATTAGCCATCTCATCTCATGTCATATTCATTGTGCTGGTTAATCTGTTCTTTGTTTTGGCAGCTCTTCTACAAGAATTCATTGCAAGGGTACTGTGAGATTTAGTTTGGTTTTGGCTTTCTCCACAGGTCAGCATCCATCTGGATATATATGTAGGAATGCTGAAACTGATGAAGATCAGCTACATCTTTCCATTCTTTTACCAGATCCTAATCATGCTTCCCTTACTGTTTATTTCTGACTGTTGAAATGACCCATCTGAGAAATACTCAAGCACATAGAAAAAGACAGCATGTCAGTCTTCTGGGTTTGTTTCTTTTGCTCATGTTGAGGTTTTGCAGCATTAATTCCCATGTTCCATCCCTTGGGGAAGACTGGCTTTTCATTCTATTTTTGTTGTCCTCTCCTGGGGACATGGGACAGTTATATTTGTTATTTAGAAAAGGTCAATTAAATCTATAATACTGTAGTTCCAGGGGATTTAAGTCTTAAATTCATTGTGTTTTCAGCTCTGCAGGAAGCCCACAGGAATAGCTGGCATATTTTCCCAGCAAAATCCTGAGCATTGAAATCTTGAACTTGGGTCTTGTTTTAGTGCTGCAGAATGTAATTTCACAGAATCACAGAATGTTAGAGGTTGGAAGGGACCTCCAGAGATCATCCAGTCCATCCCCCCTGCTAAAAGCAGGATCACTTAGGGTAGTCTGCACAGGAATACATCCAGGCAGGTTTTGAAAGTCTCCACAGAAGGAGACTCCACAACCTCTCTGGGCGGCCTGGTCCAGTGCTCCATCACCGTCACTGTAAAGAAGTTTCTCCTCACATTGAAGTGAAACCTTCTCTGTTCAAGTTTGTATCCGTTGTTCCTTATTACTGTGCACCACCAAAAAGAGCTCAGCCCCTTCCACTTGGCATCCACCCCTCACATATTTATAGACATTGATCAGATCGCCTCTGTCTTCTCTTCTCAAGACCAAGCAGCCGCAGAGCTCTCAGTCTCTCTTCATAGGGGAGATGCTGAAGTCCCCTAATTTTGAGTTTAAACTGTTTAGAGTCTCAACAGCCGTTACCAAAACAAGTGACTTTAATGTGATGTCTTAAGAAACCTGAAGGTGAGATTGTTCTTTCCTTAATACTTCAACTAATGCGGAATTTACAGTTGCTTGCTTTCTTCATCAGAGCCATAGTTTGCTTGATGTTAATGACCAGCATTTCTAAAGAAAACCAAATGGAGTATCATCAGCAAAACTCTCAGCTGGGCAGCTGACCCTTTGCTTTCCAAAGTAACACAGGAAGAAGAGGAACCACACAGTTGGTATGTTCAGCATGGAGCTAACAAGCCAAACTACAAGTCATTAATCTGCTCCAAGCAAACACTAGTCACAGCTTATCAGTGACAGAATGTATAAAAGTCCTTGAATCCTACATTAACAATAAAAAGACCACGCCCCCATCTAAACCACTGGCAAAAAGAGATACTGAGAACCTGTTTCTCTGAATCCAGAAGCATTAGGTAGGAAGTGTGTAAGTTATGCAACAGTATGACCCATGCAACAACCTTGATATTGTCTTTACACTGATCTCCAGTCTGCTTCATGCAGGAGCAATTTCCTATCAGAAATGGTGATACTGTTATCCTCACTTCCAACAATCCTGGGGCTGTTTGCAGGAAATTATCAATATGGTATGGTAATATGAGGGAAAAAAATCACATTAGCTTCAGCAAGTGCTGCCAGGAAAGACACTATCTGGCACTGGATTAGTCCTGGATATGTCTCTTAATCCACACAGCAAGCTGTCAGTACAGAAGCTCTATAGCTGTGTTAGCAAAAAGCTGTAGCTGAATTAAGACCACCTGCTGGGAGCATCACACAACATCCCACAGCTACCAGTTCTGACAGTCACCTTGAGTAGAGACAGAGAAGCTTACATCTGTATCCTTTACCATTGACATCCCTGTGCCTGGCATAATATCTTCTGATGCCTTCTTTTTTTAATCTGTGGAATACATCTAACCATGCTTCACTGCACTGAAGTTTCAAAGAAGGCTTAAAAAAATGCTAAATATATGAACAGGTACCTGAAACCATGCTGAGTTGCTGTTACAGGGTGAGTTAAATCTGCTGCTGATAATCAATACCATGCTGCTGTCACACCAGCTTCAAAATCATAGAATGGTCTGGGTAGGAAGGGACCTCCAAAGGTCATCCAGTCCAGCCTCCTCTGCAGTCAGCAGGGACATCCTCAATTTGATCAGGTTGCACAGAGTCCTGCCGAGCCTCACCTTGAAGATCTCCAGGGATGGGGCCTCAACCACCTCCCTGGACAACCTGTTCCAGTGTTCCACTACCCTCATGGTAAAGAATTTGTTCCTAACAATGAAAGTGCTGGCTGGAGCAAAGTATTATGGGGCTTGACATTCAGATTGTAACATGAGAGGCTTCCTGTTCTGGTTGCTGCCTTCAGTTTCCAGGTTTAGGGTGTTGGTCTTTTTTTCTGCTGGGTGGGTTGCAGGTCAGGGGGTAGGAGAGGTCATTGGCTTTGGCTGCCCATTCTGCATTTTGCTGCTCTTTTCTGCAAAGAGGCTAAGGTAACTCTACATCTTATCATCTCATTAAACTCTCTTTATCTCAACCCAGAGATTTTTTTGTGTTACTTTCCTACCTGTCTGTGTGTAGAGAGGGGGAGCTTGTGAGAGCAGGTTGCACCAACCCAGGACATTGCTTCTCAGGAGACATGAAGCATTCTGGAAATGAGAATGTCAGTGATCATTCCAAGATATGTACATAATGATTCTCCTTTTTTCTCCCTTTTCTCTCTACCTTTGTCCCATCTCTGATGTTTGACCCACATTTCGAAGTGACTGGACTGCACATTTGTGATTGTTTTGTGTGTGGTCAGTGGGTTGAGGAAAGTGACTCTGCTGCTCTACTCCTCTCTGGTGAGACCTCAGCTGGAGTACTGCATTCAGTTCTGAAGCCCTCAGCAAGGGAAGGACATGAACCTGCACTGCATTAAAAGCATTAGAAGCCAAATCATATCCATTATATACTGAACTATCATGATTACAGGTGCACTAATGGGGTTGGTCAGCCTGGAGAAGAGGAGGCTCCAGGGACACCTTATTGTGGCCTTTCAGTACTTAAAGGGGGCCTATAAGAAATGCTGGGGCAGACCTTTCAACAGGTCCTGTTGGGACAGGACAAGTGATGGTGGTTTTAGACTAGATACAATGCAAAATGTTTTTACATTGAGGGTGATAAGACCTGGTCCAGGTTCCCAGAGAGGCAGTAGATGCCCCATCCCTGAAAATATTCATGGTGAGATTGTACAGGGTTCATAGCAACCTGATCTAGTTTAAGATGTCTCCGTTCTCTGCAGGAGGGTTGGCCTAGATGGCCTTTTAAGGTTCTTTCCAACCTAAAATAATCTGTAACTGTATGACTTCTTCTCAATAAAAGTCATATATTCTTCCCAAGAAATACGTACCAAAGCTCATAGTGCTCACTTATAGATCTACTTAATTAGTACTGTTAAAACCAGGCAAAATGAAATATTAAAAACAATGACTTCCACAGCTATACATAAAGTGACACAACTCTTTGCCATTGGTAGAAACCTTAGTTGCAATAGCCTCATTTGCCCTGGATATTAAACTGTGGTCAGGACAGACACTGGATGACTGCTGTATAATAGTGCCAGACACACCAAGGACTGTAAAGAATTTCTCATGATCTTTTAAAAGACTTTTCTCATGATCTTTTGAAACAACATCTGGGCTTGCTTATGCAGAGATGTTCAGGAAAGACTCAATTAGTTAT
Source organism: Picus viridis (assembly GCA_033816785.1). Classification (NCBI taxonomy): domain Eukaryota; kingdom Metazoa; phylum Chordata; class Aves; order Piciformes; family Picidae; genus Picus; species Picus viridis. The sequence goes on from CM066587.1 coordinate 42,473,785, forward strand.
GTGAAGCTAATGAGGATAAGTTAAAGCATATCCAAAATCATCTGCAAGAGGATTTAAGATGCTGCATCTCCTGACCGCTAATCCTCCACCAATCCCTGAATCATCCATAGCTGGCCTGAGTATTTGCACACAGAGCTAGCTACATTAAGAAGTTGTCTGCATCCTCCCTCTGGATCCTACTAATTTCCATAAAGCAAGCGCTAAAGTCTAATCAACTGCACCATTCAAGCCACAGAAATTAACTTCTTACACTGGAAAGACTTACTCTTCCCTCTTTGGTAAATGAAAGATGACTCACCCACAAGTCTGTATAATGCTATCAGAAAGTAAGAAACAAGACATTGTTTGTTCTTTCACCACTGTATCTAGTTGTGACCTACATCAAAACCACTTCACTTTTCCTCCAGTGAAGCTAAACTTCTAACACAGGGATAGAAGAGTGTTTACTTATTTAAAGCAATTGCTTAACAAAAGGAAAATCCATATCCAAACCCACTCAAACCCCAAGCTTATTGGCCTACATTTTTGTTGCTTTAAGGCCATTTTTCTTTTCATGTTTTTCTCAGAAAAGCAAATCCAAGAAGCTGGGCTCAGCAGACTTCACTGAAATATAATATTTATTCAATTATTTAATTCTGACAAAAAAAGATCTTGTGTCTCCACAGGCTCACAGGATGTTAGGGTCTGGAAAGGATCTCTGAAGATCGAGTCGAGTTCAACCCCTGCCAGAGCAGGACCATAGAACCTAGGGCAGGTTGCACAGGAATGCATCCAGACGGGGCTTGAAAGCCTCTGGAGAATGAGACTCCACAACCTCTCTAGGGAGCCTGGTCCAGTGCTCTGTGACCCTCAGAGTGAGAACAGTCCCCCTCCTTTTGGGTAAAAGAGGAAAACTTAATGGCAGTATCATCACCAATGGGAGGGTTTTGCCATCTGATTGTCTCACAAAAAATCCTTATCTTTCCTAAGATAAGCATGGCCCACAAAATGCAAAATAAACACCAGTCCTGAGAAATAAATACCGCTTACAGATAATAGACTTTTGAGATCAGGAAAACTCCAAACTGTTCTGGCTTCAAAAGCACAAAAAGGAAATGTATGAAATTTTTTTTTAACTTCAGTTGTCAGCTTTCCTGCATTTTTTTATTGCATTCTCACAGGATCTATATAATTTTAAATTTCTGCATTGAATAGATCTCTTCCTTTACTGTTTTCATGAAATGTTCCATCAAAATCTCTGCTTCACATTACTAAATTTTGAGAAAAGAAGAAGGATAAATAAGCCACTGAGCTCTACCTCCCTAAAATGAATGGGATCTTGGAAATACCTGCCTATTTTAGTTTGAAGAGGAGGAGGCTGAGGCCTGAGCTCATTCATATGTATAAATATGTGAAGATGTAAAGGGTGAGTGCCAAGAGGATGGAGTCAGGCTCATGCTCCTTGGTGCCCAATGACAGGACAAGGGGCAATGAGTGGAAGCTGAGGCATAGGACGTCCTGTGTTAACATGAGGATAACTTTTTCACTGTGAGGGTGACAGAACACTGGAACAGGCTGCGCAGGGGGTTGTGGAGTCTCCTTCTGTGGAGACTTTCAAAACCTGCCTGGATGTATTCCTGTGCAGACTACCCTAAGTGATCCTGCTTTTAGCAGGGGGGATGGACTGGATAAACTTTCAAGGTTCCTTGCAGCCCCTAACATTCCATGATTCTTCCTGGCAAGAGAAATGCACCTTCTGTTAGCAGGACTTGTTTGATTGACCAGATATAGATGGCATTGATGGGCAGTGTTGCATCTCCACATAGGATGTCAGGTAGTGATAGGACTAGGGGAAATGGAACAAAAATAGAAGTGAGGAGATTCAGATTGGATGTTTGGAAGAAATTCTTCACCATGAGGGTGGTGAGACACTGGAACAGATGGTGGAAGCCCCATCTGTGGACGTTTTTAAAGCTGGGCTGTATGTGGCTCTGGGCAACCTGATCTAGTGTGAGGTGTCCCTGCCCATGGCAGGGGGCTGGAGCTGGCTGATCCTTGAGGTCCCTTCCAACCCCAACAATTCTATGACATGAGGAGTACAAGCAGAACAACTAGAGAAGAAAATATTTGATGTGAAAAATGACAAAGATGATGAAAACTCCCACATTTTTTCCAAAAGCTGATGCTTGTGTTTTCCCAGCACGATGATGATGATGCCACAAATCGTAGCTTTTCTCTTTCTCTCTGTTTCCTTTCTTTTTTTTTCTCCTAAATGACCAAACTTTTTTAGAAAATGACTAAACTTTTCAGGCATAGAACAGGAATACATTTCCAAACCTAGAATATTGGTCTTCCATAGAGGAATGGAAACATGATTGCTCTAACAGACACCTACAGTCTTATTAGACTGACCTCAACAGTATGCGAGATTCAGGGCACATTTTATGACAACATTTTAAAACACTGACATGACTGGAAAATGAGGTAGAGTGAAACATAGACCTCAGAAAGATATATTGCACCAGAGTAAGTGGGTATCTCTCATAAGAGCAATGATAGTCAGAACAAATGGAATTGAGGAGAACAACTCTTTCTTTTGAAGTATTTAATATTGCACCACAGAGCATCCTGCTAGTTGGATTTAAAATATAAAAATAGGAGGAGGGAAATTTGACCAAGCAGGAGATAAGTAGTGGTATTCTTGAAGAAAGAAACCAAACTTAAATGGTTAGTTATAAGGCCCGTTTTTACAACAGTAGCACTAAGGAAGCCATGAAACTCGATAGGAACATTGCCAGCAAATATGCAGCAAAGTGACCTCTTAAATTTGATATCTCAAATGCAGGTACAATGAAAATGGACTAAGCTAAGTACAAGACAATGTAAACCCTGCACCTGAGGAAAAACAGTACCATGTGTCAGTATAGGCTGGGGACTGACCTGTTGGAGAGCAGTAAAGGGAATGGAACCTGGGGGTCCTATTGGATGGGAGGTTGACCATGAGCAATGTGCTCTTGAGGCCAAGAAGGTCAATGTCATTCTGGAGTGGATTAGAAGGGCTGTGGTTAGTAGGTCAAGAGAGGTTCTCCTCTCCCTCCAATCTGCCCTGGTGAGGGCACATCTGGAGTATTGTGTTCAGTTCAGGAGGGACTGGGAACTGCTTGAGAAAGACCAGTGCAGAGCTACAAAAATTATTAAGGGAGTGTAACATCATCTTTATGAGGAGAGACTGAGGTAGCTGGGGCTCTTCAGCTTGGAGAAGAGGAGACTAAGGGGTAACCTCATTAATGTTTATAAAGATGTAAAGGGTGAGTGCCAAGAGGATGGAATCAGGCTCTGTTCGGTGATAGTCAATGACAGGACAAGGGGCAGCTGGAAGTTGAGGCATTAAAAGTTCCATGGAAACATGAGGAAAATTTTTTTCCCTGACAGAACACTGGAACAGGCTGCCCAGGGGGGTTGTGGAGTCTCCCTCTCTGGAGATCACAGAAGCACAGAATTTCAGGGAAGGGGCCTTGAAAGATCATCCAGTCCAACCCCCTGCCAGAGCAGGATCACCTACACCAGATTACACATGAACACATCCAGGCAAGTTTTGAATACATGTAGTTAGAAGAAGCTGAGTTTGTTAGTTTACAAAATCTTCATTTTTATTGGCTCCAGATGAAAAAAAATGTGCACATATCTGACTAAATAAATGACAAGATGCTGGTTCACAGAGTGATCACAAGATATTTGGTGAATTAACTCAGAAGGGCAAGGGACAGAGGAAAGCAAAGTTTCATTTTGCTTTTGGGAGGCTGAAGAAACTTTGAGTCATTATGCTGAATACAATTTACCAGATTCCTTGCTAGTATATATTGACCTTGATATGATGAAGTCAATAAACTGTTCTTAACACTAACCCAAGATCTTACCATCTGAAGAAAAAAGAGATTAATCTGTATAATTATACAACATCAAACTGCTTTTTCACATTTGTCCTCTGTTCCTAAGGTCTCTTCCCACTTTCTGTCTTACAATGATAATTGCCTATCCTCTTTATTTTCAGCCTTTTATTATTTTCATCTATGTTTACATGGAAAATCTGAAGATTTTCTGTCTTGGATGATGGGTGAAACCCAAATACAATTTTCATTAAGAGGCAGAATCCCACAAAGCCCTAAATGGAAATCACAACAGCTAAACATATCTATTTAACAAACAACAATTCCCCAAGCTCATAGTGTTGGCTTGATTCTCCCATCAGAATTCACTAGAGGACAATGACTTCACCAACTAAGACCACAGTAAGTGCTTCTAACATAAGTCTTGAAACTGATGATACCAAACTGGGAGGCTTGGCTGATATGCCTGAAGGCTGTGTGGCCATTCAGAGACTGCAGAGTAGGGCAGAGAGGAACCTAAAGAGATTCAACAAGAATAAAAGAATAAGACTGAGAGGGGATTTAATAAGTGTTTGTATGAGGGCTGGGTGACAAGAGGGAGGGGACAGGCTCTGCTCAATTGCACCCTGGGATAGGACAAGGGGCAATGGATATAAACAGGAGGTTTCATCTCAACAGGAGGAGGAACTTCACTGTAAGAGTCACAGAGCACTGGAACAGGATACCCAGAGAAATTGTGGAGTCTCCTCTGGAGACTTTCAAGACCCACCTGGATGCGTTCTGTGTGGCCTGTGCTAGATTCTTTGGTCTTGCTCTGGCAGGGGGTTGGATTCAATAATCTCTGGAGGCCCCTTCCAACCCCTAACATCCTGTGATCCTCTGACTGAACACAGAGGAGCCTATTCTGCCTGCGTTTATCCCATGGCTTTGCCACCTTATTTTCTCTTTATCTGTTCTTTTTCTCATTAAGGTTAGCGTTTTTACAGCAACCAGTACTCTACACCTCAAGATATATTTCCATACCAATGGCTGACATACAAGCCCTGCTACTGTTTCTTAGATATTTCAGAGAAATTAAGAGGCTGTCTTAAGTTTTTTTTTTTAAAAAAAACAGGCAGCTGCTGTTCTGGGTGGTGGATCACTGGAACAGGTTCCCCAGGTAGTGGTTGAAGCCCCTTCCCTGAAGATATTCAAGGTGAGGCTTGATGAGGCCCTGGGCAGCCTGATCTAGTTGGGGATGTCCCTGCTGACTGCAGGGAGGTCAGACTGGATGACCTCTGGAGGTCCCTTCCAGCCTGGACCATTCTGTGATTCTTTCACTCCAAACCCCCTACTCCACTAAACCAAATCAAAACCTGTATTATATTGCATCAGTAGTGAGTGATATGAAGCAGGTAAAGTATAGAAGAGAAAGCAACTACAGAGACTTCAGCTGGAACCTAGCCTTTGCTTCAAAATCAGAGTTACATAACATAACATAAAAAACAAGGCCAATGTTTTATGTGCTATAATGCTGCAAATTCAAAGTGATTGTACCATTCGTTAGCTCTTTCTGAGCTACTAATGCCCAATTAGTTATCCTATAAAGAGTTATCATCTAAGGCTTCATGGGCTCATTGATTACCTATGTGTTATTGAGCCGTTAATGCAAATGATTGCAGCAATACTCTCCTGCAGCTGCTGGTGGATGTGCAAGAAAATGTCATATCAACAAGAACGTGACTGAAGATAGGAAGCATTAGAAAATGTTTGCCTTAGTGCTTAAGAACTTTTCATCATTGGGGAGGTTAAAAGACAGCTGTAAACTTCTGGGTTTCCTAAGCTTAAGCATCCTTTTTGAAGCAAAGAAAACACTGTGGCTGCTGACCCTGTAGGAAAGTGAGGTCACAACTACAGTAGTAAGTTCCTTTAGTACACAGAGTACTGTCCATACTCTATAATATTTTGAGGTTTCTTGAACATTGTTGATAGAAGGGACTAGGATATTGTTGTGCAATTCAGAACACAACAGCAGACTACAGTATCCATACAGATAAACAGAAGCCTAACCAGGATTCGGAGAGTTCATACACGTTGTGGTTTTGATAATGCCACTTCTATGATAATGGAATTCTATTCATCAAGGTGCTGAGCCCTCACAGATACAAGAGTTGTGCTGTTACTTCAGAAACAAAGTTTCTGGATTGGTTCTTACCTGAAATTAAAATTCTGACATTAAAATGTAACCATGAAACACTCAACCTTCTTAAACAAATACTTCTTCACAAGGTGTATTTACATTAGTCACTGTAAGAGTCATTCTCTGTTATCTGTAAGAGATGAAAAGTACTTTGCTGATAACCATGCCAAAGAAAATTATTCCTGTAAAATGTTTCAAAGTACCACAGTATACCAATGTGGAATTCTTACATCACATAGGATCACTCACATCCCTCCCCTTGAACAACACCTGGGAAGAAATAACCCCCTGCGCCAGTACAGCTTAGGTATTCACTGGATGGAAAGCAGCTCCACAGAAAAGTACCTGAAGGTTCTTGGGAAATCACAAGCTCACCACAAGCCATCAATCACAGCATCACAATCACAAAATTATTGTGGCTGGAAAAGACCTCTGATGTCATCAAGTCCAGCCTGTGACCTAACACCATGACATCAGCTAAACCATGCCACCAAGTGCCGCATCTAAACATTTCTTAGACACCTCCAGTCAGGGCAACTCCACCACCTCCCTGGGCAGTCCATCCCAGTGCCTAATCAGCCCTTCTGTGAGGAAGTGCTTCCTAAGATCCAACTTAAACCTCCCCTGGCACAACTTCATACCATGCCCTCCTGTCCTGTCACTGGTTGCCTGGGAGAAGAGCCTGACTTCCACCTGACTACAACTTCCTTTTAGGTAGCTGTAGAGAGTTACAAAGTCCCTCTAAGTCTCCTCCTCTTCAGGCTGAACACCCCCAGCTCCTTCAGCCTTTCCACATACAACTTTCCCTCCAGCCCCCTCACCATTCTTGACCTGTGGCCAAGAAGCCCAATGGTGTCCCAGGATACATTAAGAAGAGTCTGACTGCGGTTGTCCTCTCCCTGTACTCTGCCCTAGTGTGACCACATCCAAAGTATCGTGTCAAGCTCTAGGCTCCCCCAGTTCAAGAGTGACAGGGAACTACTGGAGTGAATCCAACTATTGGAGAGCGGCGAGGGGAAAACGGCAGCAATCAATGTGATTGATAAGCACGCTTCAACTTTATTGCCCGGATACACAGCTTATATAGCATCTCAGTTAAATATGCACAAGTGTCACTATTCTATTGGTCTCTGACTGAAGGCAACATTATAATATCCAACCCACCTGCAATTAGGTCTGTGTACAATATCAAAAGCTCTGCGTACAATCTCAGAAAACTCCCTTCTCACTAGCTCTTCCTTTCCCATCCTGTTATCTTACAAACACACAGCTGCAAGAACAGCTACAAGGCCACAGTGACCTCACTGCCTCAGCATGCCAGCTAACTATGGGCAGTAAACAAGAAGATGGAGTACGGCCTACACATTCTGCTCAAGTAGCTGTTCCACAGAGTCATGTCCCTTAGATTTAAGCCATTCTCCAACATCCAACGGAGGCTGCAAAGATGATGAAGGGACTGGAGCATCTCTCTGATGAGAGGAGGTTGAGAGACCTGGTTGCACTGCTCCAAATTCAGTGACTATGCAATACATTTACCAGGCTGACACAACCATAATGCAGTCTTGAACTGAGCTTGGGGTGGAGAGAAACCCTGCTGCAGCACAGTTAGCTGTAACCAAATACAGCCATCTAGCCTTGGAGATGGCTGTGCTGGACCCATTAAGAGTGTTCAACTGCTGCAGATTGTTTCCTTCCTTTTTAGAACTTTCATTAGTCAAAACTTCAGAGATAAATACACAGACTGCATGTCCAAAGAGATGACACGTGGAAGACCAGAGATTTTATTTCAGGACAGAGGTGCATGAAAGAAGAGCATATTAAAATGCTGATTGTTTTTACCCTTGATGTGGGGCTTCATTTCTCATACTAAAATGTTTATTGATGAATAGGTTGCCTCACTTGTTACTTTCCTTCTGACTTTTATCAGTTTGAATATACAGCTCTGCATTCATTACGACACTGTGCATCCAGAATTACTTGCAAAATCTAATATTACTGAGATGTTGCCAGTTTGAATAACCTTCTTTAATTAGACATATTTCCTCAAGGACAGACAAGGCAATCGTAATACATGGAGAGAAACTAACTGAAGAGACAAGGAGCTTGATAATGTATTTGGAGAAAATAAGTTTTGAATTACTGAACCAAATGGGTAGCAAGGAAAGAATAAATGACTATGAAAAAACTTACAATGATAATTCACTTATACATAAACAAAAGGAGAAGAGTAAAAACAAGTATAAAATCAGGTGGCATGAAAGTATGCTTTCCTTCTTTAATGTGTGAGACTAAATAGGCTGCTGTGATTCTTTTCTTGTTCAGCTATGAAGTTGCTGGAGGAAACATAGAGTTGTTAGGGTTGGAAGGGACCAAAAGATGATCTAGCTCCAACCCCCCTGCCATGGGCAGGGACACCTCACACTAGATCAGGTTGCTCAGAGACACATCCAGCCTGGCCTTAAAAATCTCCAGGGATGGGAGATAATCAGTCTTATGGGATGGAATGGAGTCTTATGGATGGGATGGAATCAGTCTTATTTGTATGGGTAGTCCTGATTTACAGGTGCAGTAATACTGGGGTTCTGTTATCATGAAAAAAAGTGTTTCAAAGCATGCAAGAAATTCGTTCTGCATCTTTAGACCTGGACAAAACTGGCCTCCCAGTCTTGCTCACTACTGATGCAATATAATACAGGTTTTGATTTGGTTTAGTGGAGTAGGGGGTTTGGAGTGAAAGAATCACAGAATGGTAGAGGCTGGAAGGGACCTCCAGAGGTCATCCAGTCCAAGCCCCCTGCCAAAGCAGGATCACCTAGAGTAGTCTGCACAGGAATGCATCCAGGCACGTTTTGAAAGTCTCCAGAGAAGGAGACTCCACAACCTCCCTGGGCAGCCTGCTCCAGGGGTCTGTCACCCTCACAGTAAAGAAGTTTCTCTTCCTGTTGAGGTGAAACCTTCTATGTTCAAGTTTGTATTCATTGTTCTTTGTCTTATTAGTGCACACCACCAAAGAGATTGGCCCCCTCCACTTGACACTCACCCCTCAGATATTTATAGACATTGATGAGACCCCATCTCAGTCATCTCCAGAGTAAACAGCCCCAGGGTTCTCAATCTCTTCACCAGGGAGATGCTCCAGTCCCCTAATCATCCTTGTGGCTCTGAGTTGGACTCTCTCAGTAATGATAGTGTCTCTTGAATCATTACTAGCACAATATTGTGTCATTTTCTATTTAAAGGGAACACTGTGCCTAAGTGCTATGTTTGTAAGTTACTAGATTGCTAATTGCTATGTCTTTACAGTATGATTTAAAGACATACACTGAAGCAGGATTTGGAGACATACACTTCACTTTGGGGTCTGGCTTCATTTGTACAAGTACAAACCCCACGTAATTCAAGATGCTTAAAGAATTGTTAACCATAACAAAGAACATGTATAAGGCAAACTAGAATGAACACCTGGGATTTTTTTGTGTTGTGTTTTCTTTGGTTGGTTGGATTTTTTTTGATCCATAAGGATAGCTGACTTGTCATTGTGCTGTATTTATGTTGTTACTCCAGCTGCTAGTAATTTTGGAAAGTATAAGCAAAAGCAATGTGCTAAGAAAGAGAATGAGGAAATATATAGAATAGAATAGAATAGAATAGAATAGAATAGAATAGAATAGAATAGAATAGACCAGACCAGGTTGAAAGAGACCTTTGAGATCATCAAGTCCAACCTATCATCCAACACTATCTCATCAACTAAACCATGGCACCAATTTGAGAATATATACAGAGAGAAAAGAGTATTTAAAGTTTAGAGGAAAATAAAATTAATCAAATTAATATAGTATTACTGCAGATTATCAATATCTCACTAAAATAATTTTTAAATCTATTATTTTGTACTGATGGCAATGTAAGGCATTTCAATTTCAGTATAAATAATATATATATTATTTTGTATACCTTCAGTATAAATAAGCAGGTTATTAAGGGTACCAAAATATTAATAGTAAAGATTTTGGAGAATAAGTAAAAGCAATTAAAAGTTAAAAAAAGAAATTTCCCTGTGAAGGTGATGGAACACTGGAACAGGCTCCCCAGGGGTTGTGGAGTCTCCCTCTCTGGAGATATTCAAGACCTGCCTGGATGTGTTCCTGTGTGATCTGCTCTAGGTGATCCTGCTCTGGCAAGGAGGTTGGACTGGATGATCTTTCAAGGTCCCTTCCAGCCCCTGTCATTCTGTGATTCTGTGATTCACACACCAATTGTGTTATTTGGGAATTCAGTGAGTTCAATAGCAACAGCTTCCTGTTTACTACCACTATCCAAGGTCTGACTAAGTAGTCAGATAAAATAGGATGATTTTTTTCTATAATATGTGCTTTTACAAAGGCTAGTTTAAAAAAATCCAATGTCTGTTCTCACTACTTCAGGACTACTGGTTTCTTTGGCTTCCCCCTCTAAGAAAGAAGAGTAAAAATAAACTTACTGAGCTACACTGATGCATCTGATTCCTCTGAAAGGATATATATCATCCTAGCTTTGGCATCTACAAAGACAACTCTCTGAAAACAGGCAGCTAAAGTACATAAGTTAAACAAATACATATATAACATTCACTGTAATCTTTTGGGGATGTCTCAGTTAACAGTTAAAACATACCTAAGTCTATGCTGTGACTAACTGCAGAGGAAGAATTCCTATTGTAGTGCCAAGAGTAGCTCACATAATGCCATTTCAGAGACAAAGCATGCATGAGGGGAGCTCACATCACATCAGATGTGGATACACGATGCTAGCTGGTCACATACTCCTTATTGCTCACATGTCAACAGTCCTAAATGCTGAATAGGAGACATTAATGTTTATAGCATATGCCCAGAAAGGAGATATCAGCACACATTAATTCTGTGAATTTCTAGGTTAACTTGATGCCGAGATCACATCATTATTGAGGACATAAAAGATCTCTGGTATCATCAAGTCCAGCCTGTGACCTAACACCATGACATCAGCTAAACCATGCCACCAAGTGCCGCATCTAAACATTTCTTAGACACCTCCAGTCAGGGCGACTCCACCACCTCCCTGGGCAGTCCATCCCAGTGCCTAATCAGCCCTTCTGTGAGGAAGTGCTTCCTAAGATCCAACTTAAACCTCCCCTGGCACAACTTCATACCATGCCCTCCTGTCCTGTCACTGGTTGCCTGGGAGAAGAGCCTGACTTCCACCTGACTACAACTTCCTTTTAGGTAGCTGTAGAGAGTTACAAGGTCCCTCTAAGTCTCTTCCTCTTCAGGCTGAACACCCCCAGCTCCTTCAGCCTTTCCACATACAACTTTCCCTCCAGCCCCCTCACCATTCTTGACCTGTGGCCAAGAAGCCCAATGGTGTCCCAGGATACATTAAGAAGAGTCTGACTGTGGTTGTCCTCTCCCTGTACTCTGCCCTAGTGTGACCACATCCAAAGTATCGTGTCAAGCTCTAGGCTCCCCAGTTCAAGAGTGACAGGGAACTACTGGAGTGAGTCCCCAGTCTAGTCGCTCTCCTCTGGACCTGCTCCAGCACCTCAAGATCCATCCTGAAGTGAGGGTCCCAGAGCTGCACACAGCTCTAGAGGTGAGTGATGCTGCAATGTCTTGAAATTCACAGTATTACTCATTTCCAAAGTCTGACTGCTGTCTGTGGACTACCTGTTCCACATAAACACTATGTGAACAGATGTGGAAGGATATGTTTCACATAACCTAACTACCAGAAAAAATTTAAATGTAAGCTTTTTTACAGCTTTCATTTAGTCATATTCAGTTTCCTTGAGGGAAGAAAGTGAGCTGGCAGGGTAGGTTTTTTTCCCATTGTGAACGTACTGTAAATCTAGGTGCTGTAAAAGAAAAGGCTTTTCTCCATGAATTTTGAGGTCAAAGGCAAATTTTGCCATTTCTTTTGTCAGCTGTATGGGTTTCTAAGCCAGATAGCAAACCCTATTAGAACCATGCTGAAGAAAGTTTTAGTTAGATTTATTAACAAAGCCTTGAACTTATGAATGATTTATAACATGCTAATATTGAATCATACAACACTATTGAAAGAAAAGAGAAGAACTGAGCTTTGATATAGAATTATAGAATCAGTAAGGTTGGAAAAGACCTCAAAGATCATCAAGTCCAGCCTGTCACCCAAGACCTCATGACTACTAGACAATGGCACCAAGTGCCACATCCAATCCTCTCTTGAACACCTCCAGGGACAGTGACTCCACCACCTCCCTTGGCAGCAGATTCCAATGGCTAACAACTCTCTCTGTGAGGAACTTTCTCCTCACCTGAAGTCTAAACTTCCCCTGGCACAGCCTGACACTGTGTCCTCGATGATGTGGCTGATCTTTCTTCCTCTACTCTGAGCTGTGGAAGAGGAAAAAGTATTGCAGTAATAGGACAGTGAAAACTGCAAATCAGAGCCAACTACAAAGATGCCATTGAGGATGACATTAGATTAGCACCTGGCAACGTAATCACCAGAGCAGGGCAACAAGGCTGGGGAGGGGTCTGGAGCACAAGTTACATGAGGAGCAGCTGAGGGCACTGGGGTTGTTTAGCCTGGAGAAGAGAAGGCTCGTGGGAGACCTTATTGCTCTCTACAGCTACCTGAAAGGAGGTGGTAGCCAGGTGGGGGTTGGTCTCTTCTCCCAGGCAACCAGTGACAGAATGAGAGGACACAGTCTCAAGCTGCACCAGGGGAGGTTTAGATTCTCAGAAAGAGTGAGTGGCCATTGGAATGGTCTGGACAGAGAGGTGGTGGAGTCACTATTCCTGGAATTTTTTAAAAAAGACTGGATGAGGCTCTTGGTGCCATGGTTTAGTTGATTAGATGGTGTTGGGTGATAGGTTGGACTTGATGATCTCAAAGATCTTTTCCAATCTGGTTAATTCTGTGACAATGTCTGATGACTTTTATTTTTTCCTTCCCCCCCCCCCCCCCCGAGTTAGTAAAGATACATTTGTCAAGTAGGATAGAAATAGATCAAATCTTGAACAGGACATTTTCTTTTCCTCTTTTTTTTTTTAATTTTTTTTAATCTGTGTTGGCCCAGTTCAGATGGATTTATTCAGGACAAATAGCACTTCACGGTCCAGAGAGTCCTTCTAAAACTACATTTGTAACGGGACTCAGTTCTGCTCATCAGGAACAGAGAGGTCATTCACCAAACAACAAAAAGTGGAAACAAGAGATTGCCTTGTGGAAGGTCTCCAGCTCTCTGAAGTAAACATAAGCATCTCAATCTTTATAACAGGACAATGTATAGGTTTGTTATTTGGTGGGATTTGTTGGGGGCTTTTTGTTGGTTTTGTTTTCTTAAAACAGTATTTGCACAGAGATATTAGACTGTGAATGGAATTCTTTTCCTGGCAGTTTTGCAGGCCATCTTGTGGCCATGGCATTTCATTGTTGTGCCTCAAAACAGTTTGTTTTGACCAATGGACAAATTTTGACCTCACAGCTGTATTGGTCAATGCTAACACCATGGCAGACAGCAGTGCAGTTGGGTTCAATTGATGTAAGCAGCCAAATTCTATGAAACAAATTCCCACTCAAGCTGTACAGCCAGTGTGCTCACATTCAAAATTGAAAACAGGATTATTCTATTGGTAAATAGGGATTTGATTGTGCATGTAAAGAAGGCAGCTTTCAAAGCAGAAGGAATTCCCACCAGTAACCAAATGCTGGCTCCCTCACAAGGCTAAGGTGACAATTCCAGCTGTTGTGCACCCATTAAACCAGCCCAGCACTTGGGGTTAATCAGACATCAGGCTATCAAATGAGGCAGTTTTTGGTAAATCTAGCGAAAACTCTGAAGAAACAGGGTTGCCATTTGCAACAGAATGTTATTATTGCCTTAAGAAAGGACCTGAAGAACTTTATCCAAATTCTCAAGGTATCTTTTCCTGCACTGCATATGCAATCCCACAGAAGTCACTGAGAATTCAGTCAGGGGGGTGTGAGGATGGATAGACAGTAACAATAAAACAAAAACAAAGAGTAGAAAAAGGGGGGAAAAACCCACTTCAAAAAGAATTGTAAAATCATTATGATTGCAAAAGACTTCTAAGATCATCAAGTCTAACCTTCTACCCAACACCTCCATGACCATTAGACCATGTCTGAAGTGCCACATCTATTCTGTTTCTGAACACCTCCAGGGATGGTGACTCTACCACCTCCCTGAGCAGCCTGGTCTGATGCCTGACCACTCTTTCAGTAAAGAAATACTTAACAATATCCAACCTAAACTTCCCCTAGCACAGCTTGAGGCCATTACCTCTTGTCCTTTAATTAGTTATGTGGGAGAAGAGGCCAGCATTTGCCTCACTATGACCTCCTTCCAGGTAGCTGTAGAGAGCAATTAGGTCTCCTCTCAGCCTTTTCTTCAGGCTGAACAATCCCATCTCCCTCAGCTACTCCTCATAAAACATGCTTTCTGAACCCCTCACCAGTCTCGTTGCCCTTCTCTGTACCCAATCCAGCACCTCCAATGACTTTCATATACTGCAGTACCCAAAACTGGACACAGTAATCAAGGTGTGGTCTCACCAGTGGCAAGCACAGGGGCACAATCATTTCCATCCTCCTGCTGGCCATCCCACTTCTGATACAGGCCATGATGTTGTCAGCCTTTTTGGCCAGCTGGGTACACTGGTGGCTCATGTCCAGCTGGCTGTTGACTGATAAAAGCATTGCTAGGTGCATATTGGGACACTTCTAAAACAATCAACTTCATAACAAAACTCTGTGAAGGATTTTAGATGTACTTGAAGAAGATAGTCCTTTTACAACAAGCACACAAGTCCCTGAATGGTGGGGGTTAGAAGGGTCCTCTGGGGATCATCTAGTCCAAATCCTCTGCTAAAGCAGGCTCACCTAGATCAAGTTGCCCAGGACTGCCTCTAGGTGGGTTTGGAATCTCACCAGAGAAGGAGAATCCACAACCCATCTGGGTAGCCCATTCCAATGCTCCAGTACTCTCCTTGCAAAGATATTTTTCCTTATGTTCATATGAAACTGTGTTCCAGTTCGTGCCCATTGTCCCTGGTCCCTTCAGTGGACATCACTGAAAAGGGTTCGGCCCCGTCTTCTTGACCTTCATCCTTTAGGTATTGATAAGCATTCGTAAGACTTCCTCTCAGCCTTTTCTTCTCCAGGCTAAACAAACTCAGTACACTAAGTGCAGTGATGATTTTCATGGTTTTGTGGCTGAGCAATTTTTTTGTTTGTTTGTTTACAGATTCTTAGTTACAATTCACATCATAAAATTCTTTTAATCTGACTTATTTTGACTGCTTTAAACAATTTTTAGGTTCTCAGTGGAATTCTATATTGTTGAAGGTCCATGTGAAATCACATTCAATACCCCATTTTCTTCAGTAAAACCTGATCTTGACAAGAAAGAAACTTCACCTATTCACTGTGGTGTATCTTTGGAAACAACAGGTAATATAACTTCTTTTTGAGGATAAGCCTCTTGGTCACCAATTATTTTTCCAATGACTAAAGAAAATTACACTATGAATCTTAAAAATACCAAACATTTCCAAAAGGTGAGTTCCATGTTATACACACTGGCCTAACCCCTTTAGCTGTGAGCAGAAGCATTTAGTGTTACAGGATCTAGTACAGTAGGACAGGGGTGATGTCCTTAGCTGATGTTGCAATAGAAATACTGACCAGCTGACTATGTCAAAGGCAGTATCAAAATAAAAGCAACTCCAGAAAATAATAAAATCTTTATATCATCATTCTAAAAATGCCAATGAAGAAATAATATACTTTCAGTCTTGGAAATAAATTAAAATAGTACACCTTAATATTTATGTCAGTCTTCTTCAGAGCTCAGTGAAGCACTGCATTAAGTGGGGGCCTTACTTTGCAGTGACAATATGTGGACGTGGAAAAGAAACTTGCTTCAAGACCAAATATAAGTGGCCGGACAAGAGCATCTCTTCTGGCAAGCCTGGTGCTCACAGTGGTTGAGAGAGTTTCTCCTCCCCCTACTCTGCCCTGCTGAGACTGCATCTGGAGTATTGCATCCAGTTCTAGGCCGCTCAGTTCAAGAAGGACCTCAGGGAACTGCTTGAAAAAGTCCAGCACAGAGCCACAAAAATGCTGAAGGGAGTGGAATATCTTCCTTATGAGAGACTGATGGAGCTAGGGCTCTTGGAGAAGAAGAGACTGAAAGGTGACCTCGTTCATGTTTATAAAGATGTGCAGGGTGAGTGCCAAGAGAATGGAGTCAGGCTCTGCTGGGTGATGCCCAATGACAGCACAAGGGGCAATGGTGGCAGTTGAGGCACACGAATCACAGAAACATTCAGGTTGGAAAAGACCCTCAGGATCAGCGAGTCTAACTGATAACCCTACTTGACAAAGTTCACCCCTAAACCATCTCCCTAAGCACCACATCCAAACAACCTCTAAATACATCCAGGGTTAGCATAGGAAGTTCCATGGAAACACGAGGAAACATTTTTTCACTGTGAGGGTGCCAGAACACTAGAACAGGCTGCCCAGGGGGTCGTGGAGTCACCCACTCTGGAGATATTAAAAACCCACCTGGATGCATTCCTGTGTGATCTGCTCTAGATGATCCTGATCTGGCAGGGGGTTTGGACTGGATGATTTGTGGTCCCTTCCAGCCCCTAACATCCTGTGATTCTGTGAAAACCTGGCACATCTGCTCTGTCTGTACCCTCTGGTGCATCTTTCCCATTACCAGAAGACTGGCCACATTTTTGTCTACATCCACCCGGCAGCTCCAAGCCTGGCTTCTGTCACATCATAAGAGAGATTCTATTTGTGTCCCCAGCAGTGAACCACAAACTTTGGGAAGTAGCAGCGTCTCCACTGCGGAACACGAGGCGCCTCTGATGAAATCACATTGTAATACATTTAGAAACCCACCGAGATTGATTGAAAATGCATGTGGGTGAGTGAAACAAGGGGGAAGGGAAAGAAGTTCTTTGTCACCTGGAACTGATTTACAAGACACTGCTGTGCTTGGTAACAAGTCTAAGGTTTCTCAAATGGGTAAACATTTCTCTGTGAACTGCTAAAGTCATAGGTTCCATTGTTTGCTGTTTTTTGAGGGGCAATCAGGACAAAGAAAGCTGCATATCTGGGGAGACCTGATAGATGCCTTCCAGGACCTGAGAGGGATACAAGAAAGCTGAGGAGGGACTTTTTACAAGTGTTTGTAGGATGAGAGGGAATGGATTAAAACAGGAAAAAGGCACATTTAGACTGGAGATTAAGAAGAAATTGTTTACAGTGAGGGTGGAGAAACACTGGAACAGGTTGCCCAGGGTGGTGGTGGATGCCCCCTCCCTATAGGTGTTTAAGGCCAGGCTGCACAGAGCCTTGAGCAACCTGGTCTAGTGGAATGTGTCCCTGCCCACGGAACTTGGGTGATGTTTAAGGTCCCTTCCAACTCAAAGCACTCTATGATTCTATGTCACTGCAGAACAGAAAGCTTTTTGTCTTGGGCAGTGACCTACTTGAGCAGGTCAGCTACTCACTGCTTTCAATATGGACTGTCCAGGATACCCAATACATCATTAAGCAGACATTTCCCCAGTGTCATTCAAGATCCAGGAGTTTGCAAAGCAGATTTTTTTCCCCTTGATTAGGTACATTTTACTTCATGCCTGTTTTTTACAGCAGTAAAAAATGTTCAAAGCAAGATGCAGAGGCAGAAAGCTGCTTGTTTATAGCTGCAAGAAATGTATTTCAGCATGAGAAGTGAAGGGCCAAGTTGCATAATAATAGACTGTCAGTGATATTTCTAGATTCACTCAAACTAACTCCTTCCATACACAGGATCACAGAGGATCACAGGATGTTAGGGGTTGGAAGGGACCTCTGGAGTTCATCAATTCCAACCCTCCCTGCCAGAGCAGGACCATAGAATCCAGTGCAGGTCTCACAGGAACCTATCCAGATGGGTCTTGAAAGTTTCCAGAGAAGACTCCACCACCTCTCTGGGGAGCCTGTTCCAGTGCTCTGTGACCCTCATAGTGAAGAAATTCCTCATGTTGAGGTGGAATCTCCTGTGCTGTAGTTTATATCCATTTTCTCTTGTCCTATCCCAGGGTGCAACTGAGAAGAGGCTGTCCCTTCCCTCTTGACACCCAGCCCTCAGATATTTATAAACATTTATTAAATCTCTTCTCAGTTTTGTCTTCTCCAGACTGAACAGACAGAGTTCTCTCAGCCTCCCCATAGGGCAGTGCTTCAGTCCCTTAATAATCCTTGTAGCCATCTGTTGGACTCCCTCAATTAGATCTCTGTCCCTCTTGAGCTGGGGAGCCCAGAACTGGACACAATATTCCAGGTTAGGTCTCACCAGAGCAGTACTGTGTTGGAGTAATTCTAGTGTAACTGCACTGAGAAATATCACTTTCATGAATTACAGCTGTTGTAGTAGTGAAATGGATATTTCAAAAAGTCTGGTTTACAGCCAGTCCCTAAGGTATAGATCACTGTTAAATGGCAAAGGGCAACTTTCTTAGAAGCTTGAAGATGTGACCATGATCACTGTAGCATTGATGCCTATCCTTTCTCTCTATGTGCCATTGTGATCCGCCACATCTTTGTTATTTCCAATTTTGCTTGAAGCTTCAATTTGGTTTCACTTGGTTTTATCATTTTTACTTGTAAGGCTGTGAGAAAGTAACTATATTCCAGTAAGACTGCCCAAGCTCATGCAAAAATGTTTATCAATGTATGCAAAGACTCATCTGAAAACAGCTCTGCAATGCCTACTAAACAAAAGCTGTGTTTGCAGTCAATGTTTGAGTGTTAGAGTCTTCAAAGGACATAAAGTATGATGGCTGGCAGAAATACAGGCAGAGTTCCGGCAGTCAAGGACAAGCATTAATTGTGAGAAGCTAAGAGAAATTAGTCCCTCCTCTTTCACTGAAAAGCAGCGGCAAAAAGCCTACCCTTGCTCCTCAGTCCCTCAGGAAACATCCTTGTTGAACAACAGCTACAAGTGCCTGGAGATAAGTACCCAAGTTTACTTACCAAGACTTGAACTTGGGTGGTGGAACACTGCATAGGCTGCCCAGGAGGCTGTGGAGTCTCTCTCTTTGGAGCTATTCAAGACCTGCCTGTATGTGTTCCTGTGTGATCTGCTCTAGGTGATCCGGCTCTGGCAGGGGGCTTGGACTGGATGATCTTTCAAGGTTCCTCCCAACTCCTAACATTCTGTTATTCTGTAAACCACTAGTAAGTTTACTCCTGGCATAGACATTTTTGCTGTCTTGTTGTACTGAATCTGGTTGGCATAGAGTTAATTTTCTTCATAAGAGCCTGCAGAGCCTATTTTGTGACCAAAGCATTGTCAACAGCACAGCAGCATTTCAGTTATTGCTGAGTAGTGCTTGCACAGCATCAAGAATCACTGTTTCTCATCTTGCCCCACCAGCAAATAGATTGAGGGTGGACAACAGGTTGGGAGAGGACACAGCCAGGAGAGCTGACCCCAACTGACCAAAAGGATATTACATGCCATGTAATGTCATGCTCAGCAATAACACCTGGGAGTGAGAAAGGGAGGAATCCTCCCAAAGCAACTGTTGCTGTCAGCAAGTTTCCCTTGCACAGAGCAAGAGTGACAAACTCTTTGGACAGACACAAGCTGCGTTCAGGGACCTGCTCCACTATGTATTTCTTTTTATGACTTCAGTTATGTCACATAAGCAAAGCTTTATTGACTCAAAAGCACCAAGGACTGGAAAATTAAAAAAACCAAACCAACCTCTAATTAAAGCAGACTGGCCAAAGCATTTGAACACACAGTAATTTCCATTTTCATATAATTTCTTTCAGGGGAGAGACCCAAAGGAAATCTTCTGTCATCATACACAAGACACCTTCTCAATGCTGGTGGTGTCTTACTCTTCCTGGCTAAATATATACTGTCCTGCTATGATTAGTCTGTCCACACCCAGGTGGGAGGCATCCCAGCAGTCTTTAAACCATCCAGTTTTTTTCCCCATGGACAATTGTATATATTCTGTTTACCCCATCCATCTTTATGACATCCTCACAAATCCTTCCAGAACTTACAGGACACAAAACTCTACTTACATCAAGTACATTGCCTGCCTTGAACTGCTGTCCATGACTGCTTTGTAAGAAAGGGGTGTGGGGGGAAAGAAAAAACAAGGGGGAGGAAAGTGAGCTGCATGACATGCAGGTCCACCTCTGCACCTGACAAGGACAGGAGCCAGCAGCTAGGATTTGAATTTGCTGCTCAGAGGCAGCTAATGCCTTGGAAAGAGATTCCACCTTATGGCTCACCCTCTTTAGTTAGCAGACAGGCAAATAAAATTTTCTTTGGAAAGGCTTGGAGCTAAGGGCACCAATACGAGCCTGTTTTGATAATATTGTCACAGGCACTCTACCAGACAAATTAAACAGCTGAGAAAATCCCAATCGCTTTCACACAAACACTGAACTCAAGCTGAAGAGCACACGGCCTGCTTAGCTATTCCAAATTACTTCCTAAACCAAGATTAAAGGCTAAGGATTATGACAAGAGAGGATAAGTTACTCTCAAAGGAAAATCCCAGAGAAAGTCTTTTCAAGCCTCCTGTTAGAATCTGCAGACCTGGCCTTAAGGTAGGGCCTTAAGATAACCTATCTTAGGAAAAATTCCTACAGAGATTAAGAATAGGCTGCTCTTAGATCTGTGTCTCTTCTAAAAGCTCTGGACTACCCCTTCACTCATTTCTACAGCTTTTGAGCTGAACTAGTAAGACAGAAGAAACACATCCTCCATGAAGACCAAATAATGACCTTTCAGTACCTGAGGGGAGAGTCATTTGTCATTGGAATGGGCTGCCCAGGGAGGTGGTGGAGTCACCATCCCTGGAGGGGTTCAAGAGGGGATTGGATGTGGCACTTGATGCCATGGTCTAGTCATGAGGTCTGTGGCGACAGGTTGGACTTGATCTTTGAAGTCTCTTCCAACCTTGGTGATACTGTGATACAAGAAGGATGGAGACTGTCTACAAAGGCCTGCAGTGATAGGATGAGGAGCAATGGCTTCAAACTAGAGAAGAGTGTATTTAGACTGGATGTTAGGAACAAGTTCTTTACCATGAAGGTAACGGAACACTGGAACAGGTTGCCCAGGAAGGTGGCTGGGGCCCCATCCCTGGAGATATTCAAGGTGAGGCTTGACAGGGCCCGGGACAACCTGATATATTTGAGGATGTCCCTGCTTACTGCAGAGGGGGTTGGACTACATGAGCTTTGGAGGTCTCCTCCAAGCCAGATCATTCTATGATTCTACGATTGTTTTCAACTTCAGGATAGCTTTGTCTTTAGCCATACCTTTCCATAACAACTTTGTACCAAGTCCAGTGCTGCTATGACCATCTGAATCCACAGGAACATCTAAAGCATTTTCATGTTTAATATCTCCTCATCAAATACCAAAGCTAGGCTGCAGAAGCTGTTGTAGGAAGTTTGTACATTTCCCTCAAAGGACTAAGTGAGCCTGTGTCAAGATATGATTAGCTCCAACAAAGACAACTCTACTGCTCCAAGAGGGTTGAGAGGCATGGCATGAAGGTGAGCCAGTGGGCACTTTGCAGTGCTCTGCTGTGGCATTTCTATTAACAAACCTGGGCTCCTCTCAGCCAAGGTGCTCTCAGCTTTGCCAGTCTCAGTACAAATAGTTTTGTGTCTTAAAAAAAAAAAAAAAAAAGTCAAAGGCCCATGCTCTTTGGCTAGGATTACAATTTTGTATTGACAAAACAATTGCTATGCAGTGCAATTCCAGGATTCAGTGTACATTTTCATACTGTAAAGAAAACACCAAACCAAACTGTGTCACTTTGTCCATCAAATCACATACAAGTATTTTCAGTTCATACCTGAAATCAATAGATTCACTTGTCAGATTACCTTAACACTGAGCACCTGGATTGGGATCACATCCAGCCCTTACAGGGTGACATCTTTCCTGCCTTTTGTTCAGTGTCTTTCCATTTCTTAACACAGAGCAACTTTAAAGAAAAATAAATGTGCAAATACAAGTAGTAAACAGGATGGGGGGAAAAAAACAAAGGCACAAGCAGGATTTAGTTCTTTCCAGGAAGATCTTGAATGCCTCTGTGCTAGAAAGCAAGGAGCAGGAGAGAGATAGTCTTTAGAAAGCTGAGTCTGTTTTATCCCTGCTGCTTCTTGGATTTTCTAGGCACTAACAACATTCCTCTTGTTGAGCTCATTATTTTTACTCAGGGTGCGACATATTACAGCCTGAAGTAGAAGCTTCCAAGAGTGGTGCGAGTTTCTCAGTTATATTAGTACTGTAAGCTCTTTTTTGATGTCACTGAGAGAAAGAATTAAATCAGGATAGTACTAAGACTTTATTAAAACTATGTATTTTGTCTTCTGGAGCAATTTTCACAGAATCACACAGAATTACAGAACCTGAGGGGTTGGAAGGGACCTCAAAAGATCATCCAGTCTAACACCCCTGCCAGAGCAGGATCACCTAGAACAGATCACACAGGAATGCATCCAGGCAGGTCTTGAAGATCTCCAGAAAGGGAGACTCTGCAGCCACCCTGGGCAGCCTGGTCCAGTGTTCTGTCACCCTCACAGTGAAAATTTTTTCCTCATGCGTCCATGGAACTTCCTGTGATCAAGAGATGATTGAGTTCCTTGGAGACACAAGGAGAGGGGTTAGTAAAACTGCCACCTTGAACTTCCATAAGGGAAACTTTGGCCTATTCAGGAGGCTGATTGATAAAGTCCCTTGGGGGCCACCTTGAAGGATATAGGAGTCCAGGAAGGCTGGGCATACTTCAGGAGGGAAGTCTTAAAGGCACAGGAGCAGGCTGTCCCTGTGTGCCAAAAAATGAGTCATCAGTGAAGGCATGCGGCCTGGCTGAATAGGGACCTTTGGCTGGTCCTTGAGAACAAAAGCAGACTCTACGGCCTTTGGAAGAGGGGACAGGTCTCTCATCAGGACTATAAAGATGTGGTGAAGCTATGCAGGGAGAAAATTAGGAGAGCCAAAGCACAGTTAGAGCTCAACCTAGCTATAGCTGTTAAGGATAATAAAAACTACTTCTATAAATTCATTAACAACACAAGGATGACTAGGGACAATCTCCAGCCTTTGTTGGATGCAGAGGGAAACATAGTGGCTAAAGACAAGGAGAAGGCTGAGGTGCTCAATGCCTGCTTTGCCTCGGTCTTGAGGACTGGATCCAGCTGTTCCCTGGACACCCAGCCTCATGAACTAGAAGTCGGGGAGGGGAATCAGAATGAGGTCATCACAATAAATGAGGAAGTGGTCAGTGAGCTGCTATGTTGCTTAGACCTAGCGGAAAGTGTCCCTGCTCATGGCACGGAGTTTGGAATTAGATGATCCTTGTGGTCCTTTCCAACCCTGACAATTCTGTGATACATACATGGTCATGGGGCTAAAAGTCTCCCAAAGACCACTAGGTTTTTAGAGAGGGTTTAGTTGATTCGTCATTCTTATGATGACTGCAAAACACCAAAGGTTGCCTGTCTTATAAGAATGCTTTCTACTGGCATTTTGGGGACTGATTATTGATTTCTGCATCCAAAAATACGTCATTTGAAGGTTAGCAAGCATTTCCTGCAGTAGAAGAGTGATTTTGGTGATAGTCTTTACTTCCAGATTTATTATAGTGTGATGGTACCTGAAGGGTGGTTGTAGCCAGGAGGGTCTCTTCTCTCAGGCAACCAGCACCAGAACAAGAGGACACAGTCTCAAGCTGCAGCAGGGGAAGTTTAGGCTGGAGGTGAGGAGAAAGTTCTTCACTGAGAGGGTCGTTTGCCATTGGAATGGCTGCCCAGGGAGGTGGTGGAGTCACCATCCCTGGAGGTGTTCAAAAGGGATTGGACGTGGCACTTGGTGCCATGGTTTAGTCATGAGGTCTGTGGTGACAGGTTGGACTTGATGGTCTTTGAGGTCTCTTCCAACCTTGGTGATTCTGTGAATTCAGAGTATACAGGACTGAAGGGCAAACAGTTCATTTTTACTAAAACTGTTGATTTTCACAGATTTGAATGTCTCCTTTCTTGGGAAGGAAATATTTAATGAAAGCATGACAAACAGCACTGAGGCATTTGCTATCTAAAAAATAATAGGTTTTGTGCCCTGTTTTATCATCTTTGCTTACTTTGGATAGGTTTGTTTCCTTGTTGATTCCATAAACAAGAGAGTTCCATAAGCAAGAAAGGAGAGGATGTCACGACCTGGTATCCTTAATCTAGCATAAAATCCATTAGTAAGCCAGATACAAGCTGGTAGAAAGACTCTTACAGAGTACAGCAATTGCAGGCTTCTCTAATACACTGTAGAGAACATTGGCAGCACTTTAGGTGTCAGAGGGTTAGACTGTTCAGGATATTTTTACTGTGGTGAGACTGGGTTCAATCTTGCATTTTGGTAAGAGCAGACACTTTGCATCACCACTATTCTGACCATCCCAGATGTTTGTTCAGAGATAGTCAAAGTTTTGGTAGGGCAAGAGTTTGAATCTTTGGGAGAAAAGTTCAGCACTAAACCTTCACTTGTTAAAAAAAAAAAAAAAAAAAAAAAAAAAAAAACTAAACTAAAATTAATTGGCTCCAGGAAGATGTACTAAGACCAAGTTTCCTGAGCTGCTGATTCATCTTGGTGGAGCTCCATGCATGTGTTGCAAGTTCCAAAACCATCTTTCCTGTGTATACAAACCCTGGCCAAAGGCATTACAGAATCCAAAATTCAGCTAACAGCATTCAGAAGTGTTTTGCAAGCCTGAAACACTGCACTGCAAACTTGCCATAAGACAACGTGCTGTGCCCACAATGCAAAGAGTAATCTGTAGTTTGAAAACATAAGCATGACTCTCCCGCCCTACCCCCACCCCCTGCCTTTTTATGCCTCTTTGGGCACCACAACCATCTTCTCTAACAAGGATTTCCTGATGTTGTCTGCGGAAAATTCTTACAACATGCCAGTGCCACATCCCCTAAGGACAAAGCAAGGCTTAGCACACTGCTTCCAGACTGTCTGCAAAGACCAGATGGTTTTAGGGGAACATTTCCCACTGCACAGGCTACAGCCAACCCAAAGTTATATTAATGTATATGGAAGCGAGAGCAGAGCTCAGCTAGGCCCGGCTGTAGGACATGACAGTGACTCCTCCAAGTTTCCTCTCAAGTTCTCTCTAGAATAATTGAGTGTATGCTGCTGCCAAGATCCCAACTCTGCTACCTGGTTTTCAACTGTCTGTTGTTTTGTTCAGTTTTGTAGACTGAGGAGCAACCTCACTTGAATGAGATCCCTTCCAACCCCTACCATTCTGTGAGACTTGGAGCATGGCAAGAAAAAAAAAAAAAGAAAAAAAATCAAATCTGCAATGCTGACAACAAAGAGCACTTGTGAAAGAAAACATTACAGGGGAAGACTGTGCCACTTAAGGACCTTACACCACTTCCTTTATACTACTTGGGAAAGGAAAAGAGAGGAGGGAAAGGAAAAGAGAGGAGGGAAAGGAAAAGAGAGGAGGGAAAGGAAAAGAGAGGAGGGAAAGGAAAAGAGAGGAGGGAAAGGAAAAGAGAGGAGGGAAAGGAAAAGAGAGGAGGGAAAGGAAAAGAGAGGAGGGAAAGGAAAAGAGAGGAGGGAAAGGAAAAGAGAGGAGGGAAAGGAAAAGAGAGGAGGGAAAGGAAAAGAGAGGAGGGAAAGGAAAAGAGAGGAGGGAAAGGAAAAGAGAGGAGGGAAAGGAAAAGAGAGGAGGGAAAGGAAAAGAGAGGAGGGAAAGGAAAAATATTAAGTGTGCATAACTGTACCTTGGTGATGGAAACAGCAGAATTAGAAATTTCATGTGTAGAAAACTACCCACAGTTACGTATTGAGAGACAAGTTAAGTCAGTGCAGTATTTTAATACAGTAGAAGTCTGAACTCAATGCATATTTTGATGAGACATGCAAGAAAATTTCTGCAGTGAAATTAAGCTGTAGTTAAACTGAACACATCTAAACAGATTATTATCTATAGGCCTTTTATAAAATGCCACATAGTTTTCAGGGCCTTTTTCCTTGGTCAATAGATCTTTTGACTACAAGAAAGGTTGTGACTGGGAAAGAAGTTTATCGCATTCTTCTAAGCAAAAATCACTTATTCCATCACCCAGGCTACGCACTCAGGTCAGACCCAGAAGAAAATGTTTGCATTTAAATGGCTGCATGCAGAAAAGGAGAGTTCCCAGTGAGCGTGCCCAGTCCTCTGCCATAGTTAATCCAGTCACTGAGAAGAGAATTTTGTAAGGGAAAATTTGGTACCAGTAGTAAAGCAAACATAACTAAGCAGAATGAAGTGAGGACCTCTTATACCATTTAGCTCTTAATCATCCTAGTACCAGGGTTTGGATTTGACATAGAGCTGATTAAGGAGATGGATCATAAAAAGATGCAGGGGAGGTTGGCTTTCAGAAAATAATAGTAATAATGCATGGAGAGATACTTATTACTCCCTCTCTGGAGATATTAAAAACCTGCCTGGGTGTGTTCCTGTGTAATCATGCTCTAGATAATCCTGCTCTACCAGGGGGCTTGGACTGGATGATCTTTTGAGGTCCCTTCCAGCCCCTAACATTCTGTGATTATTAAATATTTGTGTTTGCATCTGATTAATTCTGGATGTTACCATTTAATGTTTAAATAATTTTTAAAATGGGTAGTCTCTCTACACATTCTTTCTTATCTGTTAACCAGTTTTATTTTTCAGAATCATAGAATTATTTAGGCTGGAAAAGGCCTTTAAGATCATTTGAGTCCAACCATTAGCTTAACACCTGCTGCTGTTAAATCACGTCCCTCAGCACTATGTACACATCTTTTGAATCCCTTCAGGGATGATGATTCAGCCATTTCCCTGGTCAGCCTGTTCCAGGGCTCGACAACCCTTTTGAGGAAGAGTTTTTTCCTACTGTCCAAACTAAACCTCCCCTGGTGCAACTTCAGGCCATTTCCTTTCACCCTATCACTTGTCACTAGGGAGAAGAGACCAACACCCACCTTGCTCCATCTCCTTTCAGGTACTTTTAGAGAGCGAGAAGGTTTCCTTTCAAGCTCTTTTTCTCCAGACTAACCACCTCAGTTCCCTCAGTCACTCCTCACAGGACCTATGCTCCAGACCTTCCACCAGCTTTGTTGCCTTTCTATGGACCCACTCCAGCATCTCAATGCCTTTCTTGTAACGAATAGCCCAAAACAAGAGGATAACCTTGTTGTGTAAGTAAATTTTGAATATTTCTTTTCCAAGATATGAAAGCTGCACACCAGATTTTTGCCACAGATTATCTTCTGAAGCTTGCAGCAATGTTGTTTTAGGCATCTTAAAACACGATTGGCATTTTTTTTACTCTAGTTTTTCTGAGCACTATATGCACTCTATGACTTAATTCTCCTAATTTATTTTTTTTTATGCAACTAACTCAGCCAGAATGTTATGTGAATAAAGTGTTTTAAATGCAATTTCTCTTAGCTAAAGGACCTATGTCTTTTTGTGCTAGTGTTTTGGTTTGTTTTGTTTGGCTGTGTTAGTCACCCTATACCTAAGAATACTTCATTACTTGGATTGCCTACATATAACCTTCTGTCCCTTGGCTACTTTCCTTGTTTGGAAATACCTTGTCAAGACATCTGGGCTCATGGCAGATATTTTAGCCATCTGATACATAAGGATAAATTCGATTTTGTAACTTCTTAGTGGCTGAGGATAACAGCTTTTTTTTTTTTTTTTTCTTTACTGCAGCAGATAATTAAAATGCAGAATTGTTTGAAACAGAAAATAAGTCAATTTTTCATCCATTGGTATTTTCCATTACTGTGTATCTGCCCTATGGAAACTGGAAATCTTTCTTTGTAAAGCAGAACAGAGTAACACTCATAAAATGTACTATGCCAGCAAGACAGTTCTCAGTGTAATGTTTAACTGATGACTGAATGCCAACCATTGAAAACTGTTTTTGCAGCAGAGTTTGCCATTGGCTGGATGTTAAACATTACCTAGAGTAATTCCCCCTCACCCTGCTGCTGAAGAAACACAGACAGAGCTAGTCAAAGCATTGCTACATGGATCATGCCTCCATCCTTGAGCACAAAATTATGTTTAGAGTAAAATTCTGACCAAAGTCAGCTAAACCCCCCAGAATTATAAAAAACCCTTTCCCATACTTTATCTTTTTTTCCATTTTGAAACAAATGCATATGGCTAAAGTGTGCCTTTAGTGCATAGTACTGCAGTGCCAGCTTCTCAACTGACAAAAGGAAGAGCTCTCACCCAGGAGAAAGGAAAGGGTTCACTAAAAAGTGAAGAACAAATCATAGTGCATGTAAGGATGGTTATTAAATATGACCAACTGATAATTATGCAGAATTAGCATGATGCAGAAGGGAAAAAGATGCAGTACACATGTCACTCATTATTGTACATAATTAAGAAGATTTTCTTTTGAACTACTGATTAGTGCTGTCAAACAGAGATGACTCACGGAAATGTAAGTGGTTACAAGAATATAGCAAGAAGATAAGTTCGGTGTCATCTTCTGATAGCAAGTCACCCAAACTCCTAGAATATGTAATGCAAAAGAAGATAAATCATGCATCTGGACCCATCTCACATATTAATCTACTCTCATCTGGCCTAGTAATTGAATTACTTCACTCCTCAGAGACCCACAGCATTTTTCAGGTCAAGAACAATACAGGGTTTTCAACCTGGTTTGTTGCAGCACTATGTAAAAGATTGACACAAGATGCAGATTCAGGGTTTTTTGTTTATTGGTTTCTTAATAATTTTGAGTATACACACACACACAGGAAATTTAAGTACAAGAAGAGACCCTGAAAAATGGAACTGCTCATAGCATCAAGCTTGAGGCACTAAAGAGGATCACCTAAACACAGACTTAAGAGTACATTTACATTTTAATTTCTCAATATTATCACTTAAAATGAGATGATAATTTTATTTAACATGGCCTAACAGAGAAAACTAGCTGGGAGCTACCCTCACACCCTGTTTCATAACTGTGCCAGAAAACAAACACAAGATATTTAACATGACAAACAGAGCAGTGCCACTTGCATGATGGATTAAACAACAGCTTGATTTCCAGTTAAAATTGGTTATTGTTCCAGCAGGTTTGTGTCACTCTTAGTGAGAACAGTAGAGTTTCCCAAGAATCAGTTAGCAGGCAAAGATCTTCCAAACTGTAATAGGAACCGGTAACTTGCCTGGTTTGTTGGGAAGTTGCCTTTTGAACTCCAACTAAAACTCCATAAAAACATATTTCAAATACATCTATCATTAGGTTCTCTTTTTCAGATTAGATTGAATTAATTTGTCTGATATTTGTTATATTTAAAACCCAAACAAACCAAATCTGTGCTGTCTGTTTGGGAGGGAGTTGCTGCAGCAGAGTGGTTTGTATGCAAAGGGGCAATAAATATCACTGCATGGTCAACCACTGCTCTAACAAGGACACAATCCCCTATATTCAAGGGCATCCATAAGTGGGTGTAATTTGCAGGGTGTTCATAATGTTAACAAATCAGTGCTACAACTGATCTGTGTGGGAAGCACCTTTCTCTTTCATGGACCCTTTGTGGAGAGTCCATTGAAAGGCCCGTTGACAGCCATCTGGCTTTGTAAGCAGAACATCTTCCTTTGAATGAGAGAGTGAAAGCACCCTTTGCAGAGATCAAACTGTGTAACAGAGAGGAGCTGTGGCTAGGATAAGTGAGAACTAAATAATTTATAGCTGAAACATGAAAACTAAAGTGAATTTCTCTTGGCGAATACAGCACAAAAGCACTCGATTCTCCCCAAACGACTCCTGAAACCTGCATCAAAATTGCATGCAAGATTTTTTCCAGCACACCACATGAGCCTGATGACATCAGGAAAGAGAAATCCATTAAAGAAGAATTTCTAGAAATGCCCCATCTATGTCTTCTCTGATTTACAGGAGAATACTTTTCTAAACCTCAGCTAAGCCAGTTTATTCTCTCCAGGGTTTTCCAAAGTAAATAAAATAGTCACTTGAATCTGTGCTTCAAAGCATACTGATTTGTTGCATTAGTATTCAAGCCAGTGTAAATTAATCAGGTTGGAAAAGACCTTTGAGATCATCAAGTCCAACCTATCACCCAACACCATCTAATCAACTAAACCATGGCACCAGGTGCCTCATCAAGTCTCTTCTTAAACACCTCCAGTGATGGTGACTCCACCACCTCCCTGGGCAGCTCATTCCAACGGCCAATCTCTTTCTATGAAGAACTTCTTCCTAGCATCCAGCCTAAAACTGCCCTGGAGCAGCTTGAGACTGTGTCCTCTTGTTCTGTCACAGGTTCCCTGAGAGAAGAGACCAACCCCCACCTGGCTACAACCTCCCTTCAGGTAGTTGTAGACAGCAAGAAGGTCTCCCCTGAACCTCCTCTTCTCCAGGCTAAGCAACCCCAGCTCTCTCAGCTGCTCCTGCTAGGGCTTGGGCTCCGAACCAGCTTTGTTGCCCTTCTCTGGACACCTTCCAGCAACTCAACATCTTTCCTACACTGAGAGGCCCAGAACTGGACACAGTACTGAAGGTGTGGCTTAACCAGTGCTGAGTACAGGGGCAGAATGACTTCCCTGCTCCTGCTGGCCACACTATTCCTGATGCAGGACAGGATGCCTTTGGCCTTCTTGGCCTCCTGGGCACACTGCTGGCTCATGTTCAGCCGCTGTCAACCAGTACCCCCAGGTCCCTTTCTGCCTGACTGGTCTCCAGCCACTCTGTCCCCAGCCTGTATCACTGCATGGGGTCGTTGTGGCCAATGTGCAGAACCCGGCACTTAGATGTGCTAAATCTCATGCCCTTGGACTCTGCCCATCTGTCCAGCCTGTCAAGGTCCCTCTGCAGAGCTCTCGTACCCTTTACTACCCTTTAACAGATCAACACCTGCCCCCAGCTTGGTGTCATCTGCAAATTTACTGATGATGGACTCAATCCTCTCATTTAGATGATCAATAAAGATGCTTACCTCCAGAAGCAGGTAAGCTGTGGAGAAATCTAAGAAAGCTTAAATAAATATTTGCAAAAATTTGAAGCAGAAGTGTTAACATGAATATAGATTACATGGACAGCATTCCCATGAAAACACCCAGGTCAAGTGAGGTTCCTTGGTTTGGGCTCACAGATTAAAAGCAGGGTGTGAACCATTTCATATTCCTGCACTTACCAACTCCCTCCTTCCCTTCCCAGCCAAGCCTTCCAAATTTATCTGGAAAGCAGATACTTTTCACCAGTTGGTTACATATAAGAAATTAAAAAACAAACAAACAAACAAGACCAACAAGGGATCTGGAGGCTGGAGGAAATGCATATACCACAAAGAGAATTTGGCAACCCTTCTGTTGTCTGGGTCTTGTTAAACGCTCGCTGGCACTCGTGCTTGTGTTGTACAGAGTCAGGTGCATTCTTCAACAAAAGCAAAGCCAAAGTTTCTTTCAGATAAATTTATGGCTGGAGGCACATGCACAGAATTAGTTTGTTGAGCTTTTTCTCAGAACTGTTGGAATTAGATGCCTGTTATATAAATGATGCAAACAAAAAATAAATCTGTTTGTGTGTATACAGCAGAGGATTCAGACAAATAGCTCTCGATGCTACAGAGGCATTCCTCATGCTCTGCACTCAGGATTTTAAGGACAAGGTCATCTTTGTTCTTGTTATTTTGGCAGTAATAGGCCTGTAAACCAACATTGATTTCTTATTGCAAAAATAATCAGGTTTTATGCTTAGACTTCTAGTATTCTTATTGGAAGACTGCTCCAGAAAGGTTTTAAAGCTTCCTTCTGTTCTCCAGATTAAAAGAACTTTGATCCAGTCTATACACCTCTATGGCAACCTTCACTGATAGGGGGGGGAAAAAAAAGGTCCTTTAACAAAGAGCTGGCAACAACAGTAGAGACCTTCTCAATCTTCAACTTTGTAGCTGGAGAACTGCAGAATCAACCAGGTTGGAAAAGACCTCAAAGATCATCAAGTCCAACCTTTTACTTAATACCTAACACCTCAGGACAACTAAACCATGGCTTCAAGTGCCATATCCAATCCTTTTTGAACACCTCCAGGGACAGTGACTACACCACCTGCCTGGGCAGCACATTCCAATAGCAAGTTACTCTTTCTGAGAAGAACTTTCTCCTCATCTCAAGCCTAAACTTCCCCTGGTGCAGCTTCCCACTGGTTGTCTGGGAGATGAGACCAACCCCCACCTGGCTACAACCTCCCTTCAGGTAGTTGTAGAAAGCAAGAAGGTCTCCCCTGAGCCTCCTCTTCTCCAGGCTAAACAACTCCAGCTCCCTCAGCCTCTCCTCATGAGGCTTGTGCTTAAGACCCCTCACCAGCTTTGTTGCCCCTCTCTGGACACATTTAAGTATCTCAGCATCTTTCTTAAACTGAGGGGTCCAGAACTGGACACAGTACTCAAGATGTGGCCTAACCAGTGCTGAGTCCCTGGAGGTGTTCAAGAGGGGACTGGATGTGGCACTTGGTGCCATGGTCTAGTCATGAGGTCTGTGGTTACAGGTTGGACTTGATGATCTTCGAGGTCTCTTCCAACCTTGGTCATACTGTGATACTGTGAGTACAGGGGCAGAATGACTTTA
The DNA here is from genome assembly GCA_033816785.1 of Picus viridis. Lineage (NCBI taxonomy): Eukaryota > Metazoa > Chordata > Aves > Piciformes > Picidae > Picus > Picus viridis. Next base: position 42,506,577 of record CM066587.1, read on the forward strand.
CTGCTTCTGGTGGCCACACTATTTCTGATGCAGGCCAGGATGCCATTGGCCTTCTTGGTCACCTGGGCACACTGCTGGCTCATGTTCAAAATCCCAAGGTCTTTCCAGCCTCTCCCAGCCTCCCTTAACATCTCTGTAATCATTCACTGCATGAATTTAATAATAATTCTTCTTTAAGGTCTGTGTCAAAATGGTCTGGGTCACTAATGTTCTAGGTCATTTCCAAAGATACTTTGTACAATTCCACTCGTACACCTCCATCAAACCCCTGCTGTCACAGGCTGCAGCAGGTGTGCCTGAGGAGAGCAGCAGGAGAGGAGTAAGGACGCCTGATGCCTCAGCTTCGAGGGAGAAGAGAAACTTTATCAGATGCGGGAAAGAGCAACCTTCTCCTTCAGCTATTGCTCATCCCCCTTACCTCCCAACCCGAGATCTCCAAATTGATTTTGGACAGTTAGTGCCCTGTGAATCGCCGAGGTGAGCAGCTGCATTGCCGTGTACGGGGAGTTCCCCTCCGAACCCGGGAAACTGAGTGGTGCCCGCGGCAGCGGCTGAGGGCACAGGAGCAGCGGCAAGCAACCTCCCCAGCACGTACGGAAGCCGCCTCCGGGGAGCGGTAGCAGCCAAGGCGAGGGAGGGAGCCGCCGCTCTGCCAGCTCGACCAGCGAGCGATGGCATCCGGCCGGCAGAAAGCCGGGGACGGCCTCGACACCCTGCGGCCGCTTGCAGCTGCTCAGCGAGAGCTCCGGCGGGAACATGCTGTCACCCCCGCAGCCAGGCTGTGCCCAGCTCTTGCAGCAGCGAGCACAGTTGTGGAAGGTGTGCCCAGGTAGAGAAACTCCCCTGCATAGTGACAGAGCTCTGGGAGAAGCGTCAGGGAGTCAGCCAGAGATTATTGGAATTACAGCCTGCCTTCCCTGGCGTTAAGAAAAAACATAGGCAACGCCTTCCTGGTACATCTTAACCTTGCATTGCATCTATGGAAGGACTAGACTTGAAGATGCTCTAGCACCAACATCCTGCTTTCCCAGCAAATACCACTGTTGCAGCCACTGTTCTGAGGGAAGCTGCGGGATGCATGCAGAGGTCATGATTCCTTAGCTGACCAATCCCTTAGCACACTGCCTAGAGCACAACAAAAACATTCCACATGAGCCAAGAACAACATCCTCATGTTGGCACCCTTGGATTGGAACATGGCGCAGAAGTCACCTCCTTGACATGCTGGCACCTCTTATTGGAAAAAGATTTTATCTTACAGAGGTGGTTGGGTTTTACGGGTTAAGGGATTGATAAAGTATAAAAGACAGCCACCCTGAGCAATAGTCACGCTCTCAGGTTAAGGACTTAGGTAGGAATGGCTTTGGCTAGGGCTGCTAGGGTCTTCTGCTTTTGTAAGTTAGCTACTTCTGGCTATGGCTTCAGTGTAGGGATGCTGTTAGGGATATGCTCAGGACTTCTGTTAGCTGCTTTGTCTGTTAAGGGCTTCCAGGACTACTTCTGTAAGTGGGACTCTCAGACTCTGTAATGCTGGGGATTCTACAATGCATAACAAAGGACTTCTGGGAGGACTTCTGAGATTCTTTGCATTTTTGGAATCTCATTGCTATTTGGCAATATGGTTCATGCCTTCATTCATCACCCAATGTATCCTGATTGGGTAGAAGAAAAACAACATACCACATGTATTGATCTTCTGCTAGTATTTACCTTTACTGTGTTTTGTAGACAAAAGGGCATATTCATGACAGATAAGACATGAAAGCAGTTATTCCTTAAAGCCACATACTACAGCAACAACTGAGCTTTGAACCTTGGTGTTGAATTCTGCACACATTGTCACCAGACTTTCTCAAAGGCATAAAATAGACCTTTAAAGCACCGAAGTAGTACATACAGAATCAGGGAATTATTGAAAGGCCTAGGTTAGAAAGGGACATTAGAGATCATCTACTTCAACCACCCTGCTGTGGACAGGGACAACCCTCAACTAGTCTTGGTTGTTCAAGACTTCATGCAGCCTGGCCTTGAACACTTCCCTGGAGGTGGACATCCACAACCTCTCTGGGCAACCTGTTCCAGAATCTCACCACCTTTGTACTGAAGAACTTCTTCCTAAAATCTAGTCTAAGCCTACTCTGCCTCAGCTTACAACCATTCCCCCTTGTCCTATCACTAGACACCCTCATGAAAAGTCCTGCTTTAGCCTTTTTGCAAGTTCCCTTCAGGTATTGGAAGGCATCTATAAAGTTCCCCCAGCAGCTTCTCATCTCCAGCTCCTGTTAGCCTATCCTCATACCAGAGGTTTTCCAGCCCTTGGTTCATCTTTATGGCCGTTCTCTGGACTCGCTCTCATAATTCCATGTCCTTCTTATGATGGGGACACCAGAACTGGACATGGCATTTGTGGTGGGACCTCACAAGAGCAGAGTGAAGGGAGAGAATCCCCTCTCTTGACCTGCTGGCCACACTCCTCTTGATGCAGCCCAGGACACAATTTGCCTTCTGGGCTGCATGAGCTCACAGCCAACTCATGTTGAACTTCTCATCAACCAACACTCCTAATTCTTTTTCTTCAGGGCTTCTCTCAACCCACTTTGCACTCAGCCTGGATTTGTGCCTTGGATTGGCCTGCCCGAGATGTAGGACCTTGGACTTTGCATTTATGCAAAGTGAAATGAAATTTTCAATTCAACTCAATGGAAGCTAGATTATTGAATTCAGTAAATCCAGAGACTGCATCTTAAAGGATGCATTTAATCCAAAAGCATGCATTGAATGGACGTGGCACTTGGTGCCATGGTCTAGTCATGGGGTCTGTGGTGACAGGTTGGACTCGATGATCTTTGAGGTCTCTTCCAACCTTAGTGATACTGTGATACTGTGAAAGTGTTTGAAATGATGGACACTGCCTAGCACAAACACAGCAGACTGTGGATGCTTCTGAATCAGCATTATCAATGTCTTGTCTCTTACACTCAGACCTTGCCTAAGCAGAACCACTTGCAAATTTCAGATGGTAAGTGGTCAAACAAGTGTGGTTTAAATCTGTTCAACAGTACTGTGAAGACACTTCTTCAGAAGGTAAGCAGCCTTTCATCTCCCTTAGCTGAAGGATGTTGAGCTATGGCAAATTTAAGGCAGCACATACTTTTGGTCATGGTCTGTGTGTTTAGAAGTAAAGATGGGGGGGGAGGAATAAAAAATTACTTATTTCCAAAATAAAAATCCATCTTTTGGGATGTCTGCTTAGCCCTAATTCAGGACAGACTCTTGATTTCACAGATTACCCTAAACAACCCAGGAAGACATTGGTTTCTCCAAAAAGAAACTGTGTCAAATCCATTCATGTGAAGAACAACATTTGGCGCTTTTTCTTTTCTTCTGTTCCAGAAGTAAGACCTTTTGAATCAGCTGCTTTTCAGAGCTGATATGTCAGCAGACAACAGAGGTTTTCTAAAGTATTTTATAGTTCTACTTTTCCTATAACTAAAACCAGAATAAAATGTGGAATACATACCTAAAATACAAAACATAGCATTTGGGTGGGAAATTTCTTAGTTTTTTTAACAGATTCTAACTCACATGGTTATGAAGAACTTCTCCTTTGTGATAGGACAAGGCACAATGGCTTGAAACTAGAAAAGAGCAGATTTAGATTGGATGTGAGGAACAGGTTCTTTACTATGAGGGTGGTGGAACACTGGAACAGGTTGCCCAGGGAGGTGGTTGAGGCCCCTTGCCTGGAGATATTCAAGGTAAGGTTTGACAGGGCTCTGGGCAACCTGATCTAGTTGAGGACCTCCCTGCTGACAGGGTTGGACTAGATGACCTTCATAGGTCGCTTCCAACCCAGACCATTCTATGATTTTGAAGCTGATGTGACAGCAGCATGGTATTGATTATCAGCAGCAGATTTAACTCAAGATGTTTGGCAAGAGTGTTTAGTTAAAATTTTGTTGATGTTCAGACTCCAAGGAAAAATGAATTAATCATGATTCAAACATACTTCTCCTTCCCAAACAAGTACTAAAGTAAAAAGCTCTCAGAAGTTTGAGCTGCTTCTTTCTCTGTAAGTTGATGCCTCCCTTTCCATGTCTTGACCATATGGGGACATCACAAGGGTGATGACCTGGTAGAAAGCAAAGGTCAGAAAAGGCTTTTGGGGACGGGGACTTGAGTTGCAAACAGAGGGCAGGGATGTAGGACTCCACTGAAGAAAAAAAAAAAAAAAAAAAAACAAAAACCACACACAAAAAAAAAAACACCAAAAAACACACCAACAAACCACAACACCACACCAAAACACCAGAACACTCAACACCAAAAACTCTGACAATAATGTTGCGTGTTGCATGGAATTGTTTCCAGGAGGTATTTGAGAATATTCTGTGTATTTACACTCTACTGTTCTCCAAATGAAGGAGGCACATTAAGGAGCTTGCTGTAGTTTTGATTTGTAGCATGTTCATATCACTGGTATTTAACTTCAAGCACACAGCCTGTTCAGAGAAGAGAGGATGAACAGAAGGGCAATCTTTTCTAATGCTACAAAACCATATACACTTGTCCAAACATCCGGAAATTACAAGGAATCAGAACTGAAATGTGAGTAGCAGCTGCTCTATGCATTCTCAGACCACGTGGGGGATAGCTTTTTGAAGAATGTTGAAAGTTGACACTTTGGCCAATAATGGTCACAAGCTGCAAAGTTCAAAAAGGAAATGGAGAAAGAGAAGCATCGAAGTAAATGTAACTGATCCCTAGAAGGCAGGCTTTGGCAAGCCCAGAGAGCTGGCATGTGAGCTCTGACAGAAAGTAAACACAAACCCAGGAAGAAACAGAACTGGGTATTACTCAATAAGGCAGACAAGAAAACGGCTGAAATAATTGAGCACCCAAGTAACAAACTGGGATAAAACGTCCAGAGAGTCAGTTACAAGACAACTATTGAAGCCTGGTCCAATATTCCACCTCCTTCTGTCAATCTTCTCTTTAAAAAAAAAAAAAATAAATTAATAAAAATCAGGAACAAGCAGGTAGCTAAAAATCAATCCCAGTAGTGAGAAGGTGCTATACTGAGCTAAGCAGAATGTAGCAGTTTAAAATATATTAACTACAACAAATGTTTTCAAAAAAGGAAATATCAGGTATTTAAAGAATTGGCTCATTATCTCAAAATCATTAACAATTACCTTTGAGAGCTGGTAGGAAACATGGAAGGCTGAAAAAAGGGCAAATAGAGTGCTAAGCACTTAATAGGATGCATGTGAGAACTCAGTTCCAGGAAAAAACAGGAGAGTCTTTTAAGCCTATAAGCACAAAAGGAGCTGAATAATATTTGACCTGGAATTGTCAAGAATGGGGTGTAGCCAGTCCAGCATTTTAGAATAGTAAAATATGCTTTGTGGATAATGGAGAAATCTTGATTTTGATCAGGTTTGTATTTCAAAGAGGGAACAAAAAAAATCTTTGACAAAAATTACCTGAGAAAAGGACTGGAAAAGCAGAATCTCATTCAGCAGGAAGAAGTGCAAAGTATTCCACCTAGGAAGTCATACTTCTTTCAGACAAGCATATGTGAGCTCTGTCCTCTGAAGAAGGATGGGTGTTATTTTCCATCAAAAATGGAATGGAACTCATTGATGTCATACTACCAAGAGAGGACAAGCAGAGAAACAAAAGAATCACAGAAGGTTAGGGGCCGCATCCAGTCCAGACCATCCAGTCCAAACCCCTGCCAGAGCAGGATCACCTAGAGCAGATCACACAGGAACACATCCAGGTGGGTCTTGACTATCAAGAGGGACACTCCACAGCCCCCTGGGCAGCCTGTTCCAGGGCTCTGGCACCCTCACAGTGAAAAACTTTTTCCTCCTCTTTCCATGGAACTTCCTATGTCTCAACTTTGACCATTGTCCCTTGTACTGTCACTGGGCATCAAGCAGAGCCTGACTCCATCCTCTTGGCACTCAGCCTTTACATCTTTATAAACGTGAATGAGGTCACCCCTTAATCTCCTCTTCTCCAAGCTCCCAGCTCCCTCAGTCTCCAGAAGGAAGATGCTCCACTTCAATAATTTTTGTGGCTCTGCTCTGGACTATCTCAAGCGGTTTCCTGAGGTCATCCTTGAATTCAGTGGCCCAGAACAGGACACAATATTCCAGATGTGGCCTCATGAGGGCAGAGTAAAGGGAGAGGAGAAATTTTCTTCATCTACTAACTACACCCCTCCTAATCCACCCCAGAATGGCATGGGCTGAAAGACAGAGATGTTTAAAGGAAAGAAAATTTGTATAGGGGGCATGTGGTGGGTTGAAGTTTCCATGGAAATGAAATGTGAAGAATTGTTATGATACAGCTTCTCTTACCCTAGACATTTATCCAATGAATTTGTTTAGAATAATCTTTTGTTTTCCTTTTTACACCCAATAGTGATTTATTTATAGTTTTCCTGCTCAAAATCTGCAGCTAAATTTTAAAGGCATAGCCTAAAACTACCACAATACAGAAACGGTCTTTAAAGACAGGAAGACAAAATAGAATACATTTTCCATGTTCACTGTGGACAGAGCAAGAAACGGCAGGCTTAAAGGAGGGGAAAACTGGACTAGATAACATCATCTCATAATAAAGACAGCAAAGTCATGGAAGACATTGCTTGGAAAGATGGTATAGACTTCAACCCCAGTAAGACCCTTGGGGAAAACAAAACCAAACATGAATCTGTCCAAAGTGACTCAAGAATGTTAGATGATCTGTAAAGTGCCTCCTTTTTGCCCACCCTGGCATTCAGAGAAAGTTGTGTTAGGGACTACCTAATCACACACATTATAAGTTAATTAACCTTGATGATAATTTAAACCTACACTACCAAAAGTACTCCAGGATGAAAAGTGATTTTCCTGTTGGATTTATTTAGCTACTAAAACAGAGCAAACAGAAACATCATCAAACTGACCAGTGTGTTGAAAGTATATATGTGCAAACAAACCCACTAAGGTTTTCTTTCTTCCCTTTGAATGTGGCAAAAAAAATGTTGAATGCTATCAAACCAGGCTGGCGCTGATCTCTTCTCAAAGCTCATTAGTGATAGAACAAGAGGGAATGGTCTCAAGTTGCAACTGGGTAGGTTTAGACTGGACATTAGGAAAAAAAGTCACAGCAAGAGTGGTCAGGCATTGGAATGGGCTGCCCAGAGAGGTAATTGAGTCACCAACCCTGGATGTGTTGAAGGCTCATTTGGATGTGGTGCTTGGGGATATGGTCTAGGGGTGAACCTTGTAGAGTAGGGTTATCAGTTGAACTTGGTGATTCTGAGGATCTCTTCCAACCTGAATGTTTCTGTGATTCTGTAAGCAGATGCTACAAGCACACCAGTAAGTAATTTACAGCAAGTTGTATTCCCTCCAAATATACAGACTTCTACTCTAATTCCTTAGAGCTAAAGTCTTCCAACCATAAATTCATTGATCCTGTAGGATATCAAGAGCTAAATATTTTCTGCGGTCTCTTCCACATTGTTTGGAAGTAACCCTGCTTTGGAGAAAAGTACTGGAAAAAACATAAATGTTTTTATGTAGGCTTGGGAACCTCCTTCCTTCCTTGGACTCTTTCTTTCTCTAGCCAGTTCTCCCAAATTGTGCTGAAAGCTAAAAATATCATACTGACAACGTCGACTGTCCAAATGGAATTAGGTGGTGGGATTTGGCTACACTGAGCAAGAGAATTACCTATGGCCAGAGGAGTTTAAAGGGATTACAGAAGAGTGGGAAATTCTCATAGCACTCCTGTGAAACAGGCACTGTTTTCAAGTCTTGTGCAAGAAAAATACTGCTTGGGGACTAAGAGAGGCCACAAGGAAATCCATGTGTTTTTAAGAATGTAAGCTAGTAGAAAAAACAATTCTTTCAAATTTAAAAGCCATTAGGCCTTTTGAAAAATCACTCAGTTATGGCTTCTAAAGAGGCTACAGAGACTGTTTAGAAACAGCCATTTTGCTTTGACACCAGATGAGGACTTATTTGGCATATTTTTGCACTAACATATTTCTTGGATTTCTCTCACGTATAAATATGTCAAGACTTAATTTTACTATAAATGCCTGTGATGAGGACATAGGATTGCAAATACTGTGTCCAAGAAAACAATATGCTCAGCTTCTAACCAGCAGGTCTGACAGCAATCTGGAGCTACACCACATGAACAGTAGAGACATTGACACTTAGCTGCTGTTCTTTTTTTTTCCCTGAAGCAGAGGTGTTCTTTGCCCTTCAAGTTCCAAAAGGAGGTAAAGGACAAAATTTACTCCACACACTATTGGGAACAAATGGAAAACATGGACAAAAGGAATATATTTTGACCTGAAAATTAGGATTTTTTTAATAGAAACAGTACAAATAGAAACAGTACAAAGGAATTTTTAGTGCAAACCTATGTCTGATAAAGCTACTTACCCGTAATTTCCTTCCTTCTCTTGTAGTCTAATCAGTCACCCCAGTCTAATCTAATCACCCCAGTGATGATGATGGTAAAAACAGTTAGACTTTGCAACACAAGTTAGACTGCACCTGTATTGGGCTGCTTGCATTATGGGAGAGAGATAAGGAAAGTCAAACCCTCAAGCCTGCAACCAATTTAAACTTCTGATGACTCAAACACCATTCTGCTATTTTATCTCCTTGCAGCAGAAAGCACTTCAGCCTGGAATATTAACCTCCCAGTGCTGCAACTGCTCCAAGTTAATTGGAGAATCAAATCCTTCAGCTGGCATCATAGAAAAACCAAAAACTTTCAGGCTATTTAATGTCACCATTCTACACTGCTATTCTTTCATTACCTTGGAAGAGCAAAGTAGTTGATTTGATGTCTGTTTCAAACATCACTGTGTGTACTTCAGCTGCAGTAATAAACATATTAAGGAACATTCGCTTTCGTACTGTTTTCAGGATGAGAAATAATTTGTTCTGTTAATCTTTACAGAGAACTCCAAGGTCTCAGCATCAGGAGTGAAAGAAAATGCTACATAACTTTTACAGCTGGCATACAATGACACAAATAAAACTTTCTTTTTTCCCCCAGTTAATTTTTCTGCTGGGGAAGTGTTATGTAGACTACATCATCTAGCACCTTATCCCTCCAGGATTCTAGCTAAGGATTTCTATCTTCATTCAAAATTAAGGAAGTAATTTTTTTAACCATGTGACTGTACAAATAAATGAAGTGTAATTTTCCCCTTTGAGGAAATCTTAGCTACTAAGCTGACTTCATTTTAGAAATCTCCCAGATCTGTAACTAAATATATTCCAGACTAGTTTAGTTCTTCCCTCATATTTTGATCTTTGATCCATGAAGCACCACAGGCTTGGAGGAGAGTGGCTAGGAAGTTGCCTAGTGGAAAAGGACCTGGGGGTGTTGGTCAATAATTGGTTGAATATGAGTCATTGTGTGCCTAGGTGGCTAAGAAGGCCAACAGCATCCTGTCTTAGATTAGAAATACTGTGGCCAGCAGGACTAGAGAGGTGATTGTCCTCTGGCACTGGTGAGACCACAGCTGAAATACTGGATTCATTTTTGGACCAAAAAGACACCAGGGGAGGTTTAGATTGGGTATTAGGATAAGTTTCTTCTCCAGAAAGTTTGTCAAGCCCTGGAACAGGCTGCCCAGAGAAGTGGTTGAATCATCATCCCTAGGGGATTTAAAAGTCATGTAGACATGGTCCTGATGGACATGGTTAATGATGACTTGGCAGTGATGGATTAACAGTTGCACATGATAACCCTGAAGGTCTCTTTCACCCTAGATGATGCTATGATTCTATTGATGGTGAAAATGTCAATTCACAGTTGACTGAGGAAATCCTAACTCACGCCAGGATGAGTTTGCCACATGCACATGTTGAAGACTGTGTATTCTTGCACTTAATGGGTTACTGTGAAGTCAGAGTCAACTTCTACCTTAGCTACAATTTTCATGTATTCTCAAATACTTGTAATAAACAAGTCTCTGACTGTAGACAAGGCATTAACCTTACTAACTAATGAAGCAAACTTCCTTCCCCCTGCTCTTCCCCATCAGGTCTTTAATCAGATCGGGTGTGCAGTATGGACTTGGTCCCTGATTTCCATTCTCAGATGTTAATTTTACAGACACTACTGAGCATACAGAGAGAACGGCTGGGATCAAACCAGTAAACACTTCTTCTGTTGACACAAAAAGCCATTCATTTTTAATTGCCTGAGAAATCCAATCATTTCTAAACCTCTTGTTATGCTTAAAGTCCTTTTTAATTTTGTGTGCAAGAGTCCTAGCCATATTTTTTTCCCTCATAGCAAAGAGAGCTGAAAGCTTTTAATGATCAGTATAATAACATCATATTCAGTCCTCCTGGCTTAAAGCCTTATCTGACTCAATATCAAGAAAAAGTAGATAAAACCCCACAAGGCTGCTTTTCTTTTTTATATATATACAGCAACATAATTCAGAAATTATTAGAAAGTTAATAACTGAAGGGAAAAAGTCATCTGTGATTGATCCCAGTGTATTCTTCTGCAGAAACAGAAAGCCTCTTACTTTCCAGAACTCAGAGACTGAAGTGCAAAGTTCATAATTTTGCTTTTGACCTCATTCCCTCAGTGCTGATTCTCACTAATGACTGTCCCAGTGTTATGCTCAACAGATGAATAGTCATCCTTGTGCCAAAAATATTCCACTGGGGATTGTGGCATGAGCTACATCACTGACTTGTGCACTAACCAACTCTCATGCATACACTTCCAGAATGCCTTCACCGCACATGTTGCATTCCTGTGCTCTGGTTCAAACCACACCCCTCTAAGCATCAACAAAGATACAAAAATCCACTTAGACCACAGTAAGTATTACAGGATTGCTGCATGGCCATAAGAAGGAATCATTAATAAGATTTAAGAGCTACAGTTACATTTACCCCTGTGCACAAGGACATTATGTAACCTGATGCAAAGCAAAGTCTTATTTGTGTACAGGGAAAACTTTCTAATTCAGGGGGTTGAGGATTTGGATGGAAGAATCCTACAGGGCTAAGAAGCACACAGAATCCAGGCTATGCCTGGAAACATGATGCTAATGGTTGCCGTACACCATTTGAACACAGAAAAGTGGCAGGAAAACATGTGATTTCCATCTCGATCATGCTCCAAATCCTGGAGGGAGAAGTGCTGGAGGAAGAAATCACTCATGCTTTTTAATTTGTTAAAGTGGTAATGTAGAACAGAGTTAATTCAAGGCAAAGGTCAAAAGTCTCATTTTATCTCACCAGCACATACACTACTCTCCAGGGGAAAATCCTTATTCCAGAATACAGCAACAGCAATAACCCTGCCATACACGAATCAATCTGATAATTTTGTTTTCACATGAAGATATCAGAAAGGAATTTCATTAAAAGTGAAAAAGGGAATCCTCCATTACTAGAATCTGACTTTTCATTCCAAAAGGACTGTAAATTTCATCTTATATTTATCCCAACAGACCAAAACTGCTCTTGGCACCTCCAGTGATGCAATAGCTACACCTACACATCTACAATTACACCTCCATTGCACTGAAAATTCCTTCACAGTTTTTTTTTTTTTTTTCCTTGAAGTTAACCAAAAGAAAACTATCTAACAGGGAAAAAAAGAAAAAGAAGAAAAAATAAAAAAAAGAGTGAAATATGGGACTGAAACCGACTATTGACAGGGCTTTAAACTAGCTTCGAAGGGGGGAGGGTCGGAAACCAGTGCCCTCAGGCAGGAGTCTGGAGGTGATAAGCTAGAGCTAGAGGTGAAACCAGCAGCCCAGCTGCAGTGCATGTACACTAATGCACGAAGCATGGGTAACAAACAAGAGGAGCTGGAAGCCTTGTTGCAGCAAGAAAGTTATGATGTAGTTGCCATCACAGAGACGTGGTGGGACGACTCGCATGACTGGAGCGCTGCAATTGATGGCTACAGGCTCTTCAGGAGAGACAGGCAAGGAAGAAGGGGTGGAGGGGTGGCCCTGTACGTCAGGGAGGCACTGGATGCTGTTGAGATGGAGATCAGGGATGATAGGGTTGAGTGCTTGTGGGTGAGAATTAGAGGGAAGACCAACAGGGCAGACATCCTGGTTGGAGTCTGTTATAGACCACCCAACCAGGAGGAGGATGTCGATGAGGCATTCTATAGGCAGCTTAAGGCTGTCTCAAGATCACCTGACCTCGTTCTCATGGGTGACTTCAACCTGCCTGATATCTGTTGGGATCTCAACACAGCAGAGAGGAGGCAGTCTAGGAGGTTCTTAGAGTGCATGGAGGACAGCTTCTTATCCCAGGTGCTGCGTGAGCCTACCAGGGGTAAGGCTATGCTTGACCTCCTCTTCACCAACAGGGAAGGGCTGGTGGGTGATGTGGTGGTCGGAGGGTGTCTAGGCACCAGTGACCATGACATAATAGAGTTTTCAGTATGCAGCCAAGCCAAGAGGGGCAGCAAGAAGACCTCCACTCTGGACTTCCGGAGGGCAGACTTCAGGCTACTCAAGGAACTAATTCAGAAGGTTCCTTGGGAATCAGTCCTTAAAAATAAAGGGGTCCAGGAGAGCTGGGCCTACTTCAAGGAAGAACTATTGAAGGCGCAGGAACAGGCTGTGCCGGTGTGCCGGAAGATGAGCCGCCGGGGCAGACGGCCAGCCTGGATGGGCAATGAACTTTTAATAGAACTTAGGGAAAAAAAGAGGGTGTATCATCTTTGGAAGAAAGGGGAGGCAACCTACAGAATGTTTAGGGATGTTGCTAGGTTGTGCAGGAAGAAAATTAGGGAGGCAAAAGCCCATTTAGAACTTAGACTGGCCTCTGCTGTGAAGGACAACAAAAAGTCCTTCTATAAATACATCAATAGCAAGAAGAAGGGCAAGGACAACCTCCACTCCTTGGTTGACACGGAGGGGAACGTTGTAACAAAGAATGAGGAAAAGGCAGAGGTACTTAACACCTTCTTTGCCTCAGTCTTCACTAGCAGGGCAGAACGTCTTCCAGACAGCTGGCCTGCAGAGCTGGCAGAAGGAGCCAGAGAGCTGCATAGTTTCCCACTGCTCCAAGAGGAAGTTAGAGATCTACTGAGCCGCTTGGACCCCCACAAGGCCATGGGACCGGATGGGATCCATCCTAGGGTGCTGAGATTGCTGACAGATGAGCTGTCCAAGCCACTTTCCATCATTTTTCAGCAGTCCTGGCTCACTGGAGAGGTCCCAGAAGACTGGAAGCTGGCCAACGTGGTGCCCATCCACAAGAAGGGCCGGTTGGATGAGCCAGGCAATTATAGGCCTGTCAGCCTGACCTCAGTGCCAGGCAAGATTATGGAACGGGTCATCTCGAGTGCGATCACACAGCACTTACAGGATGACCAGGGGCTCAGGCCTAGCCAGCATGGATTTAGGAGGGGCAGGTCCTGCCTGACCAACCTGATCTCCTTCTATGATCAGGTGACCCGCCTGGTGGATGTGGGGAGGCCTGTGGATGTGGTCTACCTGGACCTCAGCAAGGCCTTTGACACCGTTCCCCACAGCAAACTCCTGGCCAAGCTGGCAGCCCGTGGCTTGGACAGGAGCACACTGCGTTGGGTTAGGAACTGGCTGGAGGGCCGAGCCCAGAGAGTAATGGTGAATGGCACCACATCCAGCTGGCGGCCTGTCACTAGTGGTGTGCCCCAGGGATCAGTACTGGGCCCCATGCTCTTCAACATCTTTATTGATGATCTGGATGAGGGCATTGAGTCCATCATCAGTAAATTTGCAGATGACACCAAGCTGGGGGCAGCAGTTGATTTGCTGGAGGGCAGAGAGGCTTTGCAGAGGGACCTCGACAGGCTGGACAGATGGGCAGAGTCCAATGGCATGAGATTTAACACATCCAAGTGCCGGATTCTGCACATTGGCCACAACAACCCCAGGCAGTGCTACAGGCTGGGGTCAGAGTGGCTGGAGAGTGGCCAGGCAGAGAGGGACCTGGGGGTACTGGTTGATTGTAGGCTGAACATGAGCCTGCAGTGTGCCCAGGCAGCCAAGAAGGCCAATGGCATCCTGGCTTGCATCAGGAACAGTGTGGCCAGCAGGAGCAGGGAGGTCATTGTGCCCCTGTACACTGCACTGGTTAGGCCGCACCTTGAGTACTGTGTCCAGTTCTGGGCCCCTCAGTTTAGGAAGGATGTTGACTTGCTGGAACGTGTCCAGAGAAGGGCAACAAAGCTGGTGAGGGGTTTGGAACACAAGCCCTATGAGGAAAGGCTGAGGGAGCTGGGGTTGCTTAGCCTGGAGAAGAGGAGACTGAGGGGTGACCTTATTGCTCTCTACAACTACCTGAAGGGAGGTTGTAGCCAGGCAGAGGTTGGCCTCTTCTCCCAGGCATCCAGCACCAGAACAAGAGGACACAGTCTCAGGCTGCACCAGGGCAGGTTTAGGCTGGATGTTAGGAAGAAGTTCTACACGGAGAGAGTGATTGCCCATTGGAATCGGCTGCCCGTGGAGGTGGTGGAGTCACCTTCACAGGAGGTGTTCAGGAGAAGACTTGATGGGGTGCTTGGCTGTATGGTCTAGTTGTTGGGTGGGTTGGATTGTTTGATGGGTTGGACGCGATGATCTTGAAGGTCTCTTCCAACCTGGTGTATTGTATTGTATAGAAATACAGACTCTAGAAATCAGTAATTGAAGAAGAGGTGGCTTTGATTTCCTCATGAGGAAAAAAGTTACAGAATTTATTTTAACTGAATTCTCATAGTTACATTAATGGCTATTCAATGTGTTGAAACAGAGAGGAAAGAAATACTGAAACTTCATAATGTTTGGAGATGTTCCTTCAAAAGTAAAACTCATATTTAACAAGAGGAAAGTCAGTGAATTAAAAAAAAATACATAGTGTTTATCATCCGAGTTGATTATGCTGTGAAGGTATACTCCTTTATTAAAATCACAGCACAGTTGGATGTTTCACCCTACAGCTCAAGTACTTCTTACATTACTAAGTGCTGAGTTTTCACACCATAAGTGCAGATGAGTTACACATAAAGAAAAGTTTTCATTGCAACTATTCACAAAAGCTGTTACTCAGACCTCATTCAAGGCTTTAAACCTACAGAATCCACAGGAAACTTTAGCATCTAGGTGCTCATTTCTCCACACAGACATCTTTAACCCCTCACTTTGTACTCAGCTTGGTCAGCCTCTCACTGACTTAGACCAGCACTTGGCCTAGCAGGCGTCTGGACTTCATATCACTCCACTCTACATAGTTGAGAATCACTTTACAGAATTAACCAGGTTGGAAAAGACCTTCGAGATCATCAAGTCCAACCTATCACCCAACACCATCTAATCAACTAAACCATGGCACTAAGTACCTCATCCTGGCTCTTTTTAAACACTTCCACTGATGGTGACTCCACATCACAACTTCCCTAGTCAAATTTTCATGTTTGCCAACACACAAGTCAACTTGAATCAAGACCACAACAAAAACCCCTTGCAAGTTATAAAATCAAATAAAAGAAAAATATTACCTTGAAGGGTGAGGAGCCCACTCAGGAACAGGGCCAAAGTAAACAAGTTTAGCCTTACTTCATGCTTCCTGACTCATGGCCCTCTCTTCCTGGGATCAAAGCCATTGTCTTAGCACCAGTTCCTTCTCTTCCCTTGGCAGTTGGCCCTAATTGCTTGATAGATCCCAGCTGCTTTGATGTCCTCTCCTCTTAACTCAATCCTCCCCAGTGCTGCAGCAGTAGTTACACAAATGAGGAGGGGTTGTTATTCACACACCTGATTCCAATTACCTTTCCAATAAGCAGAAGATAATTAAATGTCACAACAAAAGAATGCAGGAAAAACCTCAAAATGTTTTAGTGTAATCAGACCTCTTAAACCCTGAGAGGTCAAAATCTCTGAGAAGAAACATTTTACGTAAGTCTGGATAGAGGGAACACACACTGACTTAACCCAGCAGTCAGAAGTTTCTAGAGCAGCTATGCTCCCTTCTTCTTCCCCATCCTCCCCCCACACCAGCTGCAGCATTATTATTAATAGCAGATATGGCTTATCTAGACCACTCCTTGCTTCACTGTCCCTCCTCTAGTAACTGTGAGAGGGACACAGAGAGAGGCAAAAGGCAGGGAGAGGATTTTCTTGTTTGGTTTCCCAGCTTAACGGGTAGTTTGAGATTCAGAGCAACATAACCAGGCAAAAAAGAAAAACAAACAAACAAACCCAAACAAACAAACAAATAAACAAAACCCAGAACAAATTACACACATAAACTAATGCAGAGTCTGGAATAACAACTAGTTGCCATGGTATATGTGATGTGGAGACACAGAACATGATGCAAGTTACCTTCCAGATGGTTTGAATACACCAGTGGATTATTGTCCTTGAGATGGATAGGCCTATATCACAGTCAACAGTTCCTACTCAGTGCAAAATTATGTGCTAAAGAGTTCTACTAGCTTCAGTAGAGTTACAGAGAGTTGAAAGACAGCAATTTGAGCACAGCATAGTTCTGCTGCTACCTGAGAAGAACAATTTGAA
This sequence comes from Picus viridis, assembly GCA_033816785.1. NCBI lineage: Eukaryota > Metazoa > Chordata > Aves > Piciformes > Picidae > Picus > Picus viridis. Next base: position 42,523,147 of record CM066587.1, read on the forward strand.
CAAGCCTCATTGTTACATGAATCATTTAGTACGTGATTGGTGCTGGACAACCAACATAGAAATACCCTGCTGGATTTTCATGTCTCCCCTTTTTCTCCTATGCCACTTTTTAAACTTTGATATTTGCAAATTCATTTCAAAATTGTAAGATTCAAAAGATTTTTACCTTGAGATTTACTTTCCCCCTTCTTTCTTTTCTTTCTGAAAACCTGGATAAAAGTGACAAGTATAATGAATTCCCAGTAATCATACCCTGTTGTAGAGCTGTTAAAAAGCATGTGCCATATCACCTCTTAAATCTGGAACTGAAATCATGGAAACCAGATCATAAGATTTGAAACTCATACAGCACATGCAATGCCCATCAATAATGTATACTTCCCATAGCCTATAAAGAGACTGGTACAACATTAGTGTCCTGTAAACTCTGAAGTGGATCATAGGATGTTAGGGGTTGGAAGGGTCCTCTGGAGATCTTCACATCCAACCCCCCTGCCAGAGCAGGACCAAAGAATCTAGTGCAGGTTGTAACACATGGATGTAACACATCCAGATGAGTCTGGAAAGTCTCCAGAGAAGAAGACTCCACAGCCTCTCTGGGGAGCCTACTCCAGTGTTCTGTGACCCTCACAGTGAAGAAGTTCCTCCTCATGTTGAGGTGGAACCTCCTGTGCTGTAGTTTTTATCTATTGCCCCTTGTCCTATCCCAGGGTGCAACTGAACAGAAGCTGTCCCTTCCTTCCTGACACCCAGCCTTTAGATATTAATAGACATCGATTACATCCCCTCTCAGTCTTCTCTTCACCAGACTAAACGGCCCCAGGTCTCTCAGCCTTTCCTCATAAGGCAGTGCTCCACTCCCTTAATCATCCTTGTAGCCCTCTGCTGGACTCTCTCAAGTAGATCCCTGTCCCTCTTGAACTGGGGAGCCCAGAACTGGATGCAATATTCTAGGCGTGGCCTCACTAGGGCACAGTAGAGGGGGAGAAGAACCCCCTTCAATCTGCTGGACACACAGTATCACAGTATCACAGTATCACCAAGGTTGGAAGAGACCTCGAAGATCATCCAGTCCAACCTGTCACCACAGACCCCATGACTAGACCATGGCACCAAGTCCAATCCCCTCTTGAGGAGGGAGGACATTGCTGCCCAGAGAGAACTCTCCTGCCCACTGCAGGCTTGAACTCAGGACCTTCCCAGTAAGAGTCTTACATGCTACCAACTTAGCCACATGGTCCCCCCAAGGTCAGGAGGGTAAGCACTGACTCTTGGGACACACCACTATTAGCTGGCTGTAGCACCATTCACCACCACTCTCTGAAACAGAGCTGTCAGAAGTGGGATTCAAACCCACAACTCCAGGAGAGACTGCGTCCTGAATGCAGTGCCTTGGGCATGCTGCCACCCTGGCCTGACCCTTCTTAATGCACCCAAGGACCCCATTGGCCTTCTTGGCCACAAGGGCACACACATCAGTTTTGTGCTCTGTGAAATACAAAAGTTGACTTATTTTTGGTTTTAACACCTTAAGATTGGCAGGAATATGAAACAATATTTTAACAGTTAACATTTTAATAGTCACATTATAGATGCAAATTGAGTTCTCATGAACAATTACAAATGAAATTATATAGCCAAATCAGCAATTTATTTAGAATTGTGATCAAGGGAGCCGATGGTATACTGGGGTGCATCAAGAAAAGTGTGTCCAGCAGGTCTAGGGAGGATCTTCTCCTCCTCTACTCTGCCCTGGGGAGACCATACCTGCAATACAGTGTCAGGTTTTGGGCTCCACAATTCAAGAGAGACAGGGACCTGCTGGAAAGAGTCCAACAGAGAGCCACAAGAAGAGAGACTGAGAGACCTGTGGCTGCTTAGTCTTGAGAAGAGAAGACTAAGAGGAGATCAGATCAATGTCTATCAATATCTGAGGGGTGGGTGTCAAGTGCAGGGGGCAATCTCTTTATGGTGGTACACAGTAATAAGACAAGGAACAATGGCTACAAACATGAACATAGAAAATTTCACCTCAATATGAGGAGAAACTTCTTTACAGTGAGGGTGATGGAGTACTGGAGCAGGCTGCCCAGAGAGGTTGTGGAGTCTCTTTCTCTGGTGATATTCAAAACCTGCCTGGATGTGCTCCTGTGTGCACTACCCTGGATGATCCTGCTTTGGAAGGGGGTTGGACTTGATGATCTTTGGAGGTCCCTTCCAACCTCTCATGTTTTATGATTCCGTGAATTTACCCTAAAACCACAAATGACAACTCCCAGCACAGAATCCTTAGTCCACAGAGACAGATCACAGTTTGGTGACATAGAACCAAGTATGACTGACTTTATGTGGACTAACCTCTATATTACTATAAAATTACTGGGTATAACTTTTTAAGCCAAATCAAAGAATTACAGATACTTCATAGAGTATAGGGAGATGGCTATTAGAGTAACTGCCCTTATACGAGGCCATACAGAACCTGTCCAAATATTGTGTTACTGGAAAAGTGCACCAGGGCAAACCCTAGAGATGAAGTAATAGGGTAAGTGAGCCAAGGTTTCTCTTTCCTAGCCTAGTGATGTTTTTGTCACAGATGTAACTAATGACACACACTGGTGGAGTGAACGTGGAAAAAGAAAACTTTGCACAAGAAACATTATACTTCTATATTCCTTGCCAGGCATAAATTGATTCCATATACCATTACCACAGATCTTGGGAATACTCTGTTCTGTGCACACAGATACTTTTGCTGGCACAGATGTTCTGCGTTCTAGTTGCACTGGTTCTACTTGCTTCAAATTTTGTGACTAAGATGAAGGCTCAGCTTGCACCACTGTAAAAGTCTGAGAAAAATCACTGCAGCTCCCTTGTCACTTTTGTCTGTCCCATTTTTCTTTAGTTTGAAAAGAAATGGGAACTTGCCTGTATGAACTGCTCACCCATTTTCAAGAAACTCTCTAAGCCACTGTGTGCATTAATTTGGAAGATATTTGAGGAATATTGAGTAGAAAGAGAAAAATGCATCAAGATAACCAAACTTTTTTCCTCCTTTCAGCAAAGGTCTTGTTCAAAGGAGAGTTCTCAGCTTCAGTGCATGTCAGTGCTCTGTTTTAATACAAAGTCCTTAATGAAACTAGGGTCAGAAACTTTTGCCTTGGGTTTTTGTTGTTGTTGTTGTTTTGGTTTGGTTTTGATTTGTGACAATAAGCTAAGCTCAAATGCCTCCTGTGCTCAGAGGGCACTGCAAAGCTGTACTTCCCCCTTTCCCTTTGCCTCAAGGTTCCACATAATTGATTGTGACCAAGTGTTAGCTGCTATGTCCAACTCCCAGAAGTTTTTCCTGAACTATGGTTATTCCTGGTGATTCATATGTCTGAGAATCTTACTGAAAAATAAACTATTGGAACCTTTAAAATAATTAACTTGGCTCTTTCAGTGCACAGGATCCTTTGAAAAGATTGCAAGGAAGGGAGAAATGTAAAAGGAGTGGAGGACTGGACTGTGTGCTTGTGGAATCCTGGCACTGGGAAAGCATTTGTCTTTATCTACTTACTCTGGGGACAGACACAGAAAGCCAAGGGCAACTTACCTCCCAGATGCAGTGACTAATGATGTGTAAACATATCAAAGAGGTCTCCTCTTTTCCAATAAAATTGAGACCAACATAATTTTTTGCTTCAAGAGAGTGAAGGGGAAATTGAAAACAACATCAATGTACAGAAGGCTTGCCCTCTTATCTAAACTGCTCAGTACCTTTGCAAGAAACCTTTTTAATGTAACTTTCCTTTGCCTCATTGCATGTGAACACAGGGATTCAGTCTGTCTACACAGAACTGGGTTTGAAGCAGGGTAATAATCAATAAAGACTCAAAACTCAGCACATCTGCTGCTAAGCTAGCTGCTGACTCACTCAGGGAGGTTAGCAAGCTCCTTAATCTCTTCCTAGTTCTGTTTATTCACCCAGAAAATTAAGGATAAAGTCATAATTAGTGTTTAGAAAGCACTCTGAAAAAAGCCATACAGTTACTTCCTCATGAAAAAACCTGTATCATGTGTTTGACTCTGGGCACCACCAGTACCCTTGTGCATCCTCCTAGCTCAAGGACATATTGTTAACATGTCTGGGAGACTCAGATTGTTGCTTATTGTCCTTTACTTTCTCTGAGGTGTGGCACTGTCCATGCTACATTGTACAATGGCCTGCAAACAGTGACAACAAAGGTGAGAACTTGCATTATTCCTTTGAATGGTGATCTGCCTATCAGAGTATCCAGAGGGGAAAAAAAAACAAACCCTGAATGCTCTGGAGTCATGTGCACAGCAGGCACTTATCAAGGAGAAGAGAAACTTGGATTGAGTGCTAGGAAGTGAAAATGTTGATAGCCTGAGGCTTTTGACTCTCTCAGAATTGACTTTTCATTCCTTCAGGAAGCAATTGACCACCGATGTAGAGATTGTTGACTTGAATCAATAGCACTCAAGTTTCAGAAGTCAGGTTTGGTAAAAATGAAAACCAAAACCAACCAAACAAACCAAAAACTGAGACACAGTGAGTTTTTTTTTCCTACTGAAAATAATTCCTTTTCTTACCTCCCAGTACAAACTCTGTTCTCTTTCACAACCTCAGTAGAGGTCCCAATGTCTGGACGCATGAGTCCCATTCTATAGAATGCAGTACAATACCCAAGTGCTTTCTTAATAATAGCTGTCAGCTCCTGCTTCTCCTGCAGCATGCACTGAAGGACTCACCTGTTTGTAATAGACAATGGAATTGCAGCCCTTGTCCCAGGTTTGTATTACCCAGGCTAGTTCTCCCCATTCCCTGAAACCTGAGGAAATCTGCCCTCAGATTTCACTAGCTGCAGTATTTATAGGTGTACATACTGGTTGAACACAAAAGGGAGCTAGATTCATGAGTTTTGTCTTTCATTAGTTATTTGGAGCATACCTTTTGTGTGTGCATTCTAAAAGCTAGACTAACATCTACTCATCTACTGCTCCATTTTCCCTGCCTCAGTACTCCCAAGCCTTCTTGTGGCTGTGGTTGGCTACTTGAACGTCTTGCACATAGTCTGAACTGAATTTCTTTTTCTCTCTTTCTAACCTTTGAGGGCAGTGCTCTTCCGTACTCCTGGCCACTGTGTGCTCTCCCTCTGAGGCTTCATGTCCTAGCAATTAGACTTTATGTCTGTGTTTCCCCACTAGGGACATTCCATTGCTCCAAGACCTGGCTCTGGGGAGGCTGGGGTAAGACTAAGACTTCCTCTTTTTTTTTTTAATCTTTTCTCTCTCTTCTCAACACCACCACCACCACCCCTCTTTATTGTCTTAAGCACATTTATTTACTCTTAAGAACCAACTGGCTCAGTGATGTGTCTGTAACCAGCATGTGAACACCAAAAGACAGAAGGCACGTTCACATACACTCAGGGAATCTTCCATTTTGTTTCTGTTTTGTTTCCATCTTAACAGAAAACTCAATTACAAACAGTAATAACTACACTAAACCATCTCCTCTTGCCAATGCAGTGAGTCACCAGGACTTTCCATAATAATAAGATGAATAAGCATATTTGTTAAGGCTTTTACAATTGACTCTGCTTGACAGAAAATGGGAGCTTTGACACTACTTCTAGATCTGCAGTCTTCAGCTTCTAGTAAAACATGGGTTTACATCAAGCTTGTTCCTGTGGATGATAAGGGAGTTTGTGCATTTTTTCAATCAAAACTGATTATTGTACATCTTGGTCTTATGAGTCAACACAGCTTTTTAACTAAGCTGCCCTGTGAGATAGCATCTGCAAGATGAAAATGAGAAACAGCTGTATCACAGGGCTGTGCAAAATAAAACCTTGTTTATGCACTATATGGATACACACATGGTCATCCAGGGATATTCCCCAAACTACACCAGCCTCCTGAAAATTAAAGGCTACCATCTCTTGCATTAATTTTTATCTTGGTTCGAAACAAAATGTGGGTGTATGGTCCAATTGGCCTGTCATTGGGATAGACACAGCATGCAGTGGAAGCCCACAGCACTGCAGAACTCTAGCTCTATCTCTGGCAGCACTTGACAGGGATTTCAGTGCAGTATTTCATGTCACTGGAAAAAGTGAGGAGTGGAAATGTTAAGTTTGTTCAAAGTAGGTTTTCTCAGAGTAACTGTAGAACTTAATACACCTCTGCTTTTCTTAACATAGTATTTCCCACAAACTGAGACGATCATGCTTAGTAACTCATTCAAGCACTTCAGATAAATACAGTTTCTATAACAACAGTGAGAAGAAAGGAAGGGAATCCAACAGTTTGAGGACTTAACCCATATATATAAAGGTTTTTCAAAACTTCTGTAAATTAACAAGGAATCAGTGCAGTTAAAGTCCCAGGACAACATACTCTTCACTACCAATAGGGCTGAAAATACAGAATAGAATACAGAATTAACCAGGTTGGAAAAGACCTTTGAGATCATCAAGCCCAACCTATCATCCAACACCATCTAATCAACTAAACCATGCCACTAAGTGCCTCATCCAGGCTCTTCTTAAACACTTCCAATGACAGTGAATCCACCACCTCCTTGGGCAGCCCATTTAATGGCCAATCATTCTGTGAAGAATTTCTTCCTAACATACAGCCTGAACCTCCCCTGGTGCAGCTTGAGACTGTGTTCTGTCACTGGTTGCCTGGGACAAGAGGCTAACCCCCACCTGGCTGCAGCCACCCTTCAGGCAGCTGTAGATGGCAATAAGGTCTCCCCTGAGCCTCCCCTTCTCCAGACTAAACAACCCCAGCTCCCTCAGCTGCTCCTCATAGGGCTTGTGCTCCAGACTCCTCATTTCATAGGGATTTGAGGGCTAGGCTGGCTTTGTGGACCTCTTCAAATTTGAAATCCAGCTTGAAAAGTTACCAAAGTCCATAAGAGGGAGGCAGAGCCCCTGCTAGGACTAGTCAGAGGTGCTGCCTGGTTTCTAAGGGTACAAATTTTAACTAGATACTCTCATGACTGCTCATTTTAGTAATGCCACATTCACAATTATTACATTTTAAACATGTATGCAGCAGCATGCCACACAGGGAACTGCCTGCTACTTTGTGCTCATATTCCTGTTTTACATTTGGGGCATACCAAATTTTCTACGCATCGTTCTTTCACCTCATTGTTCAGATGCTGTTTATTTCCACATGCAGGCAATCACAGAACCACAGAAACATTCTGGTTGGAAGAGACCCTCAGGATCACCAGGTCCAACCAATAACCTTACCCTACAAGGTTCACCCCTACACCATATCCCCAAGCACCACATTCAGATGACCTTTAAACACATCCAGGGCTGGTGACTCGAGAATGGATGAAGCTGTTAATGGAGGGATAATATTAACCGATTTTTGTCTCTGAATATTCTCTCTGTTAACTCCCCCACACATCCTAGTTTAGTCCTATTTGTTACTATACCTTGGCCTTATGATTTTTATAATCCAGACAATTTAGACTGGGAGTAGAACATTAAAAGCTATGAGATTAAAGAGATATCAAAATAATTAACTGTGTAATGTATTCCACAGAGCTATACCATGCCTATAATAAGCACACATAAATTCATTTTGATGTATCATGTTTAGTACAGAGGTAAGTAGGCATGTAATTAGACCATTCATTTCATGTTTCTTCACCGAGTAATACTGTAATTTGTTGGGGATTCTAAAAGCAATCAAGTTATTTCAGCACAATTTAATCTAAACCCTGTGTATAATTTACTGCACCAGATGTTGTGATTCTGTGAAGGCACTGAAATTCCTACTACCCCTCCAGCTCAGCCTCACTAACGTCTGCCCCATTTCAGCAGGTGGAGAGAAAGCCACACAGCACTTTCAAACTCAGATTGAGCACAGCTCTGGATGTGCAGATGCACAATGCATCCTTTCCTGATGGAAGAATGTATTAGCTGATTTTGAGGAGTCACAGAATCACAGAAACATTCAGTTTGGAAAAGACCCTCAGCAAGTCCAACCAAGAACCCTACTCTGCAAGGCTCACCCCTAAACCATATCCCCAAGCACCACATCCAAATGACTTTTAAACACATCCAGGGTTGATGACTCAACCACCTCCCTGGGCAGCACATTCCAATGCCTGACCATTCTTTCCATGAAATTTTTTTTCCTAATGTCCAGTCTAAATCCACCCTGCTGCAGCTTGAGGCTGTTGCCTCTTGTTCTATTGCTAATTACCATTGAGAAGAGACCAGCACCAGCCTCTCCACAACATCCTTTCAGGTAGTTGCAGAGAGCAATGAGGTCTCTCCTCAGCCTCCTCTTTTTCAAACCAAGCAGCCCTAGGTCCTTCAGTTGCTCCTTGTAAGATTTATTCTCCAGGCCCTTCCCCAGCTTCCTTGCCCTCCTCTGCACTCGCTCCAGCGCCTCCACATCTCTCTTGTCTTGAGGTGCCCAAACTTGGACACAATACTCAAGGTGTGGCCTCACCAGAGCTGAGTACAAGGGGACAATCACCTCCCTACGCCTACTGGACAAGGCATTTCTAATACAGGCCAGGATGCCATTGGCTTTCTTGGCCACCTGGGCACACTGCTGGCTCCTATTCAGCTGCTTGTTGATTAGAACCCCCAGGTCCCTTTCTGTCAGACAGCTTTCCAGCCACACTGCCCTGAGCCTGTAGCATTGCTTGGGGTTGTTATGACCCAAGGGCAGGACCTGGCATTTGGCCTTGTTTAAACTTCCTTTTGGAAACCTCTGTTTAAACAAGAAGTGAAACAGGAGCCTTCCACTACTTTAACCTTTGCAATGGCTCCAAAACATGTATTCATTTGTAAGCTATCACACAGATTTGTTTTTCCAGGATGACCTATTCTCTTTTTTCCACAAGCATTTGTTTCTTCACCTGTACCTATTTCCTTTTACTCCACTGTGCTATAGAACATCACTGTCCTGTGACAAGAACGAATTTTTTTCTTATTCATGACTCAGAACCTGGACCAAACAGTTCAGATGTAAGGCAGGAGGAGAGGTGGGAAGCCAATCTATTTCTGAGGCATTTCAAAACACCAAGACACTACATTTGACCTTTACTGCTCCTAATAAATTTTCCACTTGCTCCATACCAAATCTGCTGAGATTTGCATAGGTAGAATTGGTATTTTGACCAAAGGCATCTCAGATATGTGTTGGATATTAAAACGGAAGAGAAAGCCAACCTACTAAAACTCATTGTGCTCCCAACAGATGTTTTGTTTTGATAGCTGTGTACATCATATGAAATGCAGAATAACCAGTTTGCCTTAAAGACTGGGGATCCTTCAGGGTCATCTTAGCTGGCTCCTTCTTTTGTGCCCAAGGAATTTAGCATGTTGCAGAATATCCTATCATGTAATTCTCAGCGTATGAATACTTGCACCTTAGACATCTACTTAAGCCATTGTGGCTGTGCCATTTAGGAAAGTCCAGTATGTCCTCAGGAGTGTGAAGCTATGGTCCATTTGGCACACTGGAGGGAAGAGATGCTGAGATGCCATCCAGAGGAACTTGAACAGGCCACAAAACCATGTCCTGAAGTGCCATGTCTACATGGTTTTTGAACACCTTCAAGGGTGGAGACTCCACCACCTCCCTGGGCAGCCTGTTCCAATGCCTGACTACTCTTTCAGTAAATAAATTCTTCCTAATATCTGGGCAAAATGCCCCCTTGGTGCAATTTGAGGCCATTTCCTCTCATCTAACACTTGATACGAGGAAGAAGAGACTGACCCCCACCTCACTACAACCTCTTAGGTAGTTGCAGAGAGCAATGAGGCATGAGCATATCACAGAAACATTTCGATTGGAAAAGACCTTTAAGATATCAAGCTCCAAATGAACTGAGCAGAACTGCAAGCAAGCCAGTGTTGAACTTAGTGTAGCTGAAAGGCATACTTTGGAAATGCAAATCTGTGCTTTGAAAACAAGCTGCACCATCAGAGACAATTAGGTGCTCTGATGTCAAACTGTTCAGTTCGTTTGTGGGAGCCTGAGTAATACCTCAGCATTCCATTGGCTTCACAGTAGGCAGTTGTCAAATAACATAATTCTATATTTTATGTAGTACCTGACAAGATCACAGTCAATAAAGTACAGGTCACACACAGGAAATTGCTTTTTAATGAGCAAGCTCAATCCTCTCAACAGAAATCAAGTATATGATGTTGTAATCAGAGACCACAGGAAAATGTAAATGCAAAAATCAACTAAATGAGTTGGAAAGACAAACACTTTATCTATAATTTAAACCCTTGACTTTGCCATCTCACAAGCTCATCCCAATATCCTTTTATCATACAGTGTGTAATTAAAAAATGACTTCTTTCCTTTCCAGTACCTCATTATTCACTTGCAAAGAACAGGTGTGACAATAAGGATAGATGATAAAAACCAAAGCAGCATCATGATGCTGCTTCATTACTTAGAAAACAAACAAACAAAAATTACTAGTTGTAATCAATACATTGATTTAGTAAAGATATATTGCTGTACATTTTAACCTTTTCAATGTGATAGCCTCCATGTGTCTGCTGACTGCACAAGAATCACAGTATCACAGTACTTGAGGTTGGAAGTGATCTCCAGAGATCATCCAGTCCAACCCCCCTGCCAAAGCAGGATCACCTAGGGTAGTCCTAACAAGAATGCATCCAGGCAGGTTTTGAATGTCACCAGAGAAGGATATTCCACAATTTCTCTGGGCAGCCTGTTCCAGGGCTCTGTCACCCTCACTGTAAAGAAGTTTCTCCTCATGATGAGGTGAAATCTTCTATGTCCAAGCTTGCACTTGTTGTTCCCTGACTGATTACTGCGTACCAAAAAGAGACTGCCCCCCCTCCCCTTGACACCCACCTATTGATCAGATCCCCTCTCAGTCTTCTCAAGACTAAACAGCCCCACATCTCTCAGTGTCTCTTCACAGGGGAAGTGCTCAAGTCCCCTAATCATCCTCGTGGCTCTCCACTGGACTCTGTCCAGCAGGTCCCTGTCTCTCTTGAACTGGGAAGCCCAAAACTGGACACAGTATTGCAGGTGTGGTCTCCCCAGGGCAGAGTAGAGGGGGAGAAGATCCTCCCTAGACCTGCTGGACACACTTTTCTTGATGCACCCCAGGATACATTGGCTCTCTTGGCCACAAGGGCACATTGCTGTCCCATGGAGAATTTGCTTTCCAGCAGGACTCCGAGCTCATTCCCTGTGGATCTGCTTTCCAGCAGGACAGCCCCTAACCTGCACTGATGCTTGCATGTAAGAATGCTGCTCATCTGGGCAATAGTCAATATAGATGTCCAGGAGTACAAACTGATTCAGTAAATGAAGTCTCCTGACAAGGATCGCATTTCAGAAGCTGAAATCACTGATGACAGGAACAGAAATTTGATCACAACCTGGAGAACAGCTCTTCTCCCACTTCAAGCAAGGGGATGAGCACTGTAGCTGGCAGCTTCATAGAACCTTTCCACTTTTCAAGTATTGTTTTATAGTTACAAAGGTAATTAATCTTCTAAACTAGAGAAGAAAGATGACCGTGTGGCTGCTCAAATCACAGCATTGAAAGACATGAAAAGACCCCAGGGTATTTTACTGAAAAGTTATTTTGGAGGTTTGATTATTTCTTCAAGTCACATGCATCCACACATAAAAGCAGCAGGAAATAGAGTCCACCTTGCTGGAGCAACTGGGTTGCAACTACAGGCAGAGCAGTAGAGACCTGTATAAAAGAAGCTGACATTTTTCAGGTGAGCACCAAGTCCCTGTGTGTCAGCCAACAGCTGTGGCCAGATTTACAGTGGAGAGTGTGCTAAACATATGACAAAGCCAGAATAAATTACTCTGGTATTCCAACAACTGAGAAACTGTGATTTGATTTGTGCTCAAGTCACATTTTTCTCCTGGTGCTTCTCCTGAAAGTATACAAATGATAAACTCCCCATGATGAAGTCAATGAGCTTATCATTAATTCCACTGAAGCTAAAAGATAGAAACTAAGTCAATGAATATTAACCTTCTGTGACTGAAAGCCATGTACATACAAATTTTGTCTCTTCAATAAACCAGAAGCTCTTTTTATGTCGGGAACCTTACTTACATACCAAACCAGCTCTGATTCCTCTCTGCATCTGTCAGATTTCAGTTTGGTGGAGTTTTAGTGAGGCAAAAGAGTTAAACAAGGACAATGAAGCTGGGAAAAGGGTCTAGAGAACAGATTTATAAGGAGCAGCTGAGACAACTGGGGCTGTTTAGGGAAAAAAGGCTGAGGGGAGACCTTTCTCTCTCTGCAATTCCCTGAAAGGAGGCTGGAGCAAGGTGGGGGCTGGTCTCTTCTCCCAGGTGACAAGAGACAGAATGAGAAGGAATGGCCTCATATTGTGCCAGGGAGGTTTAGAGTAGATATCAGGGGAAATTTCTTTACAAAACCAAAACAAACAAACAAAAAGACTAAAACAGGCTGCCCAGGAAGTGGTGAAATCACCATCACTGGAAGTGTTCAAAAATTGTGTAGATGTGGTGCTGAGGGGCATGGATTACTGTTAGGTTAATAGTAACTGTTAGGTTACTGTTAGGGACTTGATGATCCTGGAGGTCTTTTGCACCCTTCATGATTCTATGAGTCCATTCCTGCTTTTATGCTTCCACTTCATTCCTTCATTCAGAATCCACAGGTGGATTCAGTGGGTTGCCCAAAACTAATTGACAGTAAACTACTCATTCAGGGAGCTCAAACCTACAAATAACTTTTTGTAGTTCTTCCCTCTCTACCTTCATGATGTATTCATTTGTCAGCTGCAGGCAACAGTATGACCATATGTATGAATAATTTAATCGCAAGCAACTAGAATGAATAATTCCTTCACACGCCTAATAGACACATTCATGCCTCTTTTCCCTTTCCTCCTGTACCTGATTGTGAACTAATCCAGAGCTGCCCAACTTAATTTAACACAAATGATGCATAAAATTTGTTCCAATTTCCCTGCTTTGTATTTGGATATGCATTTAATGAGCATATTCAAATGCATGGTTCTGGTGCTGCCTGTCCAAATGTGTGTGACAAACTCAGTATTTTTAAAATGACTTCATGGCTGGGCAATTTTTTGATTCCTTTCCAGTTTTAGTTGAAGTTTCTGTCAATGCAAGTCAATTATGTCAGAAATCAGTTTTTGCCTCATTTTAGGTGAACAAAGAAGTCTGTACTTCAGTAGCCAAGAGTGGTGGAATCATTTTGTTCGGAAAGGACTTTTAAAATCACTGAGTCCAAATATTATCAGCCCAGTCTGGGCAACATATCTCTGCATTTTTGAAACACTTCCAGGGATGGGAATCAACAACCTCCCTGGGGAGCCTGTTCCAGTGTTTGAGACCCTTTCAGTGAAGAAATTTCTTCTAATATCCAATCTAAACCTCCCCTACTGCAATTTGGGGCTGTTTCCTCTTGTCCTATTACTTGTTGTGAGAGACTAAAAGCTTGTCTCTCCTGGTGTGACTCAACAAAGATAAAATCACTTGCTGCTTGCCCAGACAATAGCTGATGTGTGTTGGGCATAGCCACTGGAAGGACTCTTGGAAGGTGCAAAGATAACATTGCTCACTGGACCACAGCTGGCCTCACAACAATGGACCGAGGCCACCTTCGGGAATATTCCTAAGACAAGATAATCTCCACCCATTAAGTACCCTGGAAAGGCAGGATGGTGAGACAATGGATTCACCACCTGTTTCCTGATGTGTAATGAGTGTGTGGGCAGGTAGATGGAGAAGGAGGAGGTGGAGGCCCCCCCCTCCACCCAGACCCCTGCCCAAACACACAGGAATACACAGAAAGATTTCCTGGGGAACGATACCTGGATACTTAGCTAAGGATGATTTCCTGGCCCCTGAATTCCTGAGGGACAATACTTGGGCACATAGCTAATGACTAAAAAAACTGTATAAAAGACTTGAGCAACTAGTGGCTTGGCAGAAGAAAAATGCAGAAGAAAAACGGAGAACCAAAAACACAGATGAAGGAAAACACAGGAGAAGGACAATGCCACTGAGACTGAAAGCACGAGAGAAGGAAAAGCCTGGGACAATGCTGCTCCAAAGAAAAGAGGCCATGGAGCTTGGAAGAAGCAGACTGAGCCCTCTCTCCGTGTCCTAAGTTCCGCCTGCTGCAACTCATGGAGCTGAAGAGGCTGCTCAGAGGACCACATCTCTTCTACAGCCAAAAGCCTCAGCACCGTTTCGCTACAGACCCAACATCTCCTGCAGCACCTTTCCTCCACAGACTCAAACTGTATTGGAGGGGTGAGGGGTGTGGTAATATAATTCCTTTCCTCTTCTCTCTCTCTTCTCTCCCTATTTTTCTCTCTCTCCCCTTCTGATCCATCCACTTTATTTATGTAATAAATAGTCTAGCTGTTGCTATTTTGGCCTCGTTTGTGTCTCTCATTTCACAACATGGGAATATTCAAAAGAACTGAGTCTCTTTCCCTCTCCAGACCGAGACACTTGTTACTAGGGAGAAGAAATTAACCCCCAGTTCACTAAAGAATCACAGAACATTAGAGGTTGGAGATCCAGAGATCATCACGTCCAAGCCCTCTGCCAAATCAGGATCACCTAGGGTAGGGTACAACCTCCATTCAAGTAGCTGCAGAGAGTCATAAGGTCTCTGAACAAAGCTTTCAAGGACTTGCCAAAGAACTGCTTCTGATCTGTAGAAGGGTAGAGTCCTTTATGGAAACTAACTTTGAGATACAGTTGTATAAAAGCCAGTAGCTTTGTGTCAGCAGTTTTTGATTGATACTTCAGGACAGTTATTTGACATATTAACTCAGCACGTTCTGATACCCTTAACAAAACAAACAAACCAAAACAACCCCACCCCCAAAAGAACATTTTTCATTTACCTTACCTTTCTTTCCTCCCCCACTTGCTAAATGGAAAATCATATGCAAATTAAAACTTTCCAGATACATTATTTGAAATGTTTACACTTTAATCTTTGATCTCCACCAGAAGATCTGACAGCTCAGTTAAACATCATACATATTAACAATAAATATTAAGTAGTTTAGGATTAAATTGCTCTTAAGCCAGTGATAATATAAACACCACGTTTAAAATACGAAAAAGCCAATAAAATCTGATGGGCCTCTTGTAGGCCAGAGTTTTCCAGTCACATTTCACAAACTTCTTGGATCTAACAGGTTTTTAATCTGATAATTTATATACCACAGATTTTCATTTATCAGGATTTTTTTGCCTATCTAAAAGCTATATACAAGCTTATAGGTTAGGGGCTGCCCTGCTGGAAAGCAAGTCCATGGAGAAAGACCTTGGAGTCCTAGTGGACAGCAAGTTCTCCATGGTACAACAATGTACCCTTGTGGCCAAGAGAACCAATGGTATCCTGGGGTGCATCAAGGAAAGTGTCTAGGGAAGTTCTTCTCCCCCTCTACTCTGCCTGAGAGATCTGGGAGATCACACCTGGAATACTATGTGTAGTTTTGGGCTCCTCAGTTGAAGAGAGACAGGGACCTGCTGGAAAGAGACCAATGGAGAGCCATGAAAATGACTAGGGGACTTGAGTATCTCCCCTGTGAAGAGAGACTGAGACACATGGGGCTGTTTAGTCTTGAGAGGGAAGACTGAGAGGGGATCTGATCAATGTCTACAAATATCAGAGGGGTGAGTGTCAAGTGCAGGGGGTCAAGCTGTTTTGGTGGTACACAGTAATAAGACAAGGAACAACAGGTTCAAGTTTAAACATAGATTTCACCCCATCATGAGGAGAAATCTCTTTACAGTGAGGATGACAGAACACTGGAGCAGGCTGCCTGGAGAGGTTGTGGAGTCTCCTTCTTTGGACACATTTGAAACCTGCCTGGATGCATTCCTGTTAGGACTACCCTGGGTGATCCTGCTTTTGTCAGGGTGTTTGCCCTGGAGGATCTCTGGAGGTCCCTTCCAACCTCTAATGTGCTGTGATACTGTGATCATAAACATGCATCTCAAAGTAATAATGTTGTGGTTTAAGGCAGGTAGGCAGGTGGGCAGGTGGAAACCTGACCCCTGTGGGAGGGATCACTGGGTCATGCTATTCCCTCCCATTTCCTGCCTACCCTCTGCTGAAGGGGGATCAAATTGCAGCCTCATGCTCTTGCCTTCCCCCTTCCTGCCTGCTTGCAAGCTGCTGACCCCACGGTCGGGCCTCCTGCCATGTGGTCCGGGCCTACCTCCGCCTGTCGGGGCCTACCTCTAGGGAATCCTTTGCCATCCAGTCTCCAGTTTTGTGTACACCTGAATATATATCCTTCCCCAATATCTCTGTACATCCCTTTTCCCTAAAAACCTTTTATTTTTTGTTAACATTACATTTTAAACTTTCAGTGTGGCACGAGTCTTTTGTTTACCCCTTGTACATCCCCTGCCTGAGGAGGAGGGAAACCTCCATTCTGTCTTGTGGGGTTTTGCCTCAAACGGCGACAGATAAAAATTAGCTATTTACGTTGAATATTAAACATGCACAGAAGGCCTTTTATGCCCAAATCAACCTCTTAAGCTTACTTGATCACGGACCTGGTCGTCAGCTGGTCTCACCGTGAGCTGGCAATGTGTGCTGGCTGTAGCCTGCAGCACGAGGCAGGGGACTCTGCCCCTCTGCTCTTGTGAGACCCCCACCTGGAATGTTGCATCCGGTTCTGGGGCCCTCTGCTAGTTTTAGGCTATGCCTTTAAAATTTTGTAACAGATTTCAAGCAGAAAAGTAAAAGAATAGTGTGGCCAACAGGATCAGGGAAGTTATTGTGCCCCTGTACACTGCACTGGTTAGGCCACACCTTGAGTCCTGTGTCCAGTTCTGGGCCCCTCAGTTTAATAAAGACATTGAGAGTCTTGAATGTGTCCAGGGAAGGGCAACAAGGCTGGGGAGAGGCCTCGAGCACAGCCCTACAAGGAGAGGCTGAGGGAGCTGGGGTTGCTTAGCCTGGAGAAGAGGAGGCTCAGGGGAGACCTTATTGCTGTCTACAACTACCTGAAGGGAGGTTGTAGCCAGGTGGGGGTTGGTCTCTTCTCCCAGGAAACCAGCACCAGAACAAGAGGACACAGTCTCACGCTGCACCAGGGGAAGTTTAGGCTGGAGATGAGGAGAAAGTTCTTCCCAGAGAGAGTTGTTAGCTATTGGAATGTGCTGCACAGGGAGGTGGAGTTGCTGTCCCTGGAGGTGTTCAAGAGGGGATTGGATGTGACACTTGGTGCCACGGTCTAATAGGCATGAGGTCTTGGGTGACAGGTTGGACCTGATGATCTTTGAGGTCTTTCCCAACCTTGTTGATTCTATGATTCTATGAAATTACTATTGGGTGTGGAAAGGAAAACTAAAGATAATTCTAAACGATTCCATTGGAGAGATATCTACCATAAACGTGGCTGTACCAAAACAATCTTCCCTCTTCTGATCACTTCTCTGCTTGCTTTGTGCTCTGAAGGAAGACTAATCTGCTTCTGCTTGACCCTGGCTGTGTTGTTTTGAAGTCTAACAGCCATTTACTTTTTCCCTGCTCCTTTCTCCCTTTGGGATGGGGCGGGGTGAGGTTGGAGGGGTGGACAGAGGGACACCTTCCCTGGTATCTGACTGGAATAGAATAGAATGGAATGGAATGGAATGGAATAGAATAGAATAGAATAGAATAGAATAGAATAGAATAGAATAGAATAGAATAGACCAGGTTGGAAGAGACCTTCGAGATCATCAAGTCCAACTTATCATCCAACACTATCTAATCAATTAAACCATGGCACCAAGTGCCTCATCCAGTCTCTTCCTAAACACCTCCAGTGATGGTGACTCCACCACCTCCCTGGGCAGACCATTTTAATGGCCATTCACTCTCTCTATGTAGAACTTCTTCCTAACATCCAGCCCAAACCTCCCCTGGCACAGGGGTTCTCATGTTGTTTGTCAATTGTAAATATCTGTAAATATTGTAAATACTGTATATTTTGTACATATTCATTGCATTCCATTGTAGATTGTAGTTTTGCCTGTAAATACAGCTTTCATTTGCTTCCAACAGAGCTGGTCTGGCAAAGTAAATGTTGGGGGGAAATTCTGACCTGCCACAGGCCCCCACCATAAGAAGGACATTAAACTGTTGGAGCAGGTCCAGAGGAGGGCTGCAAAGATGATCAGAGGGCTGGAGCACCTCTCCTATGGGGCCAGCCTGGGAGAGTCTTATTAAATAGTAACGATCTTGTTACCTTTTAATCTAATGCTTGTGAAAGACTCTGTCTTGTTCTAGCTTAGTATTAGTTTCAGGGGAAAATTGAATCATAGAATTCTCAGGGTTGGAAGGGACCTCAAAGATCATCTAGTTCCAACCCACCCTGCCAAGGGCAGGGACACCTCACACTACATTAGGTCGTTTAGAACCACATCCAGCCTGGCCTTAAAAACCTCCAAGGATAAGGCTTCCACCACCTCCCTGGGCAACCTGTTCCAGTGTCTCACCACCCTCATGGGGAAGAACTTCTTCCTAACATTCAATCTGAATCTACCCATTTCTAGTCTTGTTTCATTCCCCTCCCCCTCCTTCTATCACTATCTGACACCCTAAAAAGTCCCTCCCCAGCTTTCTTGTAGGCCCCCTTAAGGTACTGAAAGGTCACAATTAGGTCTCCTTGGAGCCTTCTCTTCTCCAGACTGAATAGCCCCAACTCCCTCAGTCTGTCCTCAGAGGAGAGGTGCTCCAGCCCTCTGCTCATCCTCATGGCCCTTCTCTGGACACCTTCCAGCACCTCCAGATCCTTCCTGTAATAGGGGCTACAGAACTGGACACAGTACTCCAAGTGAGATCTCATCAGAGCGGAGTAGAGGGGGAGAATCACCTCCCTCGACCGGATGGCTATGCTTCTCTTGGTGCAGCCCAGGATGTGATTGGCTTTCTGGGCTACAAGTGCACACTGGTGGCTCATGTTGAGCTTCTCATCCCCCAGCACCCCCAGGGTCCTTTTCTTCAGGGCTGCTCTCAGGCCAGACCCTGCCTAGCCTATATCGGTGCTTTGGATGCCCTTACCCAGAAGCAGGACGTCACACTTGGTCTTGTTGAACCTCATGAGGTTGTCATGGGCCCACTTCTCTAGCCTGTCAAGGTCCCTCTGGATGGCCTCCCCTCCCTCCAGTGTGTCTGCTGCACCACAAAGATTGGTGCCATAAGCAAACTTGCTGAGGGTGCACTCAATGCCACTGTCCATGTTGCCAAACAGAATGCTAAACAAGACTGGTCCCAGTACAGATCCCTGAGGGACTCCATTTGTCACTGGCCTCCACTGGGACATAGACCCATTGACAGCCACCTTTCGAGTACGGCCACCAAGCCAGTTCTTTATCCACTGAATGGTCCATCCATCAAACCCATTGTGCACCAGCTTGGAGACCAGGATGTGGTGCAGGACAGTGTCAAAGGCTTTGCTCAGGTCCTGGTAAATGACGTCAGTTGCTTGGCCTTCATCTGTTAATGTTGTGATCTTGTCATAGAAAGCCACCAGGTTTGTCAGGCAGGATTTGCCCTTGGAGAAGCCGTGCTGATTGTGCCCAATCATGTCTTCATTATTCTTCTGCCTCAGCTGTGCCTTCAGGAGGATCTCCTCCATGGTCTTACCAGGCTCAGAGGCTGACTGGCTGATAGTTCCCTCTTTCTCTTTTTGAAAATGGGAGTTATGTTTCCCCTTTTCAGTCAGTGAGGACCTACCCAGACTGCCATAACTTTTGGAATATGATGGAGAGTGGTTTAGTTTACTAGTCATTCACTGTCTTCAAATACTAACACTTGTGACGGATTCTTCTGCATGTCCCTTGAATGAGGGCTAGAAGTTACAGAAGCATTTCAGTATATACTTTCAAAAGTACTTTTCCACACTTTTTTTGTGTGCTGAAAATACAAATCCTACATGGCTGTTAGGACTGATTTCTTTTCTCCCTGCTTGCCACCATCGTGGTATTCACAAAAGCAAAAGCAAAATTTTCCTATGCAGTCCATCTTACAGTTGTCCCCTTTGTATGGCATTTCCTTTATATGAGCCAGCACTGAGCACTTGCAGCCCAGAAAGTGTATCCTGGGCTGCACCAAGAGAAGTGTGGCCAGCAGGTTAAGGGAGGTGATTCTCCCCCTCTGCTCCACTCTGGTGAGACCCCACCTGGAGTACTGCATCCAGTTCTGGAGCCCCTATTACAAGAAGGATATGGATGTGCTGAAACTTGTCCACAGAAGGACCACAAGGATGATCAGAGGGCTGAAGCTCCTCTCCTATGGAGACAGACTGAGAGAGTTGGGGCTGCTCAGTTTGGGGAAGGCTCCAAGGAGACCTTATTGTGGCCTTCCAGTATCTGAAGGGGACCTGCAAGGAAGCTGGTGAGAAACTTTTTAGGATGTCAGGTAGTGACAGGATTAGAGGAAATGGATCCAGGCTAGAGAAGAGGAGATTTAGATTAGACATTAGGATGAAGTTCTTTGCCATGAGGGTGGTGAGACTCTGGAACAGGTTGCTCAAAGAGGTGATAGAAGCCCCATCCTTGGAAGTTTTTAAGGCCAGGCTGGATGTGGCTCTGGGCAACCTGATGTAGTGTGAGGTGTCCTTGCCCATGGCAGGGGGTTGGAACTAGATGAGCCTTGAGGTCCCTTCCAACCCTGACAATTCTGTGATTTTGTTCTGAATGAGGAAACATTATGAGTGCCTGGCTCTTGCTTTGCGTTGAGGAGGAAACATCATGATGCAGCTTTTCTGGAAGCCTTTTCAGCACAGACTGAACAAGCTGGGGTAAAAAATATTGGGAAATACATTTTTCCTCTCTTAAGAAAATGAATCAAACAGCATATTCCCAAATACTACATTTGGAGGCTGGAACTAGAAGCATTGTTGAATGGGATGTACTGTGAATAGCAATATTTAGGCCTTCAGCCTATTTTTGAATATCGGTCACTGATAACCATCAACTGAGGCTGCAGGCTGCCAAGTAGTATACTTCAGTGCCATTTGCCTGTGATGGTTTTTGCATTACACTTAGAAACACTGCTGGGAGAGATACCATACTGCTGGCTAGTGATGTGATGTTTGCAAATACTGATTCAGAAACGGAGCAAACTGCAAAATGCCTCCAAGCAAGCCAAGACTATAAAGTATTTGATTTCCCTGCCTCTCTGGCTTCCCCATTCCTGCCTGAAATCCTGTTTCACCTCTAATAACAGGACTATGCACTCCATGTATGTATCTGAATTTCCAGCTGCTCCTAGCCATGCCACAGAAGTGAATCATTCCTGGATGTGAAGAGATTCTAGGGGCAGGGACATAACGACACTCCTACCCACTCCAAAATCTCTTCCCCATATTTCTCTCTGAAAACATGCAAAAAACCTAGCTGCCAATTTTCAGGGCAGCTTTTGTGAGAAGCACTAAAGATAAAAACACTTTGGCCACAGTAGAGAGGGGAAAGGAGCAGCCAGTGTTGTACTCCTGCACCACAGACTGCTGTGGCTACTGAACATTTTCCCTTACCTTTTCTTACTCAGGGCTCATATTGGAGTATCTCTGATGAGCACAGTGCTGCCAGGACAGTCTGGAGAGAATTAAGGTTGACTCCCTCCTTTTGAACTGAGCCTCCAACTAGCAGGACTTCTCACCAATTTACACAGATAAGAAAAGTGTTGATTATCCCCAGCATCCCAAGCTGCTTCTCATAGGTTTGTTTCACTGTACCCTCCAACAGAGCAGTCTCTTTAAGCTCTGTGAAGCTGCTGCACAGTCTCAGAGCTGGGCAGGGGTTTTTAGCTTTCCTGGGCAGCTCCAGCTTTTGGTGGAAGAGCCTAGATCACACAAGATGGAAGTGTAGCCAGCACTGGTGCCTCCCATCCAGGTCAGACACCAGCTGCAAGGCAGCAGCTTCAATGACCTGGAGCAGTTTCCCACTCCACAGTGATCATCACGAGGCATCCCAGGGCATCACAGCTAGTTGTTCCCAAGATACCCAGCCCCCTGCGCTGGAAGAAAGTGGGGGTTGGGTGTGTGTGTGCACAATAAGACCTTCATAATAGAAGAGGAAATGGTCAGTGACCACTTATACATAAGGGTACTGAAGGAGTTGGAGGGTATGCTCACCAAGATGCTTTCCATCATTAACCAGAAGTCCTGGCTAACTGGGGAGGTTCCAATTGACTGGAGGATCGCAAATATGATACCAATCTACAAGAAAGGCCAAAAGGAGGATCTTCAGAACTACAGACCTGTCAGTCTGACCTTGGCAACAGGGAAGCTCATGGAACAGATTGTCCTGAGGGCCATTGCACCAGGGTAGTTTAGGCTAGACATTAGGGGGAAAAAAAAATCACTGAAAGGGTTGTCAGGCACTGGAATAGCCTGTCCATGCAGGTGGTTCAGTCACTATCCATGCAGATGTGCTGCTTGGGCATATGGTTTAGTGGTGGAGTTGGTAGAGTAGGTTAATGGTTGGACTCAATGATCTTGAAGGTCTTTTCCAACCTAAATGATTCTATGATTCTATGTCACTTAAGGACATCGGATGCTATCTTTTTAAGGTGACTTACCTGACCTCCGCTCTCATCTACTCTTTTGGATTATTGTTTCCTCCTTCATCTCTTATGGCCACATAATGACTCTTTTTACACCAATTTAAAATCAAGGTAGGTTGTCCCAATTTATCCAGCCAACGAAACAATGAGATTGATTCACAAGAGAGAAAAAAGAGGATCCAATACAACTCCTGCAAGCAACCACGGCACCAGGTAGCAGCCACAGCCGAGTTCAAATTTAGAGGGGTCATTAACAGAACAACAGCATGAACACAGCACTCACAGGCTTGGGACATCTCCCCTCGTTCAAGATGAAGCAATGCATGCCTAAGAGGGTAGCTCATCAGTGACAGGGACTGCTCTGCCTCCAGCTAGAACCATTACTGCTGTCCTATGTCCCAGCTCCCCTCTATCAGCCCCCGTGGAATCCTCTATGGAAACTCATACTGAGATCCCTGAAGATTCAGGCTTCCCCTGATGCAGAGGACACCCCAGTGCAGGTGGTAGCATTTGCTTCTCAAGAACATAAAACAAACTTCAAAAGCCCTGGTAATATTCCATGTAAAAGCTGGGTAAATAGGTCTTGGTGTGGGACTCCTTTTATCACTTACCATAAAAGAAAATAGCACCAGCGAGAGATGTTGCAGGTTTTTTTATGATACGACAAAGAGCAATTGATTACTTTCTGAAATATAACATTACCTTTTTATCTGACAGTATGTGTTCATCACATCAATGTTGGGTCATTTTATAGAGGATTTAACGGTGACTGTTATGCTCATGCTGCTTAGGACAGACAATTGTTGCCTTTCCAGTTTTCCAACCCTTTTATGGGGGAAGGTAGAGGTATAGCAAAGAGGACAAACACCACTTCTGCCCATCCTGTGAACTCAAGCCATGTCATTTTCAAAACCTCAGTATCTCCACTGTTTTAAAACTACTTTTCCTTCTCTTTTTGTGTGTTATAGTTTTATCTTCCTAAATTCAGAGATATATTTTTAATATCTGTAATTAACTTTACATGTTCTACACATGCAGGTCTTAGTTCTTCATAGTTTACATCATAGAATCATAGAATGCTCTGAGTTGGAAGGGACCTTCAAAGATCATCTAGTCCAATGCCCCCTGCAGTCAGCAGGGACATCCTCAACTAGATCAGGCTGCCCAGAGCCCTGTGGAGCCTCACACTGAATATCTCCAGGGATGGGGTCTCAACTACCTCCCTGGGCAACCTGTTCCATAAAAGCTTCAAGCCATAGCTTTAAATTATTTCTTATTTGGGGCTTAATTTCTGATGAATTTGGGATTCCTTCTCCAATAGTCATTGACATCAAATCCAAACAGCAAACGTAGCTCAAAGCCACCTCATCCAAGCATTCACAAAGGCCTTGATATGTTCTAAATGGCAGAGAAAATAGGAATGACACAATGTTAGCCTCAGTTATTTCTTCACTTTAGCCTGACTTGAGGGAACTTCACACAGTCCAAAAGCACACAAAAATCTTTCACTTATTTTCTATTACAGGCTTAATATCCTTTCATAAAAAGCAGGACAAAGTAAATTCATTTTAAGCACCTACCCTGTGAAAATTTTTTAATTAAGGAAACAAGCCTAGAACAGGTTTTCTAGCTGGGAATCTTAGAGCTTCTGGTCATATTGAGATAATATCCTGGAGTAAAGGTATATGGCTAATGTTCCTTTTGGTATGCTCAGCCCTGTGAAAGGCTGCCAGCCCATTTTGGGAATAGTCTGGAAATCCATCTTGTTCTTCTGGATTTAGATCAATTTACTCCACTTTTGCCACCCCACCCCACCCCCCCTTTTTTTTTAAAATGCCATTAGGCTGAATGTTGACTGAAAGGTTAATCTAACTGTACTTGATCCATATTTTTTTAGCGTTGCCTTCCTTCCCATCCATTTTGGACAGCTAGCAGACATGAGTAAGCAAATACTTCTGCTTATGGAAAAGTCACTTTTATGGCTATTTATAACTTACAGTCTCCTAACTTGCAGTCAAGTATTCAAGACCTAGTAATGCAACACAACAGGTCTGATGCATGCTGAGCATTCCTCATTTTCCCTGTGTGTTCTGTCTCCTGCAGCGAAGAAGCCATTAAGTTGGGCTGGTAATGACAAAGTACAGTGGTGTACTACCTTCTGCATTTAAGAACTGAGTCCTGTTGCATCCTTGTCCTTTCTCTAACAAAATCTTCATTTATGCATCAAAAGCTCAAAACTCGGCTCTCAAAACTCAGGGTCTGACATTAAGCCTCCCTACCGGGTAACTAACAGGAAGTGCCATTTCAGATTCCCATACTGGGAGGAGAATTTCTGAACAGCTTTGTAAACTGAAAATGAAAAACTTTGGCCTATTTAAAACAGATTAAATAAATAATAAAAATAATAAAAATCCTCAGCTCTAGATGCAGACTTGATGCCATTTTTTTACCCTCACGAAGTAGGAAGGAGAAAACGAGTGCAAGTTACTCATCGTGAGCCTTGGATAGTTTAGCGTATAACCTCGGAGCTGATCAGGGTGCGTGTTTGCTTTGACAAGCCAGCTGCTAGCTCTTCTGTCAGCAGAGCCACTAGAAATAGCTTTTTAATTTTACCACCTGTGCAAACCTTACCATAAATATAAAGCAAAAATTGTGGCAGAACGTTTTTAGTGCTTTATTAAGCTCACTATGAATCAGACAAAAGAATACAGAATTAACTAGGTTGGAAAAGATCCTCAAGATCATCAAGTCCAACCTATCACCCAACACCACCTAATCGACTAAACCATGGAATTGAGGGTGTCTCTTTTTAAACACTTCCAGCAAGAGTGACTCCACCACCTCCCTGGGCAGCCCATCCCAAAGGCCAATCACTCTTTCAGGGAAGAATTTCTTCCTAACATCCAGCCTAAACTTCCCCTAGTGCAGCTTGAGACTGTGTCCTCTTGTTCTGTCACAGGTTGCCTGGAAGAAGGGACTGACCCCCACCTGGCTACAACCTCCTCTCAGGTGTCTGTAGACAGCAATAAGGTCTCCCCTGAGCCTCCTCTTCTCCAGGCTAAACAACCCCAGGCTGTTCATGGTGTGAAGGAGGGGCAAGTTCAACAAGAGAAGCCCCCTTGGAACTCAGAAGCATGAGTAAAGAGAACAGAGAAGAAAAAGGACAACATGGAATGAGGGAATATCTACAGGACAATGCCATTTACTTTTGAACTCCATGAAAAACCTTAGCTTGACTTGCAGCCACTTACTTGCTTTATTTTGGAATACTGGGCCAGATCCAGCTGAAGTCTTGGCACATCACATCCTGCTGCTGGGATGTAATAAATAACATGGATGCAAGTCTTGAGCAAGAACATTTCTCATCATGTTCTGTATATGCAAAAAAAGCAGAGCTGTGGGCCAAGACTATGGAAAAAAAACCAAAACATCTATCTTCTGCTTCTAAACTACTGTTTCCTTCTGCTACCTGTATTAATGGATCAGACTTTCAACTTCAGAGAGCTCTGTTAATCTGCAAAACCTTTCTGTCAAGTTTGTCCTGATTTGCAGGTATTCTTGAAGTTTGCTTTCAGCATTTGCTCGGATTTGCTTCAAACAATGAAGAGATGTTAAAAATAAAGCTCAAGAAAGAAAAGCATATACTGTGAGGCTTAAATTAAATAGAAAGATCCTGACATGAATGAAAGAAACTGGATTATTTGACACTGGTAACCTGTGATTTTGGAAGTTTGGTCAGCCATTGGAACCAGCTTCCCAGGGAGGTGCTGGAGTCACCATCCCTGGACCCATGTAGACATAGAGCTTCAGAACAGGAGGAGAGGAGAGGCTCAGGGACCTGGGGCTTTTTACTCTGGAGAGGAGAAGACTGACAGGTGATTTAATAAATGTTCATAAATATCTGAGGGCTGGGTGTCAAGAGGGAGGGGACAGGCTCTGCTCAGTTACACCCTGGGATAGGGAAAGGAGTAATGGATATAAACTACAGCACAGGAGGTTCCACCTCAACAGGAGGAGGAAATTCTTAACTGTGAGCTTCACAGAGCACTGGAAGAGGCTCTCCAGAGAGCTTGTGGAGTCTCCTTCACTGGAGACTTTTGAGACCCATCTGGGTGCATTCCTGTGTGACCTGCACTGGATTCTAGGGTCCTGCTCTGGCAGGGGTGTTGGACTCAATGGTCTTTGGAGCTCCCTTCCAACCCCTAACATCCTGTGATCCTGTAAACATGGTTTAGTGGGCATGACGGTGTTGGGTGGACAGCTGGACTTGATGATCTTAGAGGCCTCTTCCAACCTTGAATAATTCTGATTCTGTGATAAATTCTAATCATGTTGGGCCATTAAAGTGGGCCACAAAACAGTTAAATATGAGCAACTGCTATGAGTAATACAGCATTACAGAATATAGTATTTAAAAAGAAAAAGTTTTCCAGACCAAGAAAGTGTCATGTTGTAGACAGTTGGCTATAAAGCTCTAGTGAGTAGTTGCATGAAGGAAACAGGAGTGCAAAGAGGCAAATAGGAAATGTGCTTCCTTTGTGGAGGTAGACAGTGCTAGCTCGCCACATATATTTCAATACTGACACTTCAGCCAGCTCCAAAACACTGTCCTCACTATGAAACCTAGCTGGGTCTCTGGAAAGCACCATGGCAAATTTAGCATGTTACAAATTATGCTTTGGAACTTTGTAACATAAACCTTCTGGCAGATCCTTAAAGATCTCAGCCTTTTTGTTAAAAATAATAATAATAATAATAAAGAAGGCGTAAAAGTCTCCTTGACGATGTGCAGCACTGGGCCTGACAACAAAGCACTGCTTTTGTAAAGATATAGGAGTCTTGAAAGAAATGCTTCCATGTCATGAAGCGAACTTACCTGCCTCCCTTAACTTTAGGGCAAATAGGCATTTGCTATCACTAGAGTCCTTTATGGGGTTTGGATTGTGTCCACAGCCCATAATGATATTAATTCCTCCTGAACCAAATTAATTTCATTTCCATTTCCCTCAAGAACCTTAGGTCCTTTCTAGAGGAAACATATTTCTCTGTTTTGGCTTGTCAATAGACACCTATTATTTTAGGGTAGAGGTTTCAATGGAGGCATTGGAGATGGAAAGGACTGACTTAGTCATTCAGGGCTGACTTAGTCACAGACACAGCCTTGCAGTCCAGCCCATTATCAAGTGACCTTGTTTTTTGCTGTATTTCCCCATGTTGCTGTCTCCTGGCACTTGTAGGGAAATTCCCTTCGGGTTTACAATGGAGTCTCCTGTCTCATATTTTTCCTTCTGTCCTTTGAGCAGCTGTCCCTTACTTTCTTCTGCATGGTTTCATCTTTGAAAAATATTGTTTGATACATTTAACTGAACTCCTGCTTTTCATAGAAAATAGTGGTTTAGGTTAGAAGGGACCTTAAAGATCACCCAGTTCCAACCTCCCTGCCATGGTGGGGGTTCCACTAGACCAGGTTGCTCAAGGCCTTATCCAGCCTGGCCTTGAACACATTCAGGAAAGGGGTATCCACAGCTTCCTTGGGCAACCTGTTCCAATGTCTCACCATCCTCAATGTAAAGAATTTCTTAGCAATATCTAGTATGGCAAAGTCTTTTTTCCCCTTAAAAATAATTCCCTTTATGGCAGAGTTGTTGAACAGGAAGATTCACCCCTTCTCCTTACTGCAGAGGGAGATTTTGAAAGGAGGCTGTAGCCAGATGGGGATCAGTCTGTTCTTCCAAGGAAAAAGTGGTAGAAGAAGAGGAAATGGCCTCAGGCTTCACCAGGGAGGTCCACATAGGACACCAGAAACAACTTCTTCCTCAGAAGGGCTGTAAAGCCCTGGAACAGACTGCCCAAGAAAGTGGTTGAGCCATCATCCCTGAAGGGATAGAAAAGCCTCATAGATGTGGCACTGGCGACATGGTCCAGTGGTGACCTGGCAGGGCTTGGTCAACAGTTGGACTCAATGATCTCAGGGTTTTTTTTCCAACCTTAATGATTCAGTGATTTACTGAATACCTGCATTGTTTAAGTGCTGACACAGGCATGCATGTTGCAAGATGGGGTTTTGCAAAACTGAAGAGATCTACCCTAATGATCAGTAAGAACAGAAAGATACTGATTTTAGAGTTGTAAGAAAGTTCAAAGAAAGCTGAAATACAACAGCAGACAGGACTAAACAAAATAAAATAAAAGAATAATTTAAAAAATTAAATACAATAAATAAAATAAACCCAAAATAAAATAAATAAAATAAAATACACTTCAAAAACATTAAAATGACAAATAAAAAAAAAAGTAAAAAAATATACAGGATGAATCATCGCTCTTAGATTGGGTTTGGGCTTGCTTGAAGACAGCAAAGGGGCTTCTCATGAGATTTCCTGATAGATGCATTAGCAGTGCAACACTTTCTCTCTATGGTCAGATGGCTGTTGCACCTGAGATTCTGTTATGCAATGAGGACACAGCTGTCTTACAGGGAGTAAGTTAAAATGAGGCCCTCAGTTGCACATATGAGAAGCTTCGCTACATATAAACCAGTAAGGAATCATTCAGAGCTCTCACTGATTTTTGTCGTTACTTCTCTTTAAGGAATGCAAAATCCCATGAAGTCCTTAAAATTTGGGCATTGGAGTCCCACAAGTGCATAACAGTCTGGAATTAGCAGTGTGGAAAGAGACTCATTAACTGACAGTTTTCCAGTTATTGCTGACTAGTCCTTGTTTTCCAAAATGTGGGCTACAGCTTGACCTGAGCTTGACCCTGACTGAATCATCGGGATAGCACTGACATACTAGTGCTACAAAGCAGTATAATATAGCAGTTTCCACACTGTTTAAAGACTGAAGATGTTTGAAAGAGAACTACTTACTGTGAATGGCATGCAAGACTTTCAGTCTGCGTCTTGCCTCTTAGCTGCATATTTTTGGCAACACATGAAGAATTTATTGATTGACCTGTGGATGGCAGTCCAGAATAAATCTGTAATTCAGAATTGAAATCACAATGAAGAGTAACCTACTGGTCCAACTGAGCAAACTGTTTGCCTTTTGGCTGCTGTTTAAGGAAAAGGTTAGAGAATCATAGAATTGTTAGGGTTGGAAGGGACCTCAAGGATCACCTAGTTCCAACCACGCTGCCATGGGCAGGGACACCTCACACCACATCAGGGTGCTCACAGCCACATCCAGCCTGGCCTTAAAAACCTCCAGGGATGAGGCTTCTACCATTCCAGTGTCTTACCACCCTCATGGCGAAGAACTTCTAACTAACATCCAATCTGATTCCACCCATTTCTAATTGTTTCCATTCTCCCTATCCTATCACTACCTGACACACTAAAAAGTCCCTCGCCAGCTTTCTTGTAGCCTCCTTCAGATACTGGAAGGCCACAATAAAGTCTCCTCAGAGCCTTCTCTTCTCCAAACTGAACAACCCCAACTTTCTCAATCTGTCTTCATAGCAGAGCTTTTTAAAGTGCAGCTTGATTCTACTATGGGAAGGTCTCATGATTTTTAAAATCCATTTCAGATACTGAATAAAATCTTAGTTAATGAACTAACTTTCTCTTCAATTGTCTGCTCTGTAATTGCTAACTTGTAACACATTTGTCAATACAAACCTCCTTAATCTTCGAGCCAAAGTTAAAAACAATATCCAAATTAAAGACAACAGTTCCTACCTTGCATTTTGTAAGTGACTCTACATAGGATTTCCTTTGGATTTAAGTGAGGGCAAGGTAAACATTTTTGTGTTGTGCTTATCAATTAATCCTTTTCCATTAATTTTTTTCAAGTATGGTTGAGTTCAATTTGTTCTTCCTTTTGCACGTATGCTTTAAAAATCCCTGCTCTATTTTCCTTCCAAGTGAGATAATTACTTCAGGATGTCTTCACTTCTCTCTTGTCATCTTAGCTGGAAACAGTGAAAATATACTGAAGCAGCTCCTTGGCAGCCATGTCTATCATACTGACCCAATTTGCATCTGCCTTGTGACAGCCTGTACCATCATTTGCCAAATGTTCTCTAACTGCAAAATAATATGAAAATAATAGTTATGGGTCCCTACCCTGTTATGCTCTCTGTGCTGTATCTGACATGTCCCACAGAGCCTACATAATGACATGTTTTGTTTGATAGGTTGTTGAGTCAGCATGGAGAAACAGAGTCAAACCCATGCTGGAAGTATTCATTGAGCAATGCTCATGGTTTCCTGGGCCAAAGTTCCTGCATCAGCTGTATCTGTTATTAAAGAAAGCTGTTGAAGAGCTGTATTGAACTATCAAAGTTCAATAGCAGAACAGAATATCCTTCCACAGAGGAAAGAACAAGAGCAAACCAATGTAGAAAATGATCCCTAAATTCTCTGACCTGGCTATTCTTTGAATTTGAGATGTGTGTATGAATCTTTCCTCTGATTTCTAGCATACTCCAATGAACACTGTGGTTTGGGGGTTTCTTTTGGACTTACAAATCTGTATTTGTGAACAGCAAGGGGCCAGTTCAATTTGGTATACTCAGATTAGTACATACATGGCACTTACACAGCTGCCTTCCTAGTCAGCCTTCTTCTAAAGCCTTCCTGTGCATTTTGGAAGATTAAAATAATAAATGGGTGAAGTATGCACTGAACTGTAAAATTACCCTTTTCTTTTTAGCTCCAGCTCTGGAAGATTAATGTCAGATGAGTTAGTACATTTCTTTCTGACAGTTGTAGATAGAATACTTCCTTTTCTTCCTCCTCTGCTCCTCTTATACCTTCCCAGAGAGAGGCTGAGAAGACTTTATTGAGAGATCTGCAGAACTGAAGAATTACACCCTATTTGCTTTAGAAAGCTGAATTCTTCATCTTCTCAGCTGTTTGGTTTGTTTTGTGACTTCCTCCCCCTATATAACTCCCTCCTCAACGAGTTTCTGTGTTTTCTTCCCAGTGCAAAATGTGTTAGCCAGATTCTCATGATTTTCTTCATTTCCCTAGACATTCTGCAGCATGGTTATTTTTGCAGGGGCATATTAAAAATAATGTCCTATACAGCCTCAAACAGGAATGATCTAGTTGAAGCCTCAAATGAATCCTTTGGAGGATTTCCCTTGTCCTTATTTTGAGTGATAATCTCGTTGCACAATTTATGAGAACCAGCTATCTGGAAGAAATAGTGAGATGTAAAAAACTGTAATAGACAGGGAAAATTCAATAGCACAAAAAGCCTTTTCATGTGGGCAAGCTATGGGGAAGGCAAGCCTGATGGTACGTTGGCTTTCTTATTCAACCGACATTTATTTTTCATACACAGGTGAGTTGCAAGAAGCACAGCAAAGCTTGTCAGAAGCCCCTGCAATGAGCCTGCCAGTAGGGAAAACTCTTCAGTTCCAGTGCCAATCTCTTGCACATGTCCCACAAAGAAACTAATCGTTGAAGAAGGTGCACAAAACATCCTTAAGGCTGAAACAAATCCAAGGCTGCCCCTCTAGTGTGTTGTGGAAGCAAGTTTAGCCAATCCTGCTACCCCTGATCTTGCATTTCTTCTTGTAGTGGTGTCATGAAATAGGAGAGGTAAAAGAGATTTACCCTTTCTGGTTCAGGAGGGTCTTCAACTAGTGTCTCCAGCATCCTGCATCTGATTCCTTTGGCACTACACTAAAGGCACATAGCTCACTCACCACTGCTGAGCAAGATTCTCATAGCAGAATGGCTATGAGAATGGCTTCAGGCACAGTTCTTGATTTCCCAGATGGCTTGTATCCTCCTGCCATTAGCACATGCCCTAAATAAAACCTCTTTCCTTTCCAAAGGAGTCTACATACACTACAGCTTATGTAACCATACAAGCATGGATGCTAGACCTACAGATTTCAAATGGATATATTTGATTCCTCAGTAGTTTATTTAATAGAAAATATTTTGCATTCCAAACTGTATCAAAGTTTCACAGCATATGTTTGGCAACTTAAACAGTCAAAAAATGCCAGTATTGCCTTAATGGATTTGGTATCCTAAGTTAGCTGAGTCATAACAGGTGTAGAGAGGTCAGATCAGTAAGTAAGGCCATTAAATCAAACTTAGATCATCAGGTTTCCCGGATTACACAGAAAAAACCCACAACACAACACTGGAAGTCATGGACCCAGGCCCAGATAAATGTACTTTCCTTTTTGTGCATGAACTGAATCTGCAGCTGACTAGCTTGCCACAGAAGCCAAGATAGGGTGGGAGAAGTTGGCATCCTGTAGCTCTCCCACCCACACTACAGCTCATCTCTGCCCTAAAATTGTCCTCTCAGAATAGTCTGGCACCTCACGGACAGGAATTACGAAGTGAAGAAGCAGATATATATGTTCCATTTTACTATTAGCATATTTTTCCCCTATTTGTCAGGTTTTGTTTCTATGCACAGCTGTGTCTTAGAAGTCCCAGTACTGCAGCAGATCGACTGCTTTCACAAGCTGCTCTGTGTCTTTTCAGTCTTTGGAGGAATGTAATTAAATCAGTCAAGAACAGGTGAAAGAAGGTAAATAATAAGCATTTCCCTCACACAGATGCATCAGCTGATAACTACTGAGGAAATTAATTTGTCATTGCTTAACAAGCAGAATAGGAAAACTGATTTCTGCAGTGCTAAGATACTGAAGTATTTTTAAACCAGTTTTATTTCATGAGGAATTAAACACCTGAAGTTATAACAGATGACTGGAATCACCTTTTCAATATCATGGCTTTAAAGTCAACGGCTACTAAATGCAACATCATCTAGCTGCTTGGTAGGGATGCATAAAACATGCAGAATGTATGAGATGCATTCTCAAAACCAAAACCAGTTTAAAAATCCATTTTCAGATAAGTAGAAAAATACTGGTGTAGTGCTTAATTTGAACAACTTTCTAATTAGTGAATCATGGACATACTCCACACTGACTAAAAAAAAAAACCCAAAAAACAACACTCCTGAAAATGAACATTGCTCATAAATTGACATTTGAGTCATGTTCTGCTATAGTTTTCTTTTGGAAGAATGGATTACTCATACCTGCTAGTGCCTTTGCATTTAAAGCTGAAGACTCACTACTCATTACAATTACTTCTGTTCTACACTTCTGAGCTTTGAGAGAGTGTAAGAAACCCTAGCCTAAGATATATCCCTTCAATCTACAGTGCACAGCAATTGTGTTCAGCCATCAAGCATTTAGACACTACAAAAAAAAAGCACATTTTTGGATGTATTTCTGTGAATACCTCACTGAGCTGTGAGAGTTTGTTTACAGAGTTGCTCAGCAGCTTCACTTTCCATTGACTTCAGTTGCTGGCTCCTCAGGTCCTTAGTTTTCAAAGGGAGAAGTGATGGAAAAGAAAGGATGGACACTATTTAAAGTGCTCTACTGCCAGATTTTTGTAATCTTTAGATCCATTCAGAAGAGCTGTTTCAGGTAATTTATAAACATTTCACTTAACAAGACTACTATATTTACTTAGTAAAAGCAAAGAGAAGGATAACAATTTTCAAAGCAGCGGAGCCATTTCTGTGTCCAGCATTCACTGAAATTTATTGGGCTTCGACTGTCTAATTCCTCCAGCTGACCATACCAGCTTTGTGTGCAGCTATGGGAAAACTGAAGTCATTGCTATCAGCCATGCCATCCTCTTAACGTGCAGTTAAAATTAAAAGGCAGGGCAATGTCACAGAAATGCTCAGAAAAGAAGGGAGCTTTGCATGCAGGGAGCTTACACAGTTGGGAGTAAGGTAAGGAAAAAAGTAGTCAGGTTTTAAAGGAAGATGAGAGTATTTTAGCATCATCCGAACCACTGTGCACCAGACTGTTGAGCTAATCGCACAACATCCATTTAGAAAATGATGTAAAATATTCTGAATGCTAAGGCAGATTTCAAGGCAGACTGCACACTGTATCTGTTTTCACTAATGGATTTGAAAGACTTGGTCCTTACCTAGTTTCAGTGCAGCCTACCATCTACACTTCAGCTAACACATTCCAAGAAAGAGCTGGCACCTCAGAAATCATCTTTAGCATCTCTCCCTCCTGGTAGGTCTTGTCCTGATTAGAATGGGCTACTCTGCTCCTAGCTGCTCCTAAATGCCTCAGGGACTCTTTAATAAAGACAACTTGGGCATAACACGATTTTTCTCTTCCAAAAGAAATTTAGGCTGCAGGAAAAGAGATCAGAGGTCACTACTGCAGATCTGACAATTCCTGTGCTTTGGGCATTTTTCAGATGGTTTTTAGGATGATTTTTAGGCTGTAGAATATTGCCTTGGGCATGTTCGTGTGGGAACTCATAGTCTGTTTATTGGTGCAAACTTAACTCCTGAAACAAGATAACTCTGTTTATTGTGAGAAAAGATTATGGTGAGAACTATTCTGCTGCTGCTACTTTTAAAGTTCGGCTGTTTCTTTCTATTCCAGGAATAGGAAAAGGGTATATATCCAAACTACTTCTTCAAAATTCCTTCCTGAGCCTATAATTCTTCTCATACAGAAGCAAGTGAATGCTCCATCACCCACTGAGCACAGTAACTCTAACACATCCACATAGGGAACCACAGTACCCACAGAGAAAATCTAATTAGAAAAAGAGAAACTTTTGTTCTGGGTTAACACTAGACACAGTGTAAACCTGCCCCTGATGCTCTGTGTTAATAGATAGCATCTACTCTCATAACACAATGTAAGACTGTAAAAACTGCTATACTAAAAATCACAAATAGCTATTTAATACCACAGAAATTTCCCTCCAAAGTCTGCAAGTAACCCTCTGAAGACTGGCTACCTTTAAATAAAAACTGAAATCACTGCTTTGTGAAGGGAAACTCACCTACCCAAACCAGCAACATTTCCAGTGAAAACTTGAGGCACTTTCTTCCAGATTCACTGAAGAAATTATTTAAGTTCTCTATGTGTATAAAATAGCAACTTTTGCTGGCCCAGCCTGAAACAAATATTCTTGGCCTTCTCAGAACCACTGCTGAATCTCCCTTTTCACCAGAACAGTGTTAGTCCATTACCTAATATTAGCCCACATTACCCCTATTACTCAAGACTCTAGATAGGAGACCAGCATAAAGCACAGAAACTCCTTCCTACATAAAATCTCCAGAGCTAGCTGCCTAATAGGCGGCATTGATTCATAAGCCCTTCTAGGCCACATAAGAGCACTATCTCTAACCTTGGCCTTAGATCTCTGGACAGCCAAAGATGAACAAAAACAAAAGCAACGAGCTCTGACTAAGCCTGCACTTGGAATATTTCTTTCACCCATGCCTAACCCCCATAGCACCAGGCTTTACTGACACTGTGTGTCAACCCATAGCCATCGCCACTTTAAAACTCATTAGCTGCAACACAGTGTTGCTAATTCAAAACTTAATTCTGAATTATCTTGTCAAGAGAAATTCTGACCCGTAGTTGTTATCCTGTGTTTATCCACAAACTAGTTGCTCTGGTCTGTCATAAGACCTAGTTTCAGCACTGGCTCAAATCCACCTCCCGTGGCTCTCTGAGGCTTTTTGCAGCACTAGTTAGGTGGTTGCTTTCCTCAGTCTTTAAGTGCCACACAAACTGAAGAGCCTGGATCAAGTCAAGAGGTTCTTGTCTGATTTATCTCTGTGGAAACCTTTTCCCTTGCCTGGAGTTGTAACACTGCAGCACTCAACATGTCTGAATCCTAATTTCAACCCAGCAATAAATTGATTTTCCTCTAATCTGAAATTCCTGGCAACAAAAAGAACCTAATTAGGGTGTTACTGCTGGCACCAGTTCTTTTTCTGAGGGTGAAACGTATTTCAATTGTATGTAGTTCAAGCTCCTCAAACAACGCCAGCTAAAACACAAATCTGAACCTCCTTGAGCATCCTCTCTGGGAAATGGAACTATTTTGACACTGTTAAAACTAGGCAAGCAGCTGCTTCTTGGCTCTTGTCTGAATTAAACTTAACCCTAACACTAATCTTAGCCTAAACTTTAATCACAGGCCAGCAAGAGCTACCACTACAGACAAAATAAACTGACCTTGGTGCCCTCAACACAAGAAGGACATGGTCCTGATGGAGCAGGTCCAGAGGAGGGCCACACACAAATGACCAAGGAAGGGGCTCAACACCTCCCCTGTGGGAACAGGCTGAGGGAGCTGGGGTTGTTCAGCCTGGAAAAGTGAAGGCTCCAGGAACAGCTAATAGCTGTCTTCCAGTACCTGCAGTACCTCAAGAGGGTCTACAAGAATGCTGCAGAGGGACTGTTTACAAAGGCCTGCAGTGATAGGACAAGGGGCAATGGCTTGTAATTAGGGAAGATTTAGGTTGAATGTTAACAACAAGTTCTTTACCATGAGGGTGGTTTAAGACTGGAACAGGTTGCCCAGGGTGGTAGTTTAGGCACAATCCCTGAAGATATTCAAGGTCAGGCTGGACAGGGCGCTCAGAAACCTGATATAATGGAGGATTAGATTTATAGAATGGTTTGAGTTGGAAGGGACCATAAAGATCATCTAGCCCCTAACTCCCTGCCATGGGCAGGGACACCCTCAGCCAGATCAGCTTGCTCAAGGCCTCATCCAGCCTGGCCTTAAAAACCCCCAGGGATCTCCCTGCTCACTGCAGGGGATTGGACTAGATGACCTTTGGAGGTCCCTTCCAACCCAAACCTTTCCATGATTCTCTAAATGAAATAATTCATAATTCTCTAAATGAAAGTTATAATCCCATCATGAGGAAAAACAAAATAATTAAAAAATTTAATAAGTGAAGTAGCTTTGAGGCCCTTGTCAATTCAGGCACTAACCCTGATGTGACCACTAGCCTAAATCTGAAGTTTTCTTGACTCATTCTCTACAGGACGTAAGCCAGAACCAGCTCTACAATTGCTTATCTCTAATCCTATACAATAACCTTAGTTTATAACATCCTCTCATCTGAATCCAAAACCTCAGCAAAATCTCACCCACAGTCATTGAACAGTGTGTGTTAAGCATCTTTACTCTTGGCACCTCATTAAAGCAGCTGAATAAATTGACTCAAATCAAACAAATTATTTAATTTTGAAGAATTTGCCTTTCAGACTCAAAATCATAAACAACTGAAGCAGAAGCAGCAAAAGAGAATTTGCATTTCTCTCACTTACTTCAGCAAGTTTCCACTTCTGGCTGAACACAAGCCCTACGAGGAGAGGCTGAGGGAGCTACTGTTGTTTAGCCTGCAACCAGTTCTGAGCCCCTCAATTTAAGAAGGACATTCAGTCTCTTGAACGTGTCCAGAGAAGGGCAACAAGGCTGGGGAGAGGCCTCAAGCACAAGCCCTACGAGGAGAGGCTGAAGGAGCTGGGGTTGTTTAGCCTGGAGAAGAGGAGGCTCAGGGGAGACCTTATTGCTGTCTACAACTACCTGTGAAAGGAGGTTGTAGACAAATGGGGGTTGGTCTCTTCTCCCAGGCAACCAGAATAAGAGGACACAGTCCCAAGCTGTGCCAGGGGAAGTTTAGGCTGGAGGTGAGGAGAAAATTCTTCACAGAGAGAGCTGTCAGCTGTTGGAATGTGCTGCCTAGGGAGGTGGTGGAGTCACCATCCCTGGAGATGTTCAAAAAAGGATTGGATGTGGCACTTGGAGCCATGGTTTAGTTGTCAGGAGAGACTTGATGATCTCTGAGGTCTTTTCCAACCTGGTTGATTCTATGATTCTGTGATGATTCTATGAAAGACACCATTTGTGCAACTGAAACAGAGCTCAGTCTGGGCATCTCAGCCTGCTGGGGCTTCACCAACAGTCAGCTGACAACACACTCACTGGGGAAGGGTCAGATTTGCCTTGGAGCCTCAGGCAGAGCAGTCCTACAAAGAACTAACTATACCAGCTGGTCGTGGCCAAATAGGTAACTGCTGCTTGGCAATTCTGATTGATGAATTCAAGTGATTTCTCATGGGGATTTTTGTTCTCCTGTCAGTTTGGCTAGTGTCTAACAAACCAACTGAGAGTCATGTGGCTGTATTTAGATGTTAGGTAATGCTTGGACTCCATGATCTTAAGGCACTTTTCCAACTGAAACGATGTTTTTTGTTGTTTTGCTGTGGTTTGCCTTTTTTTGTTTTGTTTTCTATTTGTCCTAGTTTTGAGTTAAACCAGGACTAATTCTGTTCAGTGATTTGATGTTCTCTTCATTTTCACAGGCAGTGGCTGCTTCCAGCAGTAAGAACATTGATGGGTAGAGTTACTGCCAACACCAAGGTCACTGCTGATTTTTGTGACCCACATTGGGATGCAATAAGACGTGGCACCTGCAGGGAGGAGAGGTGGCCTAAACTTACCAACAAGAGGACACAGTCTCAAGCTGTGCCAGGGGAGCTTTAGGCTGGATGTTAGGAAGAAGTTCTTCATAGAAAAAGTGATTGGCCATTGGAATGGGCTGACCAGGGAGGTGGTGGAGTCACCATCACTGGAGGTGTTTAGGAAGAGACTGGATGGGGTGCTTGGTGCAATGGTTTAGTTGATTAGATAGTGTTGGGTGATAGGTTGGACTTGATGACCTCAAAGGTCTTTTCCAACCTGGTTAATTCTATTCTATTCTATTCTATTCTATTCTATTCTATTCTATTCTATTCTATTCTATTCTATTCTATTCTATTCTATGTCTGTGTAAACAAGGCAACCTATACACGTCACATTTGGTATAAAGCTGAGGGATCATGAGGGTCAAACTTCCTCTTCAATGGCTGGTATTCAAGCAGGACTCTCTATTCTGCCTTTGATCCTGGTCCTGAATCCAGTTCCCATCTGCCACTGAGTCTAGGATAGGACTTTTGGTGGTGGTGACAGAGAATAATTGCCACTGGGGGGTTGGGTTTGGCAATGGTTTTGTATATATTTGTACACTACTACTACTACTGCTAATTATTATTATTATTAGTAGTAGTAGTAGTAATAGTAGTAGTAAACCACTTTCAGTTTTCCAGTCAATAAGTCTTTCTCCCTTAGGAAGAGGGCTAATAGAGAGCATCTGTGAGCTGTTTAGTGGCCCTAACTCTTTCCATAATTCTAAATACAATTTCTTAATTCTTTATACAAGGTAAAAATCCAAGGAAAAAAGGTTAAGTGAATCATTGAACAGAAGAACTAGTATAAAAATTATGACTGCTAGAAGTGCACATCCTAGCATATGCAGTGCTATTTTGCATTTTAACAGGAAGCTTTTAGGTAAAATATCTTTCAAGCAGTAGAATCAACTTCAGAAAAGTATACAAGCACTTTAAAGTGTAAGATCATTCAAGTTCAAGAAAGAAAAATTAATTAAACATTTAAATAGTAACAGTAAAGAATCAAACCAAGTCAATCTGAAACATCCAGCCTGGCCCTTAAAACTTCCAGGGATGGGATCTCCACCATCTCCCTGGGCAACCTGGTCCAGCGTCTCACCACCCTCATGGGGAAGAACTTATTCCTAACATCTAATCTAAATCCTCCCACCAGCTTGGATCCATTCCCCCTAGTCCTATCACTACCTGACATCCTAAAAAGTCCCTCACCAGCTTTCCTGTAGGCTCCCTTCAGACACTGGAAGGCCACCATGAGGTCTCCATGGAGCCTTCTCTTTTCCAGACTGAACAGCCCCAACTCTCTCAGCCTGTCCTCACAGGAGAGGAGCTCCAGCCCTGTGATCACCCTCGTGGCCCTTCTCTGGACATGTTCCAACATGTTTATGTATTTCTTGTAACAGGGTATCTTTCTCTCACTGTGTTTTATGGGAGGAAGCCCAGCATAAGCAAGTCACTCTTTTTACTCCATAAATTCATACTCTCACACTGCTTATGTTTTGACTTTTCCACTATCAAACCCACCTTTGCATCAATCTCTGAGGCACAGGTTATGGCTCGTCACTACACAGGAGATCATTAGGAATTTTGTGTAAAACAAATGTTTAAAATTATTCATATATAGCTTCAATCACCATCTTATACCTCCACTTTCCTTCATTAGGTCAAAGACTAGATTCTGTGCTGACTTCTGAGAGTCATTTTTCTGACATAAGTTATGATGATTCTGTATCTTCAACTATTTTTTAATAGATGTCCTAAATCAATAAAGTCTCACTGAACATTTTCCTCCTTCCTGGGTTTTCTAATTACTTTGTCACAGATTAACAGAAAACATCTGGTTGGAAGAGACCTCAAAGATCATCTAGTCCAACCTTCAATCCAGTTTAGCGTGAATCCTAAACTACATCCCTAACTGCCAGGTCCACAGGCTGCTGAAACACCTCCAGGGATGGTAACTCCACCACTGTTCTGGGCAGACCATTCCAATGTTTGATAACGCTCTCTGCAAAGAAATATTTCCTAGCATCCATCTTGAACTTCCCCTAGCACATCTTGAAACCATCTCTTCTAGTACCGTTGCTTGCCACCAAGGAGAAGAGTCTGCCCCTTCCTTGCTCCAACTTTCCCTTCAGGGAGCTGTAGAGAGCAGTAAGATCGCCCTCCAGTCTCCTCTTCTCCAGACTGAACAACCTCCAAAATTCTGCTGGAAACCTTGTGTGATTTTCCTGCTTTCCAACACTCTGCAAACCACCCCTTTAAGGGGTGGTTTTGAAACGCATAGCCAGAGTCATGAGTTTGTTTTTTTCAAACACATCTTACCCTTAAACTTCAGGATAATTGTAATTTTTTTCCAATTACTCATTCCCAACAACAAAGCAGCTCAGCAGGTCTGTGGGAAACTGAAATGAACTGGGACAGAGGCTGAGATAGGAATACTTCAGCTGAAAATCTGCTCTCAAAAATGAAGAACCATTTGTAACTAAGTCACAGGCATCTCAGTTTGTTAGCTCAGCAAGATATCACAAATAGTAAAAATCACAAATGAGAGGATGTTCTGTATCTGAAAGACTAGGGTTTGCTTTACAATACAATACAATACAATACAATACAATACAATACAATACAATACAATACACCAGGTTGAAAGAGACCTTCAAGATCATCGCGTCCAACCCATCAAACAATCCAACCCACCTAAACAACTAAACCATGGCACCAAGCACCCCATCAAGTCTCCTCCTGAACACCTCCAATGAAGGTGACTCCACCACCTCCACGGGTAGCCGATTCCAATGGGCAATCACTCTCTCTGTATAGAACTTCTTCCTAACATCCAGCCTAAACCTCCCCTGGTGCAGCCTGAGACTGTGTCCTCTTGTTCTGGTACTGGCTGCCTGGGAGAAGAGACCAACCTCTGCCTGGTTACAACCTCCCTTCAGGGAGTTGTAGACAGCAATAAGGTCACCCCTCAGTCTCCTCTTCTCCAGGCTAAGCAACCCCAGCTCCCTCACCCTCTCCTCATAGGGCTTGTGCTCCAAACCCCTCACCAACTTTGTTGCCCTTCTCTGGACACGTTCCAGCAACTCAACATCCTTCCTAAACTGAGGGGCCCAGAACTGGACACAGGACTCAAGGTGTGGCCTAACCAGTGCAGTGTACAGGGGCAGAATGACCTCCCACCTCCTGCTGGCCACACTGTTCCTGATGCACGCCAGGATGCCATTGGCCTTCTTGGCTGCCTGGGCACACTGCAGGCTCATGTTCAGCCTACCATCAACCAGTACCCCCAGGTCCCTCTCTGCCTGGCTGCTCTCCAGCCACTCTGACCCCAGCCTGTAGCACTGCATGGGGTTGCTGTGGCCAATGTGCAGAACCCGGCACTTGGATGTGTTCAATCTCATGCCGTTGGATTCTGCCCATCTGTCCAGCCTGTCGAGGTCCCTCTGCAAAGCCTCTCTGCCCTCCAGCAGATCAACTCCTGCCCCCAGCTTGGTGTCGTCCGCAAGATGTCCTGCCATGACAGCACAAAGTCCAAGGAAATATCAGTTTTTACTGGTTCTTGTAGTAGTCCTTCTAGCTAATTGTGCCTGAGGATATGTTTGGACCCTTGAGGCCAAGAGGACTTGGATGGCCTACATCAGTGCTTGGCAATGGCATTCAGTCTCCCAAAGGAGAGATTCCAGTAAGTCTGCCTACAGGGGCAGGCAACCATGATCAAGGCCTTCCAGCACCTGAAGGTGGCCTACAAGAATGCTGGGAAAGGGACGTTTTACAAGGGCTTGTGAGGGAGAATGGCTCTCAGCTGAAGGAGGGTAGATGTAGACTGGATATTATGAAGGTATTCTTTATAGTGAGGGTGGTGAGACACTGGAACAGGTTGCCCAGGCAGGTCGTGAATGCCTCTCCCTGGAGGTGTTCAAGGCCAGGTTGGATGGGGTATGCAGCAACCTGGTCTAGTGGGAGGTATCCCTGCCCATCGCAGGGGGTTGGAACCAGATGATCTTTAAGGTCCATTGCAACCCAACCCACTCTATGATTCTATGCATTAGAGATGTGTTTTATGACCCATATTGAATGTATACCTTCTCTTACTGCTGTCCTGGAATCTGTGTGGGAGTAACTGAAAATATTACAGTGCTCTTCTGTCTTTGTGTAAGGTGGAAAGGAAGGAACAGACATGGGGTCTTTGGGCTGTTTACTAAACCACTAGTTTGCATGAAGCATGTTCTAGCTAAGGCACAAGCATGGGCACAGTAAAGATTTGGAAAGAAAAAAAAAGTGATTCATAGTGGACATTAAAACAGGTCTTTTCAGTCATTCATGTGGCAAGATTGTTCCTGCTCACCTTCAAAGCATTTTTAGAATTTATCATCTTCTGTGTACAAAAGCTTCCTCTTCTGGGTCAAGACAATATTGCTAAGCTACACATAATGCTCACAGGAACACAGCTGACTCGATAAATCTGGGGAAGGTGCATGATCACATCCATTTCAGATGCCAGAAATACACACCAAAAAAAAAAGAGAAGCAAATATAAACCAGACCAAAAATCCAAATATAATACTCCAGAGGGTTCCTTTAACCTATTGTATTCCAGCAAATGCTTTCCTGCATGCTTTGGCACTGGGGAAAAAACACAAAGCTGCCTCCTAATTCTGTAAGTGCAAGGAATTCACGAGTCCTTTACAACGAGTTACTCCAGCTCTGCTCTGAAACTTTTCTTAATCAATTCATGTCATTCTGACATCCTGTCACTTCAAAGCAAGAATGCAACCTCTCATCACAGGAAAACTGGTTTGTAGAATTAGGCTTTACAAGGTATAACACAAGCAAAGTGCTCTACAGCATCTGTCAGAGTTCACCTTGTTTAATTTTTCAAAAGCAGGAATGCTTCAAAGAAATGCTTTGCTAAATACCTCCTTTGTGCAGTTCTTATCTTAAAAACAGTGAAGGAAGTGTTCTGGTATGAATAAAGACATATGCATACAGAATCACATAATCCCAGCACTGTGGGCAGGTTGGAAGGGACCCCTAGAGATGATCCAGCAGGGTCACTCAGAGCAGGTTGCTCAGGATCAGACTATCTAGGCAGGTTTGGACTCTCTCTAGTGAAGGAGATTCCACAGGATCTCTGGGCAGCCTGGTTTTTCCTTAAGTGGAACTTGCCATGTTCTAGTTCATGTCCATTGCCCCCTGTTCTACCACTGGACACCACAGAAAATGGTCTGGCCCCATCTTGACCCCTGCCCTTTAGATAGCAATCAGCATTGAGAAGATCCTCTCTCAGCCTGCTCTTCTCCTGGCTAAATGACCCCATGTCTCTCAGCACCCCTTCAACAGAGAGATGCTCTAGTCCCCTCACCACACATGGTTTGTGTCTGAGTGTGAGACCTATGGGAAATGGCTGAGGAAGAAAGAGGATTCCCTTAGTTAATGATCATACTTGGGCTTATGAACAAAAGAAAATAAAAAAATTCTTTCCCACCTGCAGCTGGGTTGATATGAATATTCTGCTAACTGCAATCACGAGAGCCACTGGCTAGTTTATGTAAAACACAGGCTGTAATAGGTCTGGCTGCCACTCAGATGTATAGAATTGTTTCAGAATGAGAAAAGAGAATGATGAGGCCACGTGAGGCCAGCTAGAGGAGAGGAGGGAAAGTCTGGATTAGAGGCTTCCTGTATGGAAAACATCTGCCCTGGAGCCGTAGATACTGAGCTCTCCCTGTAGCGTGGCTTAGACATTTACAGAGTGACACAGTC
Organism: Picus viridis; assembly: GCA_033816785.1. Taxonomy (NCBI): domain Eukaryota; kingdom Metazoa; phylum Chordata; class Aves; order Piciformes; family Picidae; genus Picus; species Picus viridis. Next base: position 42,567,821 of record CM066587.1, read on the forward strand.
AACGCAGTGCCCACTGCTCACTCAGCCTGCCCAGGTGTGCTGCTTTGGGTGATGCAGGGATGAAGAGCACATTCAGAATCATGTCCCCTTTTCCAAAGGCAGTCACCCTCTTTAGCAGTGGTAACTGAAAAGCAGCTTTTGAAACAACTCTATTTTCTCATCAGTTCGCAGGTCAGCTTCCCCCTGAAAAGAAACTTTACTACTTGCTTTCCATTAATTATTTACTCATTCAAAATGAGTGGATGCTTGAGCCATGAAGGTTTGTGTTCTCACACAATGAAATTTTAAACTGCAAAGGAATTTTATGGTTGTGGGTTGTTTGTTTTTTTTTTTTTTTGGCTACAGATTGTACCCTGTGGGTTCTAGCAAGCTTCTGGGGTCTAAGTAAGTTAAGGGTTTTAACTTGTTGCATGTAAGTGTCATGCTGGAAGTGGATCAGCAGAAGTCAAGTCACCTAACTAAACAGAAACAGCATCAGTACAGGTCATATGAAGAGAAAAGAGATGTATAAATCCAACAATTTTCCCAATCTCTCTTCAGTAACTGTTATCTTTTGTAAAAATATCACAGCCCTTGTCTTTTCCATTTCAGATAAAAAATTTCTTTAGTGGTCTACACACTATTTAGTGAGCATAATCAGGAGGAACAGCTTGAAAACCAAAGTGATTTTATCTTATACCTTATCCTACTGACACCCTGCAGGAACCTGGACTCCTAAAGATCATTTTAGTGTTTATGGCTTAGTAAAAGCATTTCTCACTCATGTGCTCTCTCCTCTTTCACCCCAGAGTCTCCTCCCCACTCCAGTCTTTACACAGGAAGAAAAAGCACTTTGTTCAAAGGTACACAGCATGTAATTTCTAAAAGACTATCCTCCAACTACATAATTAACAGGATAGGCAAGACACTCCTTTGGTCTAGGAATTACATTAGGAAAAACATGACTCAGAAAGGCTTATGGCAATAAAGTTATCAGGAAATAAGGCATAGAAGGAAATGCAGAATTTCAGCAGCAGCTCTTTCTGTGGCTGGATGTGATAATTTACCACTGTGGTATTACCACTCTGTGTGCAGTTCTGTTTACCCTACCAAAAGGATTCATAAGAGAATTACCACAACGTTCCAAGAACTGGAAGCCCTACCTTACAGGGCACTAATGGAGATCCAGTGAGCTGGCAGATCAAAAATACAGCTGGCAGGAGATAGATCACAGTCTGTAACAAAGAAAGTAGGAAAGCATTCTTGATGTATCAGACAAATGCAAAGTAAAGCAAAACAAAACAAAACCAACTAAACAAATAAAAAGGAAAATATTTAATAAGTGACCACTTAAGCCAACAAAATCGAAAAAGAACAAAAAATAGTATTAGAAATTAGCCATTAGAACAGATTTTCATTTTATGAAATATGTTCAGGTCTTCAGAGAGTTTTTATCAGGGCTTGATATATCTTAGAGCTGATAAAGGTCTAACACAATTCTTGGACTTACTACTAAGCTCACTCAAAATGGACTGCAAGCCAGAATTGTCCCACTATGCACTCCTCTATGCCTAGACAGTGAATCTCACATAAATAGCTAGATACAGCCTGTCCAATAGATGGACAGCCAGAAGGAACACTACACACATATGGTGCAAAGAACAGCACTAAGAAGGAGCAGGACAGGTATGGCCATTCCTGCCCTTCTATCTTCCTCAGCTCTTAAGAGTGACGAACAGATGCCTACTGCCAGTGGGTGGGAACCCAATAGTGAGAGGAAGCTGAAGAAAGGAAGTAAACAAGACATTTTCCCCAAAACTACAAGGCACAAGTGGAAGGACACCAGGTTTCTCCCATGCAAGCAAGGTACCAGAGGGCCTCTTCACTCTTTTTTTCCCATTGCAGTCAAGTAAGGCTCATTCCAAGCCAGCTTCTTCTGGCCTCATGTGACCCTAGTAAGAGATGATGAGAAGGAGCCTAGCTAGACACAGCTTGCCAGTGGGCGCAGTCACTGAGAAATTCCATGTCAGATCAGCACCTTGAGTGTCTGCCAGTGATCCAGCATGCCTGAACATTGCCTCAGACACGTATATTGCTGAGTGACTTCAGTGTGTTAGAAAATAAGATTGATGCAGCAAGTGGTGCTATAGCTCTCTATATCCAATTTAATTTGCACAGAGCAAACACACTTCTAATAACACCACTGAATTCTTTCTGGCTGAGGCAAACTGTTTGCACTAGTTATATTCTCTTTTATCCCCTTCTGTATAACATCTACGCAGAACACAATGTCTGAGTGCAGACACGAAAATAAAAATCTAAGGTTCATTTCTGCTATAAATTGCTATTTCCATTTGTCACTTCAGGGTCATCATTCTACAAAACTGATACACATGCCGTGAGGCTGGAAGGCAGTTTTGTTTATATGGCGTGGATTGTTGATCTGAATCATAAAATCCCATGAGAAAACCTCTGATTCTGCTATAATTGTTTCCACTTTAAAACCTAGGTCATTTCCAATATATAAACATCCACTGTGACATTGGTTAGGTCTTGTAGGATGAAATAATGCCTTTGGTAAGAAAACCATTTTGAAATAAAGGACTGAGCATCCTGTTCCCCAAACGCTGGATTACCAGGGACCAAAATGAAGCTTCACCTTTGATTCGCATTCAACTCAATCTCCTCAGGAAGACACAGTGGCAAAGACAAGAAACACAATATTGCTTCCCACGTTTAATTGATAAGAATCAATGCAAAATTTGTTTGTATCTGAGATCTTTAAACTTTTCTTTGTGTACCTTAGCATATTATTTCTATGAATCTAGAGACCTTTGGTTGCTCTTGTGTGCATAAATTATAACTCTTGTCGTAAAACCAACCCAAAAGTCCAGGAGTAGATGCAACAGCTTTAGAGAACTGCCTGGTGAATCAGTAAATTCTGTTTGCCCTGCAGCTCTTCCCTATGCAGCAAGAGTAACTGTGTGATTAGATTTCCTCTTCTGGCAGTCTCACAAACTGCAACCAAAAAGAAGCAGGAAGTTCTTTGCTCTCTGTACTGTGCAACATGATGTGCACTACATAGAACTGATCAGCTCTCACTCCCCTTGATAACGTCTGTCTATCTTCCCTGGGGTGAAAAACATGTTCCTGGAAAAACAGACTGGTAAAACTGGGGTGGAATATCACATATGGTATAGAACTGTTTCTGCATTTAATCATGGTGGCATGAGAGTTGAAGCTTCTGGACACTAAGAGAGGTCATTATTTCCTTGATCAGAAAGTAGAAGACTGAAAAATAAGGCTGGGTAAAGTTTTATGAAAGTATATTCTTTAATTTCCTTTAAATACCAAGAGATAAAAATATTCTTTGCTACTTTCTCTGATAGAAAGGGGTAGCCAGGTTCTTTTTTTAAAGCTTCTTGTTAGCCCCTCTTGTTCTCCATGGTAGATGTTCCCCAGGCTGTTTCTCATTGAAACACTTACTTTCTGCAGCTTTCTCTGTTTCTAATGGAAGACTGAAGTGGAATTGCCAGTGAGGAAAACCTCTACTTGCTCATTATCCATCTCTAAACCAGATCTATTCATTACAACTGCAGCCTGGGACAAGGGAGAATGAGACTGAAGAAAATATGAATACAGAGTTAAAATATTGTGCAATCTAGTCTCAGTTCTTAAAGAAGCAAAGCCCTTAAAAACGGACAGATGTGATGATACAGCTCTTGAAGGTCTTACTTCTCAGGATTTATGCTACCAAAAAAACCCAAAAGGTCATTAAAATGCTTGGTGCACATTTGCTACCTGAGTAACCTGCAATTTTTTAAAGAAGGCATACAGGTCAATGAATAGCTGAGTAAAGCAAAAAGGGTTTGTAGTAGAAATGTCCTAACCATACTACCAGGGAGTGTATAAATCACCATCAAAAGGCTGTAAGGGCTAGCAATTAGTCTATCAATAACTACATCACTTACAGTTGTCCTTAAATGAAAGCAGAGAATGAATACTGGGACACAAAACACACAGCCAATGCTTTTCACCTGATACGAACTGGGAATTCTTCTTAGAGTAAATGCTTTAATGAAGGAAAGCAATGGCCTCTCCCTGTGCTAAGAGGAGCAGACACAGTGAGTGAGGGAAAGCAAATGCAACAACTCAGCAAGATGTTGAAATAACCTTTCCCATGAGGAAAGAATGTGACACAGGAAAAGTTCATCTGAGTGAAGAGATCTGTTGCATTTTCATTCTTGGCAGCGGGTGGTTCATGCTAAAAGCATCCTTGACTCAATAGTAGCTGATCAGCAGCATGGATAAAAAAAGCACAGGAAACTTGCACAGCACAGACCAAAGCCAAAAGCCAAGCCATGTGTCCCACCTGAGGTCCAGTACAAGGTTCAAAAGTTTACAAAGGCCTGCAGTGACAGGACAAGGGGCAATAGCTTCAAACTAGAGAAGGGCAGATTTAGATTGGATGTTAGGAAATTCTTTACTGTGAGGGTGGTGGAACACTGGAAGAGGTTGCCCAGGGAGGTGGTGGAGGCCCCTTCCCTGGAGATATTCAAGGTGAGGCTCAACAAGGCCCTGGGCAACCTGATCTAGTTGAGGATGTCCCTGCTGACTGTGGAGAGATTGGACTGGATGACCTTAGGAGGTTCCTTCCTGCCTGGACCATTCTGTGATTCATAACTTCTTTGGATGTAAGGGAGCACATCCGACACCACTGTGCAGTAACTGTTCCAGGTCAGCTCAGAAGCAGTTCGGCTTAACTCATGCAGTGCTGTGCCCAAATTCTCTTTTGGCTGCCTGGAAGCAAAGCTGTAAATTGTCTTCCTACACTTCATTTGCTTGTCTGGAATCACCACACAGGCTACTGTGTTCTCACTGAAGCTGCAACCCCAAGTCTCTCAAGACCTCTGAAAATCCTCTCAATGCAAACACCTCAGTTATGTAGGGAACCAGAAGAGGCATCTGTCACAAGATGATTATTATGCTCAGAGCATTCAGAAATGTTCATTAGCATTTATTGAGGTTGAGGTGGAAGCTTCTAAGGCCCATTACCGCAGGAAAGCTTAGGAGACACTGCAACAAACTGGGCTCCTCTTCTCTCCATTGCCTTACTTTCCTGTTTTGCCAGCAGAACATACCTTAAGAAGCAAAACCTACTAATTTTTTTAAATTAGAAAAAGAAATAGGAATAAGTTTATCCATTACAGTGTCACCTGGCACTGCTTGGATAGCAGAAAGCAGAACATTTTCATTATCCATGTGTTGTGCTTTTTTCAGAAACCAAGGACTCTCGTGGTTCACATCCTCCATAGGCTGTTGCAGAGAAAGAGACTCTTAAGTCTAAAACAAAGTCCTATTCACAGCACAGTTATTCACAGCACAAAGTTATTTTCCTTGTGTTCAGCACTTTTTTTCCTGTTGATATGGATGGTTGGATCACATTAGTTATTTAATAAGATAAAGATGAGCTAGAATTTAATGTGTCTGGAGGGATTTCTGGTTTCCAGGAAGCATCAACCCTATTCACTTTTCAGAACTGAAAAAAACAGAAGGATCTGCCTTATTCAATATAAACCAGTGTCTTTTTAATTGCACCTCTTTAGTTTGGATTAGTTTATTGCCTGTGTTGGGGCTTCATGTTCACTTGTCACTTTAAAAAGCCTAAGTGATATTTTAAGGCTGGGGAGAAGAAAGGTGTATTGCTTGGGTTTGGGAGATACTCCAGACCATGGAAGGTAACCACGAGTGCTGACAGAGCAGTTGTTTGAGCTGTGGAACATCATAATGTGACCTCTCTTCACTGGAAATATAGAAGCACATCACTGCTGTTCATGCAGGAGGGTGGAATCCATCCAGAAACTTATGCTGTGTGAGTGGAAGGATGGATGAAAGACACTTTCCTTGGCCCCAGTCATCGTATCAGCTGTGATCTTTGCAGCTGTCTATGCTTTGTGACCATCCTCCACTGATTTGATGCACTTCATGTTATTATTTTCAATAAAGTAGTTTTCATTTTCTTTCCCAACCCATTAGTTTCTCTCTTATTCCCTTTCTCTTCCTTTTGGGAAGGGAGTGGAGTTAAAAGACAGTGTGTGTTGCTTGTTTAATGGCCAGCCCAGTCCTAATCCTTGACATAAAGGAATCATTTCAGTTGGCAAAAAAACTTTAAGATCATCAAATCCAACCATTATTATACTCTACCAAGTCTGGAGTTAAACCATGTCCCTCAGCACGACATGTCTGCCTCTTTGTACACCTCTAGGGATGGGGATTCAACCACCTCCCTGAGAAGCCTGTTCCAGCCTTTAAAAACCATTTCAGTAAAGCAGTTTCCTCTAATATCAAACCTAAACCTCCCCTGGTGCAACCTCTCATCCTACCCCTTGTTACTAGAAGACACTGGCCCCATCTCTCTCTGACCTCTTTTCAGGCAGTTGTAGAGAATGAGAAGGTCTCCCCTTAGCCTCCTTTTATTTAGACTAAACAACCCCAGTTCTCTCAGCCAGTATACATAAGATCCATTCTCTAGATCCTCAATAACTTCCTTGCCCTTCTCTTGGCCTACACTAGGACCTCTTTCTTCATCACTTACTTAGGATTCACTCTGCAAAAAAAACATATACTCTGAGACTTCACTTATCACAGAATCACAGTACATAAGAAGTTGGAAGACACCTCCAGAGATCATGAAGTCCAACCCCTCTGCCAAAGCAGGATCACCTAGGGTAGTCCTCACAGGAATGCATCCAGGCAGGTTTTGAAAGTCTCCAGAGAAGGAGACTCCACAACCTCACTGGGCAGCCTGTTCCAGTGCTTCACCACCTTCATTTTAAAGAAGTTTCTCCTCATGTTGAGGTGAAACCTTCTATTTTCAAGTTGTTATCAGCACCTCAGCACATGGCTCTAATGCCCCTACAGCAACTCCTGTACATGACAGATTGTCTGCATTGGACCCATATGAAAGTAGGTATACATCTCTACCAGCCAAAGCTGAAAGTTTTGAGGTTGATTTGGCTTAAACAGTCATGTCCCTTAGGAGTAATTCGCTTGCTAAAAGCAAGCCAGACTTGAAAAGTACTTTTTCCCTTGTCTGCATGACTAAAACTTCTTTGTGAGCTAGAAGCTCCTGTGCTATATATAGAGCCTATGAAGGTACTGAAACCATGTGCATGGCCTTGCATCAAAGAAAACCCTAAACAAATCAACCCCAAAACCCTCAGATTGTATCTGTCTTGCCTATATATATCCTCTTGGATGGCTTTGATAGCTTGTGACTTGGCTGCCTGGCTACATTCATACTACTAAGAGCTGTGTTTTAAGGGTTTGTGAGAAGTTACTGAGGTGCACAGAGCAAGGATTCATGTCTTTCAGCATTTCTATTCAGATCCCACTTTTCTAATTCAAAATGTACATGTTTCTCCCCCTCTAATCTGCTCTGGTGAGACCCACCCTGGATATTGCATCCAGTTCTGGAGCACTCAATACAGGAAGGATCTGGACATGCTAGGCTGTGTCCAGAGAAGGGCCATGAGGATGTCAGAGGGCTGGAGCTCCTCTCCTATGGAGACAGACTGAAAGAGTTGGGGCTCTTCAGTTTGGAGAAGAGAGGGCTCCAAGGAGACCTTATTGTGGCCTTCCAGTATCTGAAGGTGTCTACAAGAAAGCTGGTGAGGGACTTTTTAGGATGTCAGGTAGGACTAGGGGGAATGGAGAAAAAAATAGAAATGGGTAGACTGAGATTGGATGTTAGTAAGAAGTTCTTCCCCATGAGGGTGGTGAGACACTGGAACACGTTGCCCAGGGAGGTGGTGGAAGCCTCATCCCTGGAGGTTATTAAGGTCAGGCTGGATGTGGGTCTGACCAACCTCATCTAGTGTGAGGTGTCCCTGCCCAATGGCAGGGGGTTGGAACTGGATGATCCTTGAGGTCCCTTCCAACCCTAACATATCCCTACTTTTGTGATGACCAAGTAAATGAGAATAATCACACTGAAACAAATTGGATTTTTCCCTTCTTCTGTGGAGGTCTGTCATATAGGCAGAAGCTCAGCTCAACACAAACCCAAAGATTCTTTTTCTATCCAGGAAGATCCTGAGGGCTTGGAAGCACATGTAGGGATGGAAAGGCTAAAGGGAAGTTTCTCTGAATGTGGTGGGTTGAAATTACCCCCAGAATAAAATTGCCAGACCAGCTCAGTTGGAAGCAAATTAAGCTCTATTTACAAGCAAAACTACAATCTAGAAATATGAACTACAATGAATATGTAGAAAATATATGATATTTACATGTATTTAAAATGTATAAACAACACAAAAACTGCCCTAGACAAAACCAGGGAGTACCAATAGCTTCCCCCTCTCTGCTTCCTTCCCCCCCACCCTGTAGAGGGGAAGAGAGAGAAGAGCAGAGAGTAGCTTCTTAGTACTTAGCTACAACAAGAATGCAGCCAAGGTCAACAAGAGCCAAACTAAAGCCACCAGCTAGTATCTGCTAGAGTGAAAAAGCCAAAAAGATCAAGAGTCAGTTTATTCAACTAACTTTAGGCTAGTGATCAGACCAAGGGGATTATTTAGACCTTATCATTATTTTCCCTTATACATCCAATGGCAATTTATTTAGATCCTACCACTTTCCGACTCAATCTGTGAAAAATTTTCCTAGGCATCAGCCTACAACTACCACACTAACAAACTATTCTGATTGCTTGAGAATCATTATTCATCTCACACAGTTCTGAGATAAATAATGTAATGTAGAGACAAAGACTAGCTTTAACTCAGATGACCGAACAGAAGCAGTAACCATGTAGGAGAAGTGCCTTGAATTCTGCTTTGGTACCATAATGGCTTGAGTGTAATTGAACACGATTGAAAGAAATTCAGAGGATAAACTTATTTATAGATAGAATTGATTTGTGAGATTAGTCCCTGATCTTCTTAGGTCTCTGTCCATATTGAGAGGAAATTATAGACTGGAGAAGCCAATTATCTGCTGCTAAAGAGCTTGGTAAAACAATTCTGTACCATGATGGCAGAACAAAGGGCATAGCAAGTGTTCCACTAGCTGTAGAAAGTCCATGGGGGACAAATACATCTCCTAATCTACAGCTCATAGACTGAAACTGTTCTTTAACAAGTACACAGTTCACAGGATTAACACTTTTATGGAACAGTCAACAAATAGTATCCCTGGCACTGTCAGATCACGGATTTGACTGTCTCACTCCTATTAAGAAAGAGCAGTGTTTCAATTAAATTAGCACCCACTAGCAACTGGAGGACATCTGGCCAAACTAAAATTGCAGTGAAATGCTATAAAGAGAGGAAACTGTGAGAGTGACCTAACTAACTGCACACAAAAATGTACCATGCTGGCCCTTCAGATGCTCTGGTGTAGGCAGATGTGTTCTGTGCTGATTGCAGCATTCCAGACTGCAGCATGATACTGATAAAACTGTGCCAGGTTTACAATGGGGAGTGGAATGAGGCAATTTCACTCATCTGATTAGGCAGGCAAAGAGCAAAAAGCACTTGGTAAAATGACAGCTGGCAGCTGTGATGGGTGCTCCCACAGAGCAGGATCATATTGCTGGGACAAGGAGGGCACCAGCAGAAGCTGCCTTGCAGTTCACTGCTAGCAGTGCTGAGAGGATGCTGTGTTGCAGGTGTGGGTCAGTAGGCAGCCCACTTCTAGGCCCATTTCCGTCCCAAATTGAAAATCCAAGAACAATCAGCAACTGGTACAACCCCACTATCAATCCTGTCTAATTAGTGCTCATCAGGCAAACAGAGAAGATTCTCATCCTAAACAATTCTGTGCCATCTGCCCATGCCTACTGCCCCTGTATGCAGTGGACAACTCAGCCATTGCTTCCAGCAGTCGGGCACACAACTGTTTGCCAGATACTTTCACTTACCTGTGTGAGGCTTAAATCATTAAATCCAGGATGATGAACCTGCCTTCCAGGAGATTGTCTTGGTTTTGGGAAAGCAAGAAACTCCCAGCTTCAGGGACTATTCAGTTATATGAGGTGCTGATGCAGGGTTGACTTCTTGGCCACCAAACACCTGACGGAAACATGAGACCTATGAAAAATTCAAGGATCATACAGAATTTAGTTATCCTATACATGTCTTTGAGCAAAACACCATCCAAACATGAATACTGGATTACCTTTTCAACCTGCATCCTTATCATGGAAGATATTGAAGGCCTCAGATGAAACACTGCTTTACCATGGGGCTCTGAATGGGATTTGTAGCAGTTTTGTGTTGTTAAATGCTGCTGGCAGCAATTCACTATGCAGTGGCCGTAAGGAAAACTATGGACAGAACAAATTCAGGATCAAAGTGATGATCAGTCCATCCCATGGGACCTCAGAGGTGGCAGAGATGACACAGGAGGCTAAAAGAGCCATTTTAAAGCATCAGTTCAAGCAGATAAATGTGCAGAAGTTTCAGAGGTGACATCTAACCACTAAACAGAGGACCAAGGAATTGAAATGCGTCCTCAGATGAGCAGTCACTCTGCTGCAATCAAGAAAACTCATAGGAGCCTCACTGAGTGACCAGGTGAATAAACCCACAGAAAGAGTAATTGGCCAGTGGAATGTGCTGCCCATGGAGCTGGTGGAGTCATCATCCCTGGAGGTGTTCAAAAAAGGATTGGATGTGGCACTTGAAACCATGATTTAGTTGTCATGAAGTGTTAGGTATTAGGTAATAGGTTGGACTTGATGGTCTCTGAGGTCCTTTCCAACCTGGTTGATTCTATGAATCTCTGTGGGGACCAGGAGTGGATGTCTAGCACTGAGGCAGGAACAGCTCTGGGCTGTCCAATGTGGCTGGGACTCCAATATGTATCTTCAAGGCAATTGCACTTTTAAGCCATATTCTCATATCCCCCAAATGCAAAACCTCTGTCTCACACAACAGAGAGTTAGAAGCTGAAGTAAGCCAAATTTCCTATGAATGTGCCAGCTATTGTTCTTGCCTTACACTGCTATTCCTTGGGGTTGGTACAGATTCTGAGGGAGGGGATGACTTTATCACACATGGTTTGTTACATATTCAGCACTGCTGCTCCCTGATGCAGTCAGTCAATCCCATCTTCACCAGTTCCAGGAAAGAAAACTCCCTTGGGTCAGCTCATAATTCTGACTACAGGAACTTTGCCTTTCCAGACATCTTCTCTCCTAAAAGCTTTAGACTAGATATAAGCTATGGAGTATTTCCACGTGCAGGCCATGGATAGGTCCACAGATTGATATTTCATAAGATTTCATTCTCTCTTGAAACTTTTTGGATTTTACTGCCATATATATACCATATCTGGGACAGGATTCAGTCTGCATCACAGAATTGTCAGGGTTGGAAGGGACCTCAAAGATCATTCAGTTCCAACACCCCTAGGGGCCACAGGCAGGGACACTTTGCAATAGGTTGTGTGGGGAAGTGGTTTCCCAGAGCTCCATTCAGCCTGGCCTTGAAACCTTCCAGGGATGGGGCTTCTACCAGCTCTCTGGGCAACCTGTTCCAGTGTCTCACCACCCTCATGGGGAAGAACTTCTTAATATCCCATCTGAATCTACCCATTTCCAGTTTTGCTCCATTCCCCCTAGTCCTACCATTACCTGACATCCTAAAAGTCCCTCCCCAGCTTTCTTGTAGCCCCCTTCAGATACTGGAAGGCCACAATAAGGTCTCCTCAGAGCCTTCTCCTCTCCAGACTGAATGGGAAAGGAAAAAGTTTGCTGTACTCTCACTGTGCTACTTGAGCAGGTCCCACAAGTGCCCTCAATGATCCAGTTAGCATTTGCTGTTTGTAACTCCTCTTAATCTCTTCTCTGAGTGGAAAAGTGTGCATAGGCCAATAAGTGTATTCGCATGCATCTGTTAGGGTCTTTTTCAGTATGATGTAATTGTAAGAAATGTACAGGATTAATGAAATGTTATTTGTCATGACTGAAACCAAACAAATCCTGATGTCCTGCTCTACCACATCACAGAAGCAATAGCTGTATTATCCATTTAAAATCTTTATAGTCTGTCATTCACATTTCCTTGCACTTCTAGTAAGAGTGATCAGGAGATGAACATGTGGATTTTGTCATGAATGGAACATGCCCATGCAGGGTTTTTTTTTCACCACCATTTAAATCCCCTGTTCATAAGTGAACTGAAGACTGATTTACAGGTTTTAGTGTGTAGCCAAAACTTCTCTCCACTCTAGGAAAGGATTTAAACAAAAGAAGAATCCAGTTGGCCTTAACTGCACTAAAACTACTCAGACTACACAAACAATTTGTATTGTACAAACAATAATAATGGTGTCCCAGATGGCAGGTTTGGGTTTTAAGTTAAAGAATAAAGCTGTTTATTACTAAAACACAATTAAAAGTAATTTTTTATGTATCAAATTCACTGGATTCACTTACAGTGTGAATTAAGTAAATCATAAAAATGAGCATAGGTGGAAAATAAAAAGATGGGATCCATTTCTTCAGGACATTTTGTTAAAAGGGGCCCAGACATATCCTGGGCTTTAAATGGGAGCATTTTCTGCAAGCATAGAATTGTTAGGGTTGGAAGGGACCTCAAGGATCATCCAGTTGCTGTGGGCAGGGACACCTCACACTGATCTAGAGCCCCATCCAACCTGGCCTTAAAAACTTCCAGGGATGCAGCTCATACCACCTCCCTGTTCCAGTGTCTCACCACCCCCATGGGGAAGAACTTCTTCCTAACATCCAACCTGAATCTGCCCACTTCCAGTTTTGCTCCATTCCCCCCAGTCCTATCACTACCTGACATCTGAAAAAGTCCCTCACCAGCTTTCTTGCAGGCCCCCTCCAGATACTGGAAGGCCACAATAAGGTCTCCTTAGAGCCTTTTCCTCTCCAGCTTGTCTGCAGTGAATCGTGACCTTAAAGATGTTTCAGTGGTAGCTGTAATATATGCAGGGGTTTGGCGAGAAGGAAGATTTTCTGCTAATCAGGAGTGTTGCATTTGGTGCCAGCAACCCCAGCTGGCACCAAGTAACTTGTCTTTCCCATGGCCAGGTCTGGCCTCCCACGCTTTGAGAATTACAGGGCTTATTGTTGAAATTCTTGCCCATTTTCCATAGGACCTGACCCTCTTCCCCACAGTTGGAATGTTTAGGGAGGAACTCCATCAAGAGAAACTTCTTGGATGTTTATGCATATCTACTCATAACAAAGTTTAGTTGCCAGAAAAGTGTTTTATATTTACTCCACTTGCCAACTTTCTATGAAAACCAAAAGGACCTGGAATTGAACGATCTGCATTCAGGACAAGCCATTAATGTATCCAAGCACTGCTGGATGTTGAAGCAGAAAATAACAGCTTTGTTTGATAATGATGTCTTCCACAAAACAGACACCAGTAATTGCTGTTGTGAGTATATTCACCCTCTCATGAGAAGATTTTTCTTTCTATCAGCATTTCTGCTTTTTACCAAACTCTGAAGAAAAGATTTTCCTGATCAACAATGCTGCCTACCTCTAAGACCTCCTGTAGCTTAATAAAGCTAACATGAAGGTTTTAACAAAGTGCAATTAAAGTGATAGACTTAAGACCATGCTAGTCACTATGTTTAGCACGAGGAACAGATAAACAGTTCCTTTTTGGTCACATAACTCAGATTTACAAAAGAGAAACAGACCTTTTTGACAATCCTTTACTCACATGAGCAGCATGCATGCGAGTGAGCAATCTTTTTGCTTATTCTAGTCTTCGATGGAAAACCCTTAAACCATCAAGAATGTGTTTCCAAACTGACCCAAACTAAGCCAAAAAAACATTCTGCCTGAATCCTCCAAACAGCGTTGCTGTGAGTTGAGCCAGTAATAAAGATTTGGACTAAGCAGGAGACAAAGCTGTAAGTAGCTACAGTTCACAACATGCAATACTATAAATGAGGACAATAAACAAAAGCCTGCTTTACAAATAGAAACATATATAGACAAGACTAGACTAGAACAGAAGAATAGAATAGAATAGAATAGAATAGAATAGAATAGAATAGAATAGAATAGAATAGAATAGAATAGAATAGAATAAATCAGGTTGCAAAAGATCTTCAAGATCATTGAGTCCAACCTATCATCCAACACCACATCATCGACTAAACCATGGCACCAAGCACCCCATCCAGTCTCCTCTTAAACACCTCCAGTGATGGTGACTCCACCACCTCCATGGGCAGCCCATTCCAATGGCCAGTCTCTCTTTCTGCGAAGAACTTCTTCCTAACATCCAGCCTAAACCTCCCCTGGCACTGCTCGAGACTGTGTCCTCTTGTTCTTGTGCTGGTTGCCTGGGAGAAGAGACCAACCCCCACCTGGCTACAACCTCACTTCAGGTAGTTGTAGAAAGCAAGAAGGTCTCCCCTGAGCCTCCTCTTCTCCAGGCTAAGCAACTCCAGCTCCCTCAGCCTCTCCTCATAGGGCTTGTGCTCTAAACCCCTCACCAGCTTTTTTGCCCTTCCTTGGACATGTTCCAGCAACTCAACATCTTTCCTAAACTGAGGGGCCCAGAACTGGACACAGGACTCAAGGTTCCATTAACAAAAAAAGGACTTGAGCTGAAGAACCACTTTGGCTTATGAAATGAGAACATCACCACACAGGAAACTAAATCATCTTTAAACAAAACACAGTTAAAGAATAAGACACCAAAGCCAGGCAGTAGTAAACCATTGCAGTGCTCAAAAACCTTTTTGGAATTGTAGTCTGAAAGTGGTGCATGTGTCATTCAAAGCATCTATACCCAGTCTATAAAGTTATCATAGAATCATTCAGGTTGGAAAAGACCCCTGGAATCTTTGAATTTAGCAGGCTAGTAAGAAGAAGGCCCTGAAGTAATTGTTTACTTTAAAAAGAGATGGTAGAGCAATGTGGATATTTTGGCTAGTGCTGAGCCATGGTGCCAGCACTGTTCAAAAATACTGTGCAGTCCCCAAGGAGTGCAACAGTGAGGAGGTCAGGCAGAAGAAAACACAAGAAATTGAATCACAGAAACATTCAGGTTGGAAAAGACTCTCAGGCTCACCAAGTCCAACTGATAACCCTATTCTATGAAGTTCCCCCTAAACCATGTTCCCAAGCACCACATGCTAATGACCTTTAAACACATAAAGGGTTGGTGACTCAACCACCTCCCTGTGCAGCCTCTACCAATGCCTGACCACTCTTTCTGTGAACAAAAAGCCTTCATGCCTTCTCAAGATGGCCATGTCAGATACGGTTAAACAAAAGCATTCAAAGGATAGGTCTCATGAGTATTTTCCAGGACAAAGTAGACTTTAGGGGAAGAAAATAAATAAGTACATAAATAACCCAAACAAAAGCCAAACAAGAAACAAAATTACTTACAAAAGTAATATCCAGATATAGGGCCACATATTTCCTAACACTCTTATCTGTCTGTTTCTGGTAAACAATAGACCAAATACCAATGAAACAACTGAATCCATTTGTGGCTAGCATTCTTTGGGCACATTAGAAATTGCCTACGGACAAGTTCTACATCTACACTTGTGTCCAGACTACAGCCAAGATCCTATTTAGGCTTTCCATCAGCAAACACAGAGATACTACAAGTGACCTGCAGCACAAATACTCAGAGTATTTGAATGCTATTAATATTCAGAGTATTTGTATCTCAGTAATATTAAAAATTGAGGAGGGGGATGTTCTTAATTTTTGCCAAGATAGGGCTGGTGACGCTCCCCTCAAGCCTGCCTGATTCCCATCTGAAACAGAACCAGGTGGCATTTGACTGTGAGATGAAGATAAGGATGTTCTATTTCTGGTATTATCATAGAATGGTTTGGATTGGAAGGGATCTCCAAAGGTCATCTAGTTCAATCCCCTTTGCAGTAAGCAGGGACATAGATCAGGTTGCCCAGAGCCTTGCTGAGCACTGCCCTGAGTATCTCCAGGGATGGGACCTCAACTACCTGCCTGGGCAACCAGTTCCAGAGTTGCACTACTCTCATGATAAAGAACTTGCTCCTAATTCCTTATTGAAGTGTAACAATAAGATAACAACTGGTTTACCATTAAACAGTGAAAGTTTCTAAGTCCTTTACCACTTGTGCCTCCTCTCAGAACCTAGGACAAATGTAAAATTCACCACACCTACTGAGACCTTGACCCCCTTGGACTTCATGGGTATCAACTAAACCATGGCACTAAGTGCCTCATCCAGTCTTATCATAGAATCAGTCAGGGTTGGAAGGGACCACAAGGATCATCTAGTTCCAACCCCTGCAATGGGCAGGGTCACCCTGCTCTAGATCAGGCCAGCCAGAGCCTCATCCAGCCTGGTCTTAAACACTTCCAGGGACGGGGCCTCAACCACCTTCCTGGATAACCCATTCCAGGCCTTTACCACTCTCATGGTGAAGAGCTTCCTCCTCACGTCCAGCCTGAATCTCCCTACCTCCAGCTTCATTCCATTCCCCCTAGTCCTATCACTACCTGATAGCCTGAGAAGTCCCTCCCCAGCCTTATTTTAAACACCTCCAGTGATGGTGACTCCACCACCTCCCTGGGCAGCCCATTCCAATGGCCAATCTCTCTTTCTGTGAAGAACTTCTTCCTAGCATCCAGCCTCCCCTGGCACAGCTTGAGACTGTGTCCTCTCCTTCTGTCACTGGTTGCCTGGGAGAAGAGACCAACCCTGTCCTGGCTACAACCACGCTTCAGGTAGTTGTAGACAGCAATAAGGTCTCCTCTGAGCCTCCTCTTCTCCAGGCTAAACAACCGCAGCTCCCTCAGCCACTCCTCATAGGGCTTGTGCTCCAGACCCCTCCCCAGTCTTGTTGCCCTTCTCTGGACAGATTCAAGTATCTCAAAGACACCTCCCCAGACTTGTTGCCCTTCCTGGACACATTCAAGTATCTCAATGTCCTTCTTAAGTTGAGGAGCCCGGAACTGGACACAGAACTCAAGGTGTGGCCTAACCAGTGAGGACTACAGGGCAGAATGACTTCCCTACTCCTGCTGGCCACACTATTCCTGATGCAGGCCAGGATGCCATTGGCCTTCTTGGCCACCTGGGCACACTGCTGGCTCATGTTCAGCTGCTGTCAACCAATATCCCCAGGTCCCTTTCTGCCTGGCCACTCTCCAGCCACTCTGTCCCCAACCTGTAGTGCTGCATGGGGCTGTTGTGGCCAATGTGTAGAATCGAGCACTTAGATGTGTTAAATCACCATTTGCCACACCCATCTGTCCAGCCTGTCAAGGTCTTCCTGCAGAGTCCTCCTACCCTCTAACAGATCAATACCTGCTCCCACATAGCTTTCCAAATAGTGCACATCAACAACAGAATCATTCAGGCAGAGAAGTCCACTGGAGCTCCATCAGATACTCAGGACCCAATCTTTGAAGTCAGGCCAGACTGCTCAGGCCAGACTGCCATGTCTAATGTAGCACCTAATGCCTGCAAGAATGGCCCACAAGCTTTGGGCTACCTGCTACGAAGCTTAATCACTTCAGCTGTGAATCAGAATCCAGCAGGGTTTCCTTAGCTGCAGTTTGTGACCTTTAGGTTTCCTCATTTTGCTCCGCACTTCTGTGAAGATTCTGGCTCTGTCCTCCCTGTAATGTCCACCCTCAAGGGAGCTGAAAGCAGTAGTAAGATGCTCTCCAACTTCCATGCTGAACAAACCCATCTCCCTCATCCCCTGCAATCCCAACCATCTTGGCTGGACCTCCACCACTCGTCGGTATTCCTCTTCTTCTGTGACGCCCTGAATGGGGCACACTACCTCAGATGTGACTCCAGAGGTGCCACATAGATAGAAATAATCACTTCCTTCAACCTGCTGACTACATCTACACTCCAAATATTGCCTTTTTATTTTAGGGCCCCTTGAGGACCTAGGAGTCAGCCCGGGCTGCTGTCCAGCCCCTGTGTTCTCAGCCTTTCTTTCAGATTGTCTTCCAGCATTTTGGAAAACAAAAACAAGGAAAAAGATGCTTCCCCCGTCTGCCTCCTGCCTTGGGGTTCTTGCAGACAGATGTTTTTTTTTTCTTCCTCTAGCCTGTACTTTCTGGAGTCGTTTCCCACTCATTTTTAGATATCAACTACCTGAGAGAGTTCCAGCCCCACCATAGTCATGCTAAGGAGCCCAGAAACTATAAATTACTGATGTGCTGGCTTTATGACCACACAGTATATCTTTGTGATTAAGCATGGAAGTTCAATTCCAGACCATAATACAGGGGTTTCCAGCACAAAAAGACTGTTTGTCAACAGCAACCACACAGTCCCTCTGCATTAAGAACAGGAAATGCTGTGGTATCTCAAATATTGCCATGCAAAGGACTTTTCTAAGCTCTTAATACTCTTGGACTGTCATGGAGTTGCTATATCCATCCTGGCAGCCAACCACAGAAATTCCCTTGGTCTGGTACATCTGTTTTCTTGTCAATATGGAGATAGACCTTAGGAAAGCTTGACAGAAAAAGATGTACTCTGCTCATGTGTGGTGATGTTGCTTCAGAAATGCCTTGCAACAGAAACAGATGAAATGTATTAAATATATCACACTGTACAAAGCTCTTACAGCAGATCCTTGCTATTGATATCCAGGTCTGAACAAAACCCTTCCCTGTTCTACAGGGGAGGTACATCCTTTCTTAGCTAAAACATGATTTTTCTAAATGCAGAGATGTAGCTATGTGAGACAGTGGTAGTTTTCTTATTAACATCAGTGTAATCAAAGCAATATCTACATATTCACCCCTGGGCTGTGAACACAAAGGCTAACCCACTACCTATTGAAGATTCATTTTGTCCTGTATGGGATGGACATCTTAATCATGGCTGTATCTCTTTCTTTACCAGGTTTTGCAGTTATTTTGATACAATGCTGGCACTGTAAACTGCTGCTGCTGGCATCTTAAGCCACCAGAGTTTTGGTTTATTTACAAAGGCCTCTAATGATAGGACGAGAGGTAATGGCTTTAAACTAGAGAAGAGTAGATTTAGATTGGATGTTAGGAACAAGTTCTTTACTATGAGGGTGGTGGAACACTGCAACAAGTTCCCCAGGGAGGTGTTTGAGGCCCTATCCCTGGAGATATTCAAGGTGAGGCTTGACAGGGCTCTGGGCAACTTGGTCTAGTGGAGGATACCCCTGCCGATTGCAGATGGCATTGGACTGGCTGATCTTTGGAGGTCCCTTTCAACCCAGAGTATTCTATGATTCTATAATTTAGAAAATAGACATGGTTCAGTGGGCATGGTGCTGCTGGGCTGACAGTTGGACTTGATGATCTTAGAGGTCTTTTCCAACCTGAATGCTTTTAGGATTCCAGGATTTTATGCTTATTTAGAACCATGCCGTTGGTGTAAACTCTTGCACAGACAATCGTGCTGGCTTCCTCCACAAGGTTTGACAGATTAAAGCTATTCTGTCTCTCAGCTACATCTGACACAGTCTGTATACAGTGAATATTCTCCTTTGTACTGTCTGCTTTCACACCACACAGGAACGCAGATGTTGATGTTGGTTTTAAATCCTCTCTTCACAGACAGAAGTGTGCCATCATACAAGTCCATACAAAGGAAGACCCACACATGCTGGAAGGAGAAGCTGCTGGCTCACAGAAGTGCCTCCTCTGATCACATTTGGCCTATTGTTTTCTAAAAGCACCAGTGAGTGAGGGGGAGCTGGGCAATGGGTAATTAAGCCCCAAAAGGTCAAACGACTCACACCCTCTGCTTTCCTGCAGATGATTCCCATCAGCAGTCGGCAGAGATCTGCCTTTAGGAAGGCTCCCAAACAGATGCTCTGCACAGACTGTTTCTGCTTCTCTGTCACGTCTTTGCCTGGAAGGGTGCTTTAGGCTACACATGCCTAAAAGGAAAAAAGAGGGCAGGGAGAGAGAGCTGGGAGAATATATCAAAGCCTCAGTAAATGGCTCCTTTAAATTAACGGTTTGCAGATCTTACCCCGAAAGGGAGAGCAAATCACAGGTTGGCTTGGAGGGACTATTGGGCTGCTGGTTAGAATCAAACCTCTGGGGATATGAAGGCTGTCATGGGAAAAACTGGAGAATAATGAAAGATTTCTTCATAGCATTAGTCAGAGTCAGAATGCCTGGACTGCAGATTTTACTGCTGCTAATGCCAGGTTCGGTTTTGGCTCTGCTAGAAACAGCCTCCACTCATTACACGTTTGAGATGTGATTTATCAATCAAAATATTGATAAAATGTTAGTTTGGTTTGGGTTTGGCTTTTTTTTCCCTGTGATAAAATGAAGTCCTAAACTATCTCTGCCTTGAGCTGCCTGTTTTGGAATGACCTGAACAAGCCAAAAGCACAGATTAGCTCAAGCTGCAGCTCCTTCTAGAGAAGCTTAGGTTTATTTATTTATTTAAGTTAGAATTTTTGCCTTGTTTGAACCAGGAACATTTCTGAAGGAAGAATAAATCTGATGAAGAGCGACTGAAGGAGTTGGGGCTGTTTAGCTTGAAAAAGAGGATGCTGAGGGGAGAGACCTCATTGCTGTCTACAACTACCTGAAAGAATGTTGTGGAGAGGCTGGTGCTGGTCTCTTCTCAAAGGTAATTAGTGATAGAACAAGAGGGAATGGCCTCAAGCTGCGACTGGGTAGGTTTAGACTGGACATTAGGAAATTTTTTTCCCCAGCAAGAGTGGTCAGGCATTGGAATGTGCTGCCCAGGGTGGTGGTGGAGTCCCCAACCCCGGATGTGTTCTCCCAGGCAACCAGCACCAGAACAAGGTGCCAGGGGAGGTTTAGGCTGGAGGTGAGGAGAAAGTTCTTCCCAGAAAGAGAGACTGGCCATTGGAATGTGCTGCCCAAGGAGGTGGTGGAGTCATCATCACTGGAAGTGTTCAAAAAGAGACTGGATGAGGCACTTGGTGCCATGGTCTAGGTGATTGATTTAGGCTGAGTGACAGGTTGGACTGGGTGATCTTGGAGGTCTCTTCCAACCTGGTTGATTCTATGATTCTATTCTGATTCTATTCTAAAAGGTCATTTGGATGTGGTGCTTGGGGATATGGTTCAGGGTGACCCTTGTAGAGTAGGGTTCTCAGTTGGACTTGGTGAGCCTGAGGGACTTTTCCAACCTGAATGTTTCTGTGATTCTGTGAAGGATTTTGTAGAAGATTTACATTGAGAATAGGATGTTCCAGGAATGAAATAATCAAATCTAATGCTGAAATACAGACCATGTAACTTACCTTGCATTTCTGCATTTTCTTTACCATTGCTTTGCAGGCTCAGCTTGATAATTAAGTTCCAATAGTAATAACACCTTAACAAAAACCCCAACAAACAAGCTACATTAAACACCTATTGAAAGGAAACAATAATGTCAACATGACATGAGCTTTTATCTTCTCATCTATTAATGTTGATTTTCCCCCGTCTATTTTAAGTAAGATTTGCAACCCAAAAGGTGCAATAGCAAATATTTGCCAACAGAATGTTTTACATTAAGTAAAGCCATTTCACTCAGGTTTGGTTTATTCCCCCTCCCCCCCCAATGAGTTTTACTAGATTATGTTTTTGTCATAATTTATTGGTTTAGTTTTAACTATCAGGAAGATTATTAGGAGAACTAGAACATCTCTCTTAAGAAGAAAGGGTGAGGGACTTGGGGCTTTTTAGCTTGGAGGAGAGAAGCCTGAGGGGAAATCTTATCAATGCTTATAAATAAAGGATGGGTGTCAGGAAGATGGGGTCAGGCTTTTTTTTCAGTGGTGCCCAGCAACAGGACAAGAGGTAATGGGCACAAATTTGAACATAGTTTCATCTAAACATGAGGAGGAACTTCTTCATGCTGGGAGTGCTGGAACACTGGGACAGGCTGGTGGAGTCTGCATCTCTCGAGTTATTCAAAGGCTGCCTGGACACCGTCCTATGCAACCTGCTCTAGGTCAACTTGCTTCTCGGTTGTGCTGTGTGATGGGACAAGGGGCAAAGGATAAAAACTACAGCATAGGAGGTTCCACCTCAACATGAGGAGGAATTTCTTCACTGTAAAGGTCAGGAGCACTGGTACAGGCTCCCCAGAGGGGTTGTGGAGTCTCCTTCTCTGGAGACTTTCAAGACCTGTCTAGATGCCTTCCAGTGTGACCTGCACTAGATTCTATGGTTATGTGTTCCTGCTCTGGCAGGGGAGCTGGACTTGAAGATCTCCAGAGCTCCCTTCCAACTCCTGTGATTCTGTGAATCAAAACCTACTCCATCTAAATCTAAGGCTATAAAGTCACTACAAAAAGTGTGATTTAGGATCAGTGCCATTCATGCCTTCTTGTAGCCATCTGACAGCCTTAAATTTCACTGATGCTGAGTAAGACTACTTAAAAGGTTTGTTATCCTTGTGCTATTTTGTGTTCTCAAAGAGTCAAGAACTGATTAAAAAGTCTGAATTATTTGAAAGCACTTACTTGCTGCATTTGATTTTGACCACAGTTCCCCTATCTGCCTCACAAAGTAAATTAGAAACTTTCTCATGTCTAATGACCTGATGTAAGGGCCAGTTTACAGTGGGTTGCTATCTGCATGACACCACTGCCATCATTTAGTTTACTTGGCAACGCTGGTCTGGACAAGCCCTAGATGAACTCTTCATCTTTATGTAAAGCAACCACTTTCTTGTGAGGGTTAAAGTTGAAAACCAGGCCAGTGTGGTCCAGACAATCTCTGGGCTATCATGCATGTCATTAATTATGGTTCATCTTTTATCTTATGTGTGATACATTCATTAGGACGGAGCATGCATTGCTTAATGAGACATTTGACTTTATTATTGTTTCCCAACTATTCAGGGAAATTTCTACTTGTAAAGTTTAAAGCACAGCCAAACTGACAGTGATAGACATAGTTTGGCATTATCCACTTTTTTCTCCTCCCAAGATTTAGTCCAGCAGTGCCTTATTGAATACAGCTGCAAAATTCAGATCTTACAGATGGTCACCACAATTCTAGGAGAATAAAAAGCCAAGACACTGATGCCAGCTTATGTAATGACCCTTAGAGTACTGACATGTACAAGAAATTCCATGTCTCTCTGCTGTGAGTTTTTCATGAGTAGGGGTGGCTGGAAAGGGGACCTTTAACTCTGTGATGTTCACTAAGAAGTTGGTGTTACAAGACATGAATGTGAGGGCATCCTCTTTGATTTCTGGTTGGAAAAGTTAACAGAACCAGACTGTTAATGATGGCTTTCCCATGGTGATGGGAAAAAAGGACAGCAGACAAGTTTTGCCAGCTTAGTTTCTCTCCAGGGCAGAGAGACTTTCTCACAGTAAATAATGATAATTTTCTTCCTTGCATCTGAGAAAATAAACACTGCTTTTATTTTGTGTGGGCTGTCTGCAGGGAAAGAAGAAAAAAAACCTAAAATCAGAACCCCCCCAAGCTGTAGTCAGAAAACCAGGATTTTGTTTTTTTCTCCTTCTCTTCCTTTAGCTCCTATGGATATGAAACATGCTCATATTTCATGGAGGACATAACCTGCAATGGTTTGCAATAACAAGAGGGGAGGTTGTTCCTAGGCTTCTAGTTTTTTACTCCCTCCAGTTTGGAATCCATCTTCTCAGTTTTAAAGAACTGTCTAAAGCTAATGATGAGCTCTAAAAACATTACACAAAAGAGCTCTGTCCCTGTTACTTAAACTTTTTCCTTCCAGCATTAGTGGTCCTACCCCTCGCTCTTTACGTGTGGTCAACTACTAATTTTGAAGTCACAAAGGGACAATTTTGCACTGAAATAGAAAATAAGGATTGAAAATGCATAAACTTTGGTTACAAAAAGCAGATCCTGCTCTTGTACGAAAACAAGGCTTGCTGAGTGTTTGAAATGGACAGGAGTGCCTCCTGCCAAAACTTAACGATATAATTTGGACTGATGCTTCTTTGAGGCATCAGCACCTCCCTGAGAAGGAGGAAGAAACTGCAGGATACTGTCAAGTTTAGACAATGCAGCAGGCAGTCACACTAATGAGACAACCCTCTCCTACAGCCCTACAGGAGGACAAAAATCTTTGTCTGGATTTTGGCTAAGCAAGTTGTAGAAGTATAGCATTTATTTCAGTGTGATAGAATTCTATTCCTCTTTAAATTTTTTCCCCAGTGGCAGAGACTGCTGGTTACAAAACTCTTGAGAATGCAATTTCCTGGAGTGTTTTGTGTTAATTAATTAATTATATGTGCTTGAAGTACGATCACTAAATAAGATTTGAACTACTGTTCAATATTATATTCTATTTTTATAGCTAACAATAAAAGTAGAAAAGAAGAATGACAGAATTAAAAATAAGAGGATCTCCTTCATCTTCATCTTATTTGGTCTGTTCATTGGAATGTGTTAAGTTTTATATATATATATATACACACACACACTATATATATATGTTTATATATAACATATATATATAACTTACAGATATGGAAATGGAGATATAGGTATAGATATAGATATACACACAGATATAATATATATACACACACTATATATATGTTTATATGTAACTTATATATATATAACAGATATAGATATGGAAATGGAAATATAGGCATAGGCATAGATATAGATATAGATATACACACACATACAGATTAATGTTTTGATAGCAGGAAGTAGAGATCCCAAGTTCTAGACATCAAGCTAGGCCCTGGTCAAAACTCAGCTGAATAAAATAAAGTCATGCCAATCTAAATCAGCTGCAAATCTGGCCTGGGACTGTGTTGTTTTCCATTTGGACACAGGGATGTGCAACACATCATCTAGTCATGTCCAAAAAAAGCAATGATCCAGGAGTTATTCAGCCAGATAAATCATTAAACTGTTTGATTCTGTGCTTTGGCCATGAACTTTACACACCACTGTGGGTGAACATGCAAGTTGTTTTCTTCCCAGAAATTTAAGAGACTTGACCTAAATGCTCTATCCTTCTCCTCTGCCCCATTTTAAAAAGGTTAGCAGCATTAGAAGTCACCATTGAACTACAAGTCATTACCATGCTGCAATGCTGAAGGCTTTGAGGAAATCACCAGTGCCTGGAGAGGTGGAGATCATTTGGGAGGAGAGAAGAAAAGGAGGTGGCAACATGACCATTAGGGACAAGAGTAACCCAGGCAAGGGAAGAGGGACATGAAAGCACTAAAACACCTGAAGGAAAGAAAAGAGGTTTGATACCTCCTCCTTGTCTGTAGGAAGTTTTCCAGAACTTTGAGCACCTCATTGTTCTTCCATGCTCTTGCCCCTTCACTCCCTCTAAGCCCTCTGGTTCCAATGGCAGCCACAAGAAAGCCTGCAGCAGTTTGTCAGACACCTAGTCACCCTGCACCACCTCACAGAAGATTCTGAAAAACAGGAGATGCTTCCACCTGGTTCTTTTCAGTGCAATTCAAAAGGCCCCCATCCCACATGTCCTGGTCCTTGCCAAAAATCACCATAAATATTTGGCTGACTGGTGTACCAGTGATACCATAGGAAGCAAGCTAAACACTCAAATTAGGAATACTCTACAGCATGAAGTTCTGCTCAACTGCTGATATTTGGAGGCTTCCCATGGAACCTCCAATCATCAGCAAGGACGCCCTTAGACCCTGGAGAACCACATGCTGTTGTCCCACCACTGCACAGCACCCTGTGCCTCTGGCTGGTCTCCTGGCAGTTCCTCCAGGGCACCTTTGCCTCCCAGCCCCAGGAGCTCTTCAGATGCATCACCATTTCAGAAGTCCACAGCTGGTAGGCTGGCCCTTAAGACAGACCACAACCACTTCCCACCTTCAGTTTCTTTCAGGACTTCTCTGGACATTAGGAAAAACATTTCACAGAGAGTGAAATGGAATGTGCTGCCCAGGGAGGTGGGTGAGTCACCGACCCTGGATGCGTTTAAAGGTGGTTTGGACGTGGTGATTTGGTAAATGGTTTAGGGGGAACCTTGTAGAGTAGTTTTCTGGGTTGGACCTGATGATTCCATGGGTCTCTTCCAACCTGAATGTTTCTGTGATTCTGTGATTCAGTTCCTTGTGTTTTCTCCTGCTTGAGCTCTCTCGCTGCTGCACCCCCTGGGGACGGCACAGCATTTTTTAAATAGTGCTGGCACCATGGCTCAGCACTAACCAAAATATCCACATTGCTCTACCATCTCTTTTTAAAGTAAACAATTGCTTCAGGGCTTTCTTCTTACAAACTTGCTACATTCAACAGCACTTAGAATTTCACCCCATGCTACAGAGGGAACTGTTGAGGTGTTCACTAAACTCTTGCCATCTGCCACTCATTTCAAATGCCTTGTCTCTAGCAAGAATGGATTTGATTAAACAAGATCTCACAAATATATATTTACTGCCTGAGATCAAGCCAAGTAAGTCTTTCATTTTATTATTATATTTTTTTCTTCTTCTTCATTTTTTTTCCCCTCTAGCCTAAGCTTTTCTGTCCTTATTCCAAGGAGCTGATTTTTCTATTTTACTGACGTGGTCTCCATGGGGACTTTTTTTTTCATCATCTTTGGCACAGGCAAAAGCCTTAACAATTTCCTTGATGTTTGCTGTTTATTTAGGGCCAACATAAAACCATCTATTATATATCCCAATCCTTAAATGACCCTTAAATGTCAATTTAAATACCTTTTTCTCAGGATGAATGCCATCGATGGCAAAAATATATAACCCATCCAGGATTGCTAAGGACTAATATTGTGCTGTAACAACCACGATACTGTAAAAAACCCCAACATCAGTCCATTTCCCTGGGTCTTACCCTTCACAGGAGTTCCAGAAATTGCAGATCACACTCTTTCAGCCTCAAAACAGGTTTATATTTTTTTTTATACAGTTGAAATACACAGTTTCTTGTTTTCCACATCAGTGCAACTGTGCAACACACCCGAACATCAGGGACCTCAAGTGCTTGGATTCAGTTGGAAATGGTCACAACTGCCACCAGAAAGCCATCTTTTTCAGAGTTCTCTGCCACATGCTCGCTGTGTTCTGCTTCAAGTCCCTAGTCATATGTGGTGGTTTGGGCTGGGTGCCCTATGCTGCATGGTGTACTTCCTGTGTCCAGAAGTCCAGCCCAGTGGGTGGACACAGGAAACCAGGTATCTCCTACCACAATCCCCTGCACCGCTATAAGACCTTGCATGGGGTCCGCCTCTTTCTCTTTCTTCCCTCGCCAGCACCCGGTAGCTGGGGGAGACGTCTCCCGGCCTTGGGCCTGACTAGGCCCAAGGCCAGGGGGATGGACGGGCTCAGGCCTGGCCAGCTGAGACTAGCCTAGCAGTGGGGGGAAGAACAAGCCCTGGGGGTCTTGGACCCACCCTCAGGTGGGGATGGGATGTATCCGGGTCTGTTTTGGGGTTTCTTCTGTCACTGTTTCTGTTTCTTTTGTGCACATTCACCTTTTTTCTATTTAAACTTTTCCATCACTTTTGCAATCCGTTTGTCAGAGTCGTCATTTTGCCTGTGGTGGGGAGGGGGCTGCCTCAACCCACTACATCATAGTATCACAGTATCATAGTATCAGTCAGGGTTGGAAGGGACCACAAGGATCACCTAGTTCCAACCCCCCACACTAGATCAGGCTGGTCAGAGCCTCATCCAGCCTGGTCTTCAACACCTCCAGGGATGGGGCCTCAACCACCTCCCTGGACAACCCATTCTGTTCCATCGCTGCAAAACCTCCCAGTATCTCATTATTTTCTGACTGTTGTTGTCTTCACAGAATCACAGAATCAACCAGGTTGGAAAAGACCTCAGAGATCAAGTCCAACATAATACCTAACACCTCAGGACAACTAAACCATGGCACCAAGTGCCACATCCAATCCCCTCTTGAACACCTCCAGGGACGGTGACTCCACCACCTCCCTGGGCAGCACATTCCAACGGCCAATTACTCTTTCTGGGAAGAACTTTCTCCTCACCTCAAGCCTAAACTTCCTCCGGTACAGCTTGAGACTGTGTCCTCTCCTTCTGCCACTGGTTGCCTTGCATTTCATTGCTTCCTGCATTGCTGTCACAACTTTGGGGGCAATTTAGAATTTACAAAATTTCCATTTTCTTCCACAATGACAACTCCACCATGCTCTGGAGCTCTTGTATGCACTGATCCCTGAACATACTCCCATTCCAGTGCTCCTGGTGCCTCCAGAAGTGTGGAGGTGTCTAGCCTACTTGCTGCTTGCCATGGAAAACCATGTGAATGCAGGCAAGACAGACAGGGAGCCCACAGATGGGGCAAGGCAGGAGACACATGGCAAAGGCAGGACACTGATCCATGGCAAGGGTTCAGTGGGACTAAAAAGAATCTTTTCCCACTAGGGGACTAGGTAGTATTGGAATTTTCTTGACTGAGAGTGAGAAAGGGGAAGACATGCTCTCCTCCAAAGAGAAGGCAGCTGGCAAAGGTTACATTCAGATCATTTTATTTTCATCTGCTTTCTTCTGAGTTTGCTCCATTTCCTAAGTTACCAGAATCACAGAATGTTAGGGGCTAGAAGGGACCTCAAAAGATCATCCAGTCCAACACCCCTGCCAGAGCAGGAGCACCTAGAGCAGATCACACAGGAACACATCCAGGTGGGTTTTGAGTATCTTCGGAGAGGGAGACTCCACAACCCCCCTGGGCAGCCTGTTCTAGTGTCCCATCATCCTCACGGTGAAAAAAACTTGTCCTGCTGTTTCCATGGAACTTCCTATGCCTCAGCCTCCACCATTGCCCCTTGTCCTGTCATTTGGCATCACCCAGCAGGGCCTGGCTCCATCCTCTTGGCACTCACCCTTTACATCTTTATAAATATGAATGAGGTCACCTCTCAGGCTCCTCTTCCCCAAGCTAAAGAGCCCCAGCTCCCTCAGTCTCTCCTCACAAGGAAGAAGTTCCACTCCCTTCACCATATTTGTGGCTCTGTGCTGGACTCTCTCAAGCAGTTCCCTGAGGTCCTTCTTGAACTGAGGGGCCCAGAACTGGACACAATATTCCAGATGCAGCCTCACCAGGGCAGAGTAGAGGGGGAGGAGAACCTCTCTTGACCTACTAACCACACTCCTTGCAATCTATTCTAGAATGCCATTGGCCTTCTTGGCCACAGGAGCACATTGCTGGCTCATGGTCAACCTTCCATCCACTAGAAACTCCAGGACACCCAGGTACTTTTCCCCTCACTGTTCTCCAACAGGTCAGTCACCAACCTACATTGATACTATATTCATGTTCTTGATATTATGCAAACAAATCTGCATTTATTTGTCTGTCTGTGTGTGTGTGTGCATTTGCTTTGAACAAGGGTGCAGACAGCTCTCAAAATCTTGGCTGACTTGGGATCCTGTCATCCTTCCTAAACTAACAGTGCTCTTGTCACCCCATCTGCCAAAGCACTGCTCACCCTTCTGGCACTTTCAAGCCAGCTTCCTACAAAGGCTGACCACTGTTCTGGTTTTCACATGCTGTGACAGACATCATAACACAAGATGTTCTTTGTTCCAGACTCAAATTTTATCTTTGATGGAACTGGTTTGGATTCTTTATTATCTCCTGTGTGAGAAGATAATCTGCTTTCTACACCTCCCATCTCAGTTGGACCGAGTGACCAACTGCTTATTATTTTATCAAGGTTTTGGTTCGGTCCTGCAGTAGTCTCCAATAAAAGTTTTGTCCTGGATCCCAGTTCCTGTCTTTCATTAGACTTTCAGCACCCTCTTTTTACATGGCGTTCAGACATCTCTATTTCATAACTTCCCTCTTCTCCTTTCCCTCCACAGATAAACACCACTTAATTCTTGCACAACACACAGAACCCCAGTATCAACATACTTAGGGGACAGTCTCTAAAAGCACAGTTATTCAAAGAGAAAAATGGACTGGATCCGTTTGTTAAGCAAGGAAGTCCCACTCTGGAACAGATCATTGCTTTCATAAAGAATTAGCCTGATGAATTTCATGAACTCTTTTTTTTTTTTTTTTCTTTTTCAGGAAGAAGAGAAAACTGGAAAATAAATTATTTGTATTGAACCACGAGAAACAGAAATGAGAAACTGCTGATTGTGTTTCTAGCTGTATTTACAGAATCACAGAATCAACCAGGTTGGAAAAGACCTCAGAGATCATCAAGTCCAACCTATTACCTAATACCTAACACCTCAGGACAACTAAACCATGGCTCCAAGTGCCACATCCAAGCCTTTTTGAACACCTCCAGGGACAGTGACTCCACCACCTCCCTGGGCAGCACATTCCAATGGCCAATTACTTTTTCTATGAAGAACTTTCTCCTCACCTCGAGCCTAAACTTCCCATGGTGCAGCTTGAGACTGTGTCCTCTTGTTCTGCCACCGGTTGCCTGGGACAAGAGACCCACCCCCACCTGTCTACAACCTCCTTTCAGGAAGTTGTAGAGACATGGAGATCTGGATGATGATGAAAGATTATACAGACTGCCTACTGCTATTTGTGGATATCTGTGGTAATCAATATAACACTATGGAGCTATTCCAGAACTGATCTCTTATGGGAAATTTCTGAAGCTTTGTTAAAAATAACAATAATGTTCAACAGAAATGTTATGAGAGTCTGTAGAAATTAATTCAGCTGGGATTTCATTGCTACATCTTGTAACTGACATATTTAAACACACAATTACTCAGAGTTCCTGTTTCAGTTATAAGATATTATCCCATAAAATAGATATACCATAATGAGCATAGGATACATTCCTACAAGGATGGAAATGGAAAGGCCTTTGGAATACTTACATTTGTTATCTCTTTTTTGCAATTTTACTTCCATATTATATTTGGCTACAGTATTACAGTAATACCTGCTTTCAACTTAGGATTGCAAACAAGGCATTTCCTTACCTGCTTTTACACCATCTCTGTTTTGGTACTTTGTAGATACTGCTCATCTGTTCAAGGTTCTCATAGTGTTCATGCCCTGGCCAACACAGTCCCTCACAATACTGCAGTCACAGGACCCTCAGAGCGAGTTAACAGGACCTCAAGTCACATTACTGAAGGTTTACAGACTGTAAAACAAAGCAAAGTTCATAGATTCATAGAATACCAAGGAGGTAGTGGAGTCACCATCCCTGGAGGTGTTCAAGAGGGGATTGGACGTGGCACTTGGTGCCATGGTTTAGTTGTGAGGTCTGTGGTGACAGGTTGGACTTGATGACCTTTGAGGTCTCTTCCAGCTTTGGTGATTCTGTGGTTCTATGAAAGGAACCTCAAGGAATAGAGTTTGAATGAGCTGGCCCAGCACCCTGCCAAGCTGGGCCTTCAAACTGTCTAATGTAGGGGAATCCACCACCTCCCCAGGGAGGGAAGCGGGGAAAAGAAAAGAAAGATACTCAGCATGAATTAAAGGCAAATAAATAAATTAATATTCCATCCTTTCACACAATTAGGAAAACTCAACATTTGGCACCTAGCAAGGCAGCCCTGCAACTGTGTCTCAGAAAACTCCTTATTGCAGATGCCTTTATTTTCTAAAGTTTTCACCCCAAATCAAAAATCTGAGTGTTCAGTTTCATTTACTCTCATCATCTCTACTTCTGTCAGAAGGCCTGGCACAGGGTGTGCGTTTGCAGTCAGCACCGAAGAGGATGGTGGTTAAATGCCCAGTGCAGAGCACCCAGGGAGAAGACAGAGCGAGATGAAAGGCTGCACAAGCGGGTCTTGGAGTTGTTCAACTTAAATCCAGGGATTGATGAAGGAATAATAGGGTTCTGGTGGCTCAAAGTACCCAGAAGTACTCAGGTCCTTCTTGGCAGAGCTCTGAACTTCACCTCTTTCTCTGAAACTATCTAAACTTGCGTCAGCTGGCATTTTCCACTGTGTTTCTATGGAGTTTGGATACTTAATTCTCCCCCAGGTCCTGAGAAAACCACTTCAGGAATGTTGGAAAATGAATCTGCATGTAAGTGAGGGTATCTCAGTGAGGTTACACCTACATGAGGTACCTTTTAATGCAGTTTTGATGATGCTCAGCTTTCAAATATCTCAGGTTTGTAATGCAAGGACTCCTGCAAACAGAATTAGAATCATAGAATCAGTCAGGGTTGGAAGGGACCACAAGGATCATCTAGTTCCAACCCCCTGCCATGGGCAGGGACACCCTACACTAGATCACGCTGGCCAGAGCCTCGTCCAGCCTGGTCTTAAACACCTCCAGGGACGGGGCCTCAACCACCTCCCTGGATAACCCATTCCAGGGCTTCACCACTCTCATGGTGAAGAACTTCTTCCTCACATCTAGCCTGAATCTTCCCATTTCCAGCTTCATTCCGTTCCCCCTAGTCCTATCACTACCTGAGATCCTGAGAAGTCCCTCCCCAGCCTTCCTGTAGGCCCCCTTCAGATACTGGAAGGCCACAATGAGGCCACCTGGGAGCCTTCTCTTCTCCAGACGGAACAGCCCCAACTCCTTCAGTCTGTCCTCACAGGAGAGGTGCTCCAGCCCTCTGATCATCCTCGTGGCCCTTCTCTGGACACGCTCCAGCACGTCCACATCCCTCCTGTAATGGGGGCTCCAGAACTGGACGCAGTACTCCAGGTGGGGTCTCACCAGAGCTGAGTAGAGGGGAAGAAGCACCTCCCTTGACCTGCTGGTCACACTTCTCCTGATGCAGCCCAGGATCTGATTGGCTTTCCGGGCTGCAAGCGCACATTGAGAGCTCATGTTGAGCTTCTCCTCCACCAGCACCCCCAAGTCTCTCTCCTCAGGGCTGCTCTCCAGCCAGTCCCTGCCCAGCCTGTATTTGTGCCTGGGATTGCCTCGACCCAGATGCAGGACCCTGCACTTGGTCTTGTTGAAGCTCATGAGGTTGGCTTGTGCCCACCTCTCCAGCCTGTCCAGGTCCCTCTGGACGGCATCCCTTCCCTCCAGCGTGTCCACTGCACCACACAGCTTGGTGTCATCAGCAAACTTGCTGAGGGTGCACTCGATGCCACTGTCCATGTCACCCACAAAGATGTTGAACAAGACAGGTCCCAGGACTGATCCCTGAGGGACTCCGCTTGTCACTGGCCTCCACTGGGACATGGACCCATTGACAGCCACTCTTTGGGTGCGGCCATCAAGCCACAATTCTCGAAGTACACCACACAATGTGGAACATCAAGAAGAGAAGTGTGTGTAGCTGCACTTTCTGTTAGCAGATGGCAACAGCAGACAAGCCCAGATAATTTAATAACCTCTGGCAATATTAGTGGTAAAAACCATATTGGGTTTTCCCCAAGGGCATCAATAAAACCAAAATCAACGTAATCCCCAGATGCAGCAGTCTAAGGAGCATATCACTAATTTATTTTATTTTTTTGCTAATTTTCTTGCTGTAATGTGGCACAGTGTCACCTTGACACAGAATGCTGTTGCAGCAAAGCAAACCACACAAACAGAGCCATCTGCATGCAATAGAAATCAAATTGACTATGCTGTGGTCAGCACTTCAGCAGGCAGTCACTCGGAAAGGCTGCTCTGAATCGCTGCAGGCTCCTGCTGGGATTTGGTTTCTATAAATGCAGCCCGTGTAATTGTTGGGAAATCAGAGCTGTGTGCTATGCTTTGCTGAGGAGAAGTACAGTGAGGGAATTGAACAGGCAAGACATCCCATGTCATGCACAGGAACAACTGAAATGAAGATCCCTATTCTGCTCAGGACTTAGCAAGCAGTACTGCCAGCAGTCTGATAACTACTCCTTCCCCTCCTGTCCTTGCTGTCCTCACAACTGTAGAGCCTGATACTTAGCCTGTGTGAAAATAAGCTGCACTCAGCTCACATAATGCATGGATTTTACCCCCGCAGTTTAAAGTGGCAGGAGAAAGTGACCTACCTACATTTATTTAAGTGCCTTGAAAGAGTCACCAGAAGATAGTGGACTCTTCCTGAAGGAGATTTCTCTTCCTAATTCCTGCTCAATCTATACTACAATGACAGGAAGCACAAATATTTTAAAACTCCATAAAACTACAGACTATTTTATGATTGTATTTTCTTCCCATTTTTGGTTTGGTTTGGTTTCAGTTTGGCTTTGTTTTATTCTATTAAAAAAGTTTTTTAACTCTGTGAGCTGTTGTCTTTAAAAGGGTTGAAAGTCTCTCCTTTCACAGCAAGGTGATTTAAATTATCTTGTTTACAGTCCTAGTGAGAGATATAGATGAGTGGCAATGCTGGTTTTCCCAGAGCTCTCTCCTATGTATCTTCTCCAACTCCCATCTGTCATCATTTCTGTTCTCTCTCCCTGTAAAAGAAACTTTCCTGTCCAACCATCCTCCCTTCAGACTACTTCACTCCTTATCCTATGGGAAGCACTTCTTTCTCATCTGTTACAGAACCCAGAAAAATCCAAACTGCAAACCAAAAGAATAACAAAACACTAGCAGGGCATTAGCAAATGTGAATGACGTTCAGCATTGCCTCTTCCTGAGGTAGGTACCAGGAGGCACTCAGCAGTCACATGCAAGATGCTGAAGCCACTTCCTG
The DNA here is from genome assembly GCA_033816785.1 of Picus viridis. Classification (NCBI taxonomy): domain Eukaryota; kingdom Metazoa; phylum Chordata; class Aves; order Piciformes; family Picidae; genus Picus; species Picus viridis. The sequence continues at coordinate 42,602,314 of CM066587.1, forward strand.
GGTGAGACATTCAGTACTATTGAGCCACTAAAGCTAACGACTTCTTTGTTTCCCCTCTGGTTTTGACCACTGTGACTGCTCTGAAGTAACATGAAGCTGCCCAGGTTTTACCTACCTGCCACAGTCAGGTCCTGGGAGGTCTTCTACCCTGTCTCAACCTGAGAATGCCACATGCAGGTGAGAGAAAACCCTTCTTGCTTGGCTCTGGCAAGGTTGTTTCTGTCTTGCACACATTTGAAGGCACAGACACTGCAGCACCTGTGTGGTTTGGGAGCATTTCTCTGGGCTGCTCTCTCAGGTGGAGGTATCTTAGCTGCCTTTAGCGTCTTGCTGTATGCATACATAGGGTGGGACATCCCAAATGCTAATGCAAAGATGCGGTGCTGAGGGATGTGGTTTAGCATCAGACAGGGCAGAGTTTAGTTAATGCTTGGACTTGATCTCACAGGTCTTTTCCAACTGAAACAATTCTCTGATTCTAGGAATCACTACTGTTATGGTATGGCTGCAGAGTAACCTATTATTAATTCCATACAAGCTTCTCTCCCTGCCAAGCCATTAAAAAAAGGACAAAAATGGGACAGGCTTCCTTTGACTCCCTTGTTGTTCCAACAGCAGTGAAGCTAGAACAGCAATCAAAATTAATCTTAAGATTTTGGTAAGTAAAATGAGGCAGAGAGCTGTCAAGGTTTGCCTAGCAGAGCAGCCTGAGATTTGCAAATTGCCATGACCAGACTTAGATCAAAACCACAGAGCACGCTGGAGTTTAGTTTGGATTGGAGCTTTTCTAGAAACAAAAGGAAACCTGATAGCACTTCAGATCAGGGACAGAAGAGGTAAAAAAAAAAAATCTTTGTTGCAGAGTTCAGCTTGTGGTCATGTCATGTGAGAGAAGGTCAGGTTACTGCTGACCGTGCCAAAAGCTTTGCTCATAAATCAAATTATCATGAGAAGTAAAAAAAAAAAAAAAAAATCTTACTAATATTTGACCTAATAATCTTGCAGCCTAGTAGTATAAATGAGATTAACTGCAGTTGAAGTTTGCTAAATACCTACCTAGAGACTTGCATTCTTTTCTGTAATGCACGATAATTGTAATGATGAGGGTGAAAGCACTGGGCACAAATCCAGGCTGGGTGCAGAGTAGATTGAGAGTAGCACTGGAAAAAGAGACCTGGGTGTATTGATTGATGACAAGCTCACCATGAGCCAGCAGTGCCTTCATGCAGCCCAGAAGGCAGCTCTGTGCTGGGCTGCAGCAAGAGGAGTGTGGCCAGCAGGGAAGGAGAGGGGAGTCTGCCCCTTTGCTCTGCTCTGCTGAGACCCCAGCTCCAATACTGCATCCAGTTCTGGTGTCCACAGCATAAGAAGGGCACAGAGCTGTTGGATTCCAGAGGAGGGCTACAAAGATGATCGAAGGGCTGGAGCATCTCTGCTATGACAACAGGCTGAGGGAGCTGGGGCTATTCAGCCTGTAGAAGAGAAGACTCCAGGGGGACCTTAGAGCTGCCTTCCAATAGCTGAAGGGATCCTACAGGAAGACTGCAGAGGGACTTTTCATGAGGGTGTCTAGAGACAGGACAAGGGAGAATGGTTAGAAGCTGAGGGAGAGAAGTGTTAGACTGGAGCTCAGGAAGAAGTTCTTCAGCATGAGGGTGGTGAGACTCTGGAATGGGTTGCCCAGGGAGGTTGTGGATGCCTCCTCCCTGGAGGTGTTTGGGGCCAGGTTGGATGAGGCCTTGAGCAGCTGAGTCTAGTTGAAGGTCATCCCTGCCTGTAGTGGGGAGGTTGGAGTAGCTGATCTCTGAGCTGATCTCCTTTCAACCGAAGGCATTCTATGATCATGATCAGACAGCAAAAGATTAACATATTCATAGAATACCAGGTTGGAAGGGACCTCAAGGATCATCTAGTCCAACCTTCAGGGTAAGAATGTAGTTTGAATGAGATGTCCCAGCACCCTGTCAAGCCTTGAAACTGTCTACAATTATTATAGGAGAGGAACAATGTGAACCCTGGGGGAGATAAGTGCCTGTTGCTGCCTGGCAAGTATCTATGGGTTCTTAAGGGACTATCACAGGGAGAATCACTGCCAGCTGGAAATACTCAAGTTATACTGGGTCAATAAAGGCTATTAGGAAACAATACCAATTACATGAAATGCATAATAATCCATGCAGGGATCGCATGAAAACATACACCAATATAGGAATATATCCCTTTAGCCAAGGAATTCCTTGCTGTCAGCATTTACTAAGTTTCATGATCATAAAATCACAGAATCATGAAGGTTGGAAAAGACCTTAGATAAGATCATCAAGTCCAACTGCAAACCCAACACCACCATGCCCACCAAGCCATGTCTCAGAGTGCCCCAGTTACACATTTTTTGAACACTCTTCAGGGCTGGTGACTCCACCACTCCCCTGGGCACTCTTTCAGGAAAAAATTTGTTCCCAATATCCAGTCTAAATCCCCCTGGTGCAATTTGAGGCCATTTCCTTTCCATGCTTTAGTGTGGGATTCCACACTCATTGATTATTGGATATGAAGTCAGGCAGAAAGCACGTGGGAAGCCCAAGAGGATGCCCTAAGTGTCACACAAGAGGTAGCATAAATGTGCTGTGCACATACACACTGACACTCAGTGTGGCTTCTCTGGCAGTTGCTGAATATGCTGACACAAGATTGAAAGAGTGACCAAACGGCAGAACCATGCTGCTTTTTCCCATGCCCTTCCCTGCACTGTCCTCAGCTGGAAGTCTGTCCCGTGCCTCCCCCTTTTAATTACACTTACATACTGCTAATGTGAAAGATTGTAATTTTTGTCCCCAACCCAAAAACCTTCTCTCTCACCAGCCTTTGTGCTTATGATTATAGGCCCAGCCAGGCTGTCCAGACACCAGCTGCAGCTTCCAAAGGGAACTGATAAAAGCTGCTGTAACGTGGCCTTGCCCAGCCACAGCCTTGGCAGTCCATGCACGGACAGACCACATCCTACTGTTCCCACAGTCTGTGATGCTGCACACACCACCCTTCTCTCCACCAGAACCATCTCTGACTACAGAGTATTTTATCCACAGAAGTCAGGAAAGGCCCTGGTCACACTGGCAAATATTCAGAAGGAAAGCAACTTCTATCTAATGCAGCTGAAAGATGTTTCTGCAAAGCCTTTGACCACAAGAAGCTTCTAAGAGCCTGCCCTTTCATTACTGCTTGACGCGTTTCCTCCAACCATCAAGGAAATCCTTCACACAGGATCTTGACTGTGCCCTGGAGTTCTCAGGACTTGAGATGGATAACTATGACAGCCAGAGGCAGCATCTTATTTGGGAATTCATATATCAGTTACTAGTGGAGATCAAGCTGAAAGCTTCAGCCTGCTTGGGTGTGTGGTTTTATTCTGAGTTAATCATAGGATCATAGAATTGTCAGGGTTGGAAGAGACCTCAATGATCATCTAGTTCCAACCCCCCTGCCATGGGCAGGGACACCTCACACTGATCTATAGCCCCATCCAGCCTGCTCTTAAAAGTTTCCACAGGTGGGGCTTCCACCACCTCCCTGGGCAACCTGTTCCAGTGTCTCACCACCCTCATGATGAAGAACTTCTTCCTAACAGCCAATCTGGTTTCAGTTTTGCTCCATTCCCTCCCAGGCCTATCACTACCTGATATCCTAAAAAGTCCGTCACCAGCTTTCTTGTAGTCTCCTTCAGATACTGGAAGGCCACAATGAGGTCTCCTCAGCCTTCTCCTTTCCAGGCTGAACAGCCCCAACTGTCTCAGCCTGTCCTCATAGCAGAGGAGCTCCAGCCCTGTGATCATCCTCATGGCCCTTCTCTGGACACGTTCCAGAATGTCCACATGCAAAATAGTGGAGGATTCACTGCCTTTGGTCCCTTTTTGGAATTCCTAACAAGCAGCACACATGCTTTCAGCAATACAGGGGAGGATAGAAGTATTAATGCAAATATTGGTCATGGAGAATTGTGTGGGTGGCAGAGATTGGGCAGTCAAGGCAGCCAAACTTGTGGTGCAGCAACTCACTTTTCCATGTGCTGTTAATCTGCCATAGCCTCAGACTGGTCCTGAGCGAGCAACCCTGGAAATCAAGAGTACTTTTGGCTTGGCCTCAAACAGCATCTCCTCACCAAACCAACTGCAGAAGACCATGATGGCAGCCACACAAAGAAAACAGCTCCAGACAGACTTTAATGGGAAGCTGGAACTGTTTCATAAGATGTATCTAGTCTGCCTTTCATGAGGTTTAAATACTGAGGCTTCAAACAAATCCTATAGCAGTGGTGCTTTGGACCCCGGCCTCTCTCTCGGCAGACGCTTCACAGGAAGCAATTAAAGCTTGTGGAGAAGAAAGCAATTAAGGCCTTGTCGAGTGAGGTTCAGTACAGGACTTCTTTTCATGAGCGGAAGGGAAAATCCTGTCTAAACCAGTCCAGAGACAGATTAATGAATGTGGCTGTAACTGTGCAAGCAGGACTCTGGTGCCTGCAGAGGGACTGCTGGGGTGAGGAGAGGGGAGCCGGAAGAGTGAGAAGGAATCTGGAGCTGAAACATTAAAGGCTCATTGAAGTTCATGTGGGTACAGACACACCATCAGTGTATGCATGGCACATATGGGACTTCAGTCAACCAGAGCAGTCAAGGCTGGGATTCCTGGGTTGCCTTGTCCTCCAGATCCCACTGTGAGAGTTCTTTGCTGTCCCCAATAGCTACAACTGTCAGCAATGTGCTCTTGGGGCCAAGAGGGCCGATGGGATCCTGGGGTGCATTAGGAGGAGTGTGTCCAGCAGATCAAGGGAGGTTCTCCTCCCCTCTACTCTGTCCTGGTGAGACCTCACCTGGAGTATTGCAACCAGTTTTGGGCTCCCCAGTTCAGGAAGGACAGGGATCTGCTGAAGGAAGTCCAACAGAGAGCTATGAGAATGATGAAGGGACTGGAGCACTGCCCTATGAGAAGAGGCTGAGAGACCTGGGACTGTTTAGTCTGGAAAAGACTGAGAGGGGATTTAATAGATGTTCATACATATCTGAAGGCTGGGTGTCAAGAAGGAGGAGACAGGCTCTGCTCAGTTGCACCCTGTTATAAGACAAGGGGTAATGGATATAAACTACAGCACAGGAGGTTCCACCTCAACACGAAGAGGAGCTTCCTCACTTTGAGGGTCACAGAGCACAGGAACAGGCTGCCCAGGGAGGTTGTGGAGTCTCCTTCTCTGGAGACTTTCAAAGATCCATCTGGATGTTCCTGTGTAACCTGTGCTAGATTCTATAGTCCTGTTCTGGCAGTGCGGGTGGGCTTGACAACATTCAGAGGTCCCTTCCAACCCCTAACATCCTGTGAACTATACCAGTCACCAGCTCCAGGGAGCTAGTGTAAGAAGGGCCTACTGGGCCACAAAACCTGCTTATCTGGGTCTGATGAACACACCACCTTGCAAGAGGTACCTGACTTGCTTAAGGTACAGCAGGAGACAGATAGCTTTGCAAAAAGCACCGAGTTGATGGCTGTTGAGAGGCTTGCTGGTCTCACTGCACATTCCTGAATAACAGGGCTGGAAGCACAGGACTTGCTACAGTGGTGGCTGTAAAAGCATTTGTGACTTGGCTGGCCTACTGCTGGACAGTGACAGGCTGAGCACTGGAGGGTCACCCCAACATGTATGCCCAGAGGTCATACCCCACAACTGCCCTCAGGGTGCACAGAGACAACAGTGGTGCCCAGAGTTATTGCCTTGATGCTGTGGCTTTCTGGAATCTGGCTCCACTGCAGAGGGCCTCTAGTGCCCTTATTCCTGAGTCTTAAAGAAAAGAGAGAAATAATTTTACTCCCAAAGGAAGTAAAATAAAGAGGCTCTCGTGGCATGGTCTCCTGGAACCTGGTGCGGCCTTCTGGAACCCGGCTCCACTGCAGAGGGCCTCCAAGGCCCTTATCCTGAACGCCTGTGTCTTAAAGAGTGGACAGAAATAATTTTACTCCCAAAGAAAGTAAAATAAAGTGGCTCTCGTTGAATTGGAGAGAAATACAGAATTATTAGTATTATTATTCAAAAAATATACAGGAAAACACATGAATCCTTAACACCTAATACCAGACTAAACCACAAGTCCCAGTGCTTGTTTTCTCCCCTCCCTTCATTGCCTCCCTTCCATTAGGCCTAAGCAGTTCAAAGTTGTGCAGGGAAATTGAAGCCTCTGCAGGACATGAACAGACCTTCTCCCCCAGGACATGAACAGACCTTCTCCCCAGGACATGAACAGAACAGACCTTCTCCCCCATATTACCAGGGAATGACCACTAAAACATGTCCTGAAGTGCCCTATCTACATGTATGCTGAATACCTCCAGGGATGGTGACTCCATCACCTCCCTGGGCAGCCTGTTCTAATGCCTGACCACTCTTCCAGTAAAGAGATTTTTTTCTAATATCCAACCCAAACCTTCTCTGGTAGAACTTGAGGCCAGCTTGAGGCTAGTTACCTCAGAGAAGAGAGCAGCACTCACCTCAGTACAACTTCCTCTCAGGTAGTTATAGAGAGCAACAAGGATGCCATCCTCTTTTCCAGACTAAACAACCCCAGTTCCCTCAGCTGCTCCACTTAATTGTGCTCGAGAGCCATCACCTCCACGTTTCTAGTTCAACCTTGTAAGCTTATCTACAGCAAAACACTGGAGCAGAGTCAGATACTGTTTAGAATATCATGTGAGATTTATTTTTTCCCCTTTGGCATTCCACTTTTTAACAGGGGAGGTCTATGAAAGACTGGATTTGTAGTTCTGAGAAAACAAATCCCTATTTTCCCAAGTTTCAAGGAAATTCATGATGGCTGCATGACTCATGCAGCTTTACTGGTCTTACTGGCCTCATTTATCAGCGTGCCAAGAGGCATTTAATCTTTGTTCCTTAGGTTTCTAGTCCTGCATTTCTGACTTGCAATTAACACTCATCTCTTTTAGAATACCTATGTCTTTAAAGGACTATTAAATAAGGAAACCTTCCATGATATTGCATGGTGCTTCACACTTCAACCCATGGTGACGTCACAACACCATCCAATTTTGATGACAGATCACAGCTTCATCTCTTTATGACATACATTAAATTCTGACAAGCTACAGGGGCTACTAAAATAACACACAGTGAATGACAACAATCCTTGAACACCTGAAGGAGAGGTTTGAGCACAGACTCACAACCCTGAGGAAACAGACACATAACATGGAAAGTCAAGATTACAAATTTGATGCTTACCACACATAGGTGTATGAGGAGAGTGCTTAGTAAGTCCAGAGTGGCTGTCCTGCCCCTCTACTCTGCCCTGGTGAGGCCATATCTGGAATATTGTGTCCAGTTCTGAGCCCCTCAGTTCAAGAAGGACCTCAGGGAACTGCTTGAAAGAGTCCAGCGCAGAGCCACAAAGATGGTGAAGGGAGTGGAACATTTCCCTTGTGAGGAAAGGCTGAGGGAACTGGGGCTCTTTAGCCTGGAGGAGACTGAGAGATGACCTCTCAGGAAGAAGGGTGTCAGGAGGACAGAGACAGGCTCTGCTCAGAGATACCCAGTGATAGGACAAGGGGCAACAGGTTCAAACTGGAGCAAAGGAGTATCACAGCATAACCAAGGCTGGAAGAGACCCCAAGGATCATCAAGTCCAACCTGTCACCACAGACCTCACAACTAGACCATGGCACCAAGTGCCATGTCCAATCTCCCCTTGAACACCTCCAGGGACGGAGACTCCACCACCTCCCTGGGCAGCCCATTCCAACGACGAATGACTCGCTCAGTGAAGAACTTCCTCCTCACCTCGAGTCTAAACCTCCCCTGGCACAGTTTGAGACAGTGTCCCCTTGTTGGTGCTGGTTGCCTGGGAGAAGAGACCAACCCCTTCCTGTCTACAACCACCTTTCAGGTAGTTGTAGAGGGCAATGAGGTCACCCCTGATCCTTCTCTTCTCCAGGCTAAACAACCCCAGCTCCCTCAGCCTCTCCTCATAGGGCTTGTGCTCAAGGCCTCTCACCAGCCTTGTTGCCCTTCTCTGGACACGTTCAAGTGTCTCGATGTCCTTCTTAAACTGAGGGGCCCAGAACTGGACACAGTACTCAAGGTGTGGCCTAACCAATGCAGAGTACAGGGGCACAATGACCTCCCTGCTCCTGCTGGCCACACTATTCCTAATACAGGCCAGGATGCCATTGGCCCTCTTGGCCACCTGGGCACACTGCTGGCTCGTGTTTAGGCGGGTGTCAATCAGCACCCCCAGGTCCCTCTCTGTTTGGCAGCTCTCCAGCCACTCTGACCCCAGCCTGTAGCTCTGCATGGGGTTGCCGTGGCCAAAGTGCAGCACCCGGCACTTGGACTTGTTAAATGCCATCCCATTAGACTGTGCCCATCTGTCCAGTCGGTCGAGGTCCCTCTGCAGAGCCTTTCTACCCTCTAACTGACTAACATCTGTTCCCAACTTGGTGTCATCTGCAAACTTGCTGATGACTGACTCAACCCCCTCATCCATATCATCAATGAAGATGTTAAAGAGGATGGGGCCCAGCACTGATCCCTGGGGGACACCACTGGTGACTGGCTGCCAGCTGGAGGAGGTTCCACATGAACACAAGGAAAAACTTTTTCACTGTGAGGATGACAAAACACTGGTACAGGCTGCCCAGAGAGGTTGTGGAGTTTCCTTCTCTAGAGACATTGAAAATCCACCTGGATACATTCCTGTGTGACCTACCTACTCTAGTTGATCCTGCTCTGGCAGGGAGGTTGGACTGGATGATTTTTCGAGGTCCCCTTCCAACCGCTCATGTTCTGTGATTCTGTGTGATTGATAATATGCAAACAGCATCAGGCATTTTAATTACTGAGTTTTTGCTTCTCAGAAGCAGCACGACAGATCAACACTTAGAACTAGGTAGGCACAGAACATGGCTAAGCCCAGTCAGACCAGCAACCCCACAGAGCATTTCCACTCTGACAAAATTTTTTTCTCTAACTCTCACTTGTCCCAAGAACTCAATCTTACCTTATTTTTCTTTCCCCATGTAGTTGCTTGGTTTTGCATTCCAGGTTTATCTGGCACAAATGACACATGATCATGTTATTATTTTACAGGGTTTAAAGGATTTCAGAAACCCAGATCCATTCTGGTCTCTTCATGGTATTCTAATGCATATATGGTGGTCTTTCTGGCTTCTCCAGAGTTTTCTGAGACATACAAGGTCACAAAAACCATGAGAGTCCTTTTCCTGCACTGTAGGTGACAACAAATACAGCAGTCTGACTCTGAATGATAACATTGTTCTAACATACCTTAAAAGGGTATGAAAGGGCATGAAAAAAAACCCCTGAGTTTTACAGTTTATCCAGACCCTTCAGATAGGTTTTGTTGATGGTATTTTTTTGCCCCCCCATTGTGTAGAATCTTATCCCCAACACAGAACACAGGCTAAATATTTCCCTAATCTCTCCACAGTGTCAATGATCATTTTGTTTGAAAACAATGAAATTCCATTAAAAAAACCCAAGAACACCAAAATATTTAAAACACAGGATTGTTTGCAAAAGCAAACCAGTACCAATTCCTAGAGAACTCACCTCATTATTTTCAAGGAAACATGCTTGAAAAATTTGAGCTCTCATTTTTGTGCAGAAGCTTCAAAAAAAGAGCAACTCAATTTTAGTGGATAAAGTGATTCCAGAACATAGTCATGCAAGACATAAAACTTGCAACCTCTTAAAGGCCACAGATGGCAAAGCCCCAACCAGCTTTTACAAATGCTCACCTGAAAAGATGCTCTGAGCTGGTTTTTGGTCAGGAAAGCTTGTGTGTAGGATGAAGCTGCAAAGGACATGGAACTGATGGTAATGATAGGACTAGGGGGAATGGAGAAAAAAATACAGAAATGGGTAGATTGAGACTGGATATTAGGAAGAAGTTCTTCCCCATGAGGGTGGTGAGACACTGGGACAGGTTGCCCAGGGAGGTGGTAGAAGCCTCATCCCTGGAGGTTTTTAAGGCCAGGCTGGATGTGGCTGTGAAGAATCTGCTCTAGTGTGAGGTGTCCCTGCCCATAGCAGGGGGTTTGGAACTAGATAATTCTTGAGGTCCCTCCCAATCCTAACAATTCTCTCATTCTATGATTCTAGGATGAATATTCTTAAGGGCCTGGTTTCAGGACTCCTTTTTGGCTTTTTTTAAAGAAAGCTCTTATTGTAACAAAATTAATTTATATATAAAACCAATTAGGAATGGGCATTTAGAAATCATGGATGGTCATTATTCTTATTGTCATGCTTTCCAATCAGTATTTGAATAAGGACAAATATCTAAGGCATTTTTGTCATGGCATAGTAGGGAAGGCAGTCATTCTGGAAGCCTTCCTCAGGTAAACAGCTTAGCTAGGACCTTAACATGGTACAAACTCCAAGAAGTTAGGATAAATTCATAATCATAGAATGGTCTGGGTTGGCAGGGACCCCCAAAGGTCATGCAGTCCAACCCCTCTGCAGTCAGCTGGGACATCCTCAACTAGATCAGGCTGCCCAGAGCCCTGTCCAGCCTCACCTTGAATATCTCCAGAGACTGGGCCTCAACCCTATCCCTGGGCAACTTGTTCCAGTGTTCCACTACCCTCATGGTGCAGAACTTGTTCCTAACATCCAATCTAAATCTACTCTTTTCTAGTTTGAAGCCATTGCCCCTCATCCTGTCACTGCAGACCTTTGTAAACAGTCTCTCTGTATCCTCATAGACCCCCTTCAGGTACTGGAAGGTTGCTCTTAGGTCTCCCCAGAGCCTTCTCTTCTCCAGGCTGAACAACTCAGCTCCCTCAGCCTGTTCTCATAGAAAAGGTGTTACAACCTCCTGATAATTTTTGTGGCTCTCCTCTGGACCTTCTGCATGAGGTCCATATCCTTCCTGTATCGAGGGGAACTGGAGCTTGAGGCAAGCAGGCCTCTTGGAAGAGGCTCACCGAGTTACCTACTCTGTTGAAGGAGGCTACAGGGAGTACAAAAAATATTCCTTGCTTCTGGCTAGCTCAAATGGCTCCAGTAGCAGCTCTTGTGGGCTGCAAACATGACAACTTTGCTTCTTGGCAGCCCTCATGCAGCCCTAAGATAGGTACAAAAGAGCAGAACAATAGAAGTTATCACATCAGTTATGTTTCACACAAAAAAAGCAGTGTTAATAAATTGTATGATATTGGCCTAAAATGACATTTTTTCCCCTTTTGCTCCTGTATTTCCTTCATAAACTACTTATTCTTTATTGCAAAGCATAAGCTTTGCTGAAATACTAAAAAATGTGGAGGAAAGGGGGAAAAAAAAGTCTAAAGACTTAAATATAGTGATTTTGGTTGCTGTTATTCATAGCAGCCTTAAAATAGGCTCAATCCATTTCAGAATTCGCAGCAGGAGACTAAGCTTGCAGGGCTTATTATCCCAAACTACATAAAAAATAAGTCTAAAAAAGTTTCTTCAGCAAAAAAGGTACATTGCACATGAATGTGCTTGAAGACCTTTACCTCATCACACAAAACTATCTACAATAATCCACTGAAAGAGCCTTGCAGTTCCAGGCAGGGTTTTGGTCTGATGAATGCATTAATAAATGTGCAATGTCTTTCACTTGTGCACCAACACTCACTGAATGCTGAAGCACCTCAAGAAGGCTTCACACAGCACAACTGTCACAAAATCACAGAATCACAGAACATTAGAGGTTGGAAGGAACTTCCAGAGATCATTGAGTCCAACCCCCCTGCCAAAGCAGGATCACCTAGAGTAAGTCACAGAAGAATGCATCCAGGCAGGTTTTGAATGTCACCAGAGAAGGAGACTCCACAACCTCTCTGGGCAGCCTGTTCCAGTGCTCTACCACCCTCACTGTAAAGTTTCTCCTCATGTTGAAATGCCATCTTCTATGTTCAAGTTTGTATCCATTGTTCCTTATTACTGTGCATCACTGAAAAGAGTTTGGCCCACTCCCCTTGACACCCACCCCTCAGGTATTTATAGACATTGGTGAGATCCCCTCTCAGTCTTCTCGAGACTGAACAGCCCCAGGGCTCTCAGTCTCTCTTCATAGGGGAAGTGCTCAAGTCCCTTAATCATCCTCGTGGCTCTCCACTGGACTCTGTCCAGCAGGTCCCTGTCTCTCTTGAACTGGGGAGTCCAAAATTGATCACTCACAGGAATTCTTGGTTGTATTTTAAAAACATATGGCCAGTTATTCAGTTTTTACTTCTGATTTTAAAAGCAGCAACAGGATCCCAAAGCATCAAATGAAGAGAGTGGAGAGGCTGCCTACATTAACACATTTCTTGTCTTAGGAGGGTGTCCAAAGGGTGATACCAGGGACTGGTGGGATATAATGAAAATAGAAGCTTTGGATGTTTGACTAGAATTCTCTGCCAGGGACACTCCTCTGCAGAAGAGATTTATTTTGTGAAGCACAATTGCTTAGGGAGGATGAGACAGTGCTTAGTTCCACAAATTAAAAAGTAATCATCATAATGATTGAGCCTGCCCAATTCCTTGGCAACTGCACTCACCTCTGGGATTACACATCCACACTTACTTCTGCTAGTGGGAGAATTCTCTTTTTCCTTTCTTCCTTTCCATAAGTGAAGCCAAAATTAAATAGATTTCCTTTTGCCATATGAAGGATTTGATCCTTGCCAGTGTGAGCAATTTGGCCAATAAGACATTCAGCACAAATCACATCTGCCACACAGAAGGACAAGACAGCCATTTAACAAAGTCATCTAAAGTCAAGTCAACAGGTTAAGACAAGAATACCCAGCACCGACGGTTAGCAAAGGTTAAAAAGAGAAAACACACAAACTCACTACGTGTCAGCTTACCTGACTTCAGAATAATGCCAGCCTGATCAGCTCACTTACTCAAGCACAGTGTAATACACAGATAGGCAGAGAAAAATAGTCCATACCATACAAAAAAACAGAATGGAAAGAGAAGAATCTCACTTGGTCCAACATGCCAGTGCTGTAGCTAGGCAGCTGACAAGTGGAGCCACATTCCAGTATTACACATCCACAAAGTAAAACAGCCACTGTCAGCACAATCAGCAGTGTGATCACAGCTTCAGCAAAAAGGGGAAAGATCACAGAATGACAGAATGGTAGGGGTTGGAAGGGATCTGTGGAGGTCACCTACTCCAACACTCCTGGACCTCTGGAGATCATCTAGTCCAATGCTTCTTCTCATGCAGGATCACCCAGAGTAAATCACACAGGAACACATCCAGGAAGCATTTATGACATACCCAGAAGAAAGAAAAACAAAATATGGGGAGAAATCTGGTGGCACCCACTTGCACTGATACCTTCTTTGATTCTTGTTGGGAGGGCAAATTTACAAGTCCACAGAAAAGTCTCATTCCCAACTCATTTGGCACCATATCTCCAACCTAGCAGACCACAGAATCATAGAATAGTCTGGATTGCAGGGGGACCTCTGAAGGTCGTTTAGTCCAACCCCCTGTGCAGTCAGCAGGGGCATCCTCAATTAAATAAGGTTGCCCAGAACCCTGTCAAGCCTCACAATAGAGTCTATTAAATTCATGAAACACTGTGGAGAGAATTACTCCCTAATCATTTGTATTAGGCAGCCTCACACAGAACAAGGTTTTTCTCAGCTGATTACAGATCAGACCCAGCTCAACAAGAAAGGTCAAACATCAGTTATTCTACACATCAGATTCTTTCCAGCATATAAGGTGAGTTTCACAATCACAGAAATACTAAGACCATAGAGTCCAGCCTATGACCTAACACCAGCACATTGACCAGACCATGTCACTAAGTGCCACATCCAATCTTCCCTAAAACACCTCCAGGGATGGCAACGCCACTACCTCCCCGGACAGTCCATTTCCTTTCCCTGAGGAAGTGCTTCCTAACAACCAACCTAAACCTTCCCTGGCACAGCTTCAGGCCATGCTTTGCTACATTTCAGCACTAAACCATTGTCTTAGTACAGAGCAAGACAAATTGCTCTTTGACCTCTCCCAAAAGGGGCAAATGAAAACCACTCACAGAAAGGATTGGAAAGTTTAAATGGAAAGGCTATTCACAACTACACAAGACAGTTCAAAGCACACAAAGTACACAAAAGAATCCATATTCTGGGCTTAAGATGGAAGCTCATTAAGCCAAAACTTCACACAAACTTTCTTTTAAACCAGGCCAACAAATCCAAGCCTTCATGTCCCATCCCCAAGCCTCTGTAGCCTCAATACCACATCATTGTAACGCAGCAAAAATTTGGCTCTGCAGCCCCAGGCCCCAGTTAAGTTGCTCTCCAGCCAGGCTTAATTTGCAGCATTGCCAAGACAGACACCAGCCCCACTCCCCCCAAGAGATAACAGCCTGTACATCCTCCTGGGAGGAGAGGGGCAGGGAAAAGGGAAGGAAACTGAAACTGCAACTAGTTTTATAGGGTTGCAGGACTTGGAAGGAAATACACTTTTCTGCTCCACCTCCTGGACACTTTGGACCTCCTGGAGGTCTTCAACTTTGTGGTTTGTTAAAGGCACACAGCCTCCACCTACCACAGCCACACTTTGTGGTGGATCATAGAATCATAGAATTGTCAGGGTTGGAAGGGACCTCAAGGATTCCAACCCCACTGCCATGGGCAGGGACACCTCACACTAGAGCAGATTGCTCACAGCCACATCCAGCCTAGCCTTCAAAACCTCCAGGGATGAGGCTTCCACCACCTCCCTGGGCAACCTGTTCCAGTGTCTCACCACCCTCATGGGGAAGAACTTCTTCCTAATATCCAATCTGAATCTACCCATTTCTAGTTTTTTTTCCATCCCTCCTAGTCCTATCACTACCTGACACCCTAAGAAGTCCCTCCCCAGCTTTCTTGTAGGCCCCCTTCAGATAGGGGAATGTGAGCACCCCACCCACCCTGAATGAAGGCTACATTCTGGGATGCCATTTATTTAAAAACATTTATTTTAGGCAAAATTAAACAGACATTGGAGATTACATAGAAATACAGGTTCTGGTCGGATCACATCACCTTTTTCATCAAAAATGCACTTGCTGTCTTGATTGGAGTGTTTCTGTATGGACTGACCGGGTATGCAACGTGTGACCATGCCAGCTGCAGTCAGCCATCATAAAAATCAGTGACGAAAAAGAAAGGCTCCTTCAAAGGTGCAAATATTACCTTAAGTGTTACTGTTGATAATAAATGGCCACTAAATAGATGCTTATTATGTAAAGCTTTTTGAAGTACAAGAAAAATACAAATCCTATTTGTTAAAAAAAGGCCATTGCTATGGCTGCTAAACATCCTCATTATACAAATCCCAAAATACTATATGACAAACAAAATTATAAAGACCTTTCTTTATGAAACATAGACTATTCTATTTGTTAGTGATCTTATATATATTTTATATATATATATATATATTTATATATAATACTCTATATGAATGTTGAACACAGAATAAGAGAGAGGAAGACTAATGTCATGTAGGACATTAAAGCCCCCATTCAGCACAGTACCTGAGCATATGCCAACCCCAGCAAAGGAACAATCCCATCCGTTTCAGTGGACTCCTCAAAGGTATATGCAGAAGTACTTTGTTGAACAAGGATACATACATAAAGATATAGATGTGATGATGAATTTGCAAAACACATTTTTGGTGTAAACTCTTAACTGTTAAGGGGTAAAACCATTAAGCACTGCAAAAAAACCTCTGATGAAAATAGTAAAAAAGAAAAAAAAATAACTGAAAATTAAACAAAATTCGTCTGAAAATGAAACAAAATTAACCTGAAAATTAAAAAGTATCTAAAATTATACAGAATTAATCTAAAATTAAACAGAATTAATCTGAAAAAAAAAAAATTTTTTTTTTTTTGGGGGGTGGGGTGGGAAGGGAGTTCCACATCTGTTTGTCTGAAGGGGAAAAATCTTAAAGAGTTTTGGGCATTTTTAAATTGAAGTAATGCTGAGTTTGGGCATCCAAAGGCTAATGATTTATTTTCTGACAGAGTTCTAAGATGGTATTTTATTGCTCATGTAAAAGATTAATGAGGAGTCTGCATAGACAGACCAGTGTTAGACTCAGCAGCAGCTGAACATTTAGGTGTGGAGGGTAACAGGAACAAGAAGTGGGCATGAAGGACTTTGTAATACTGACTTACTGAAGTAAGCTTAAAAATTAAAGTAAGACACAGAACATTAAAGCAGGCAGTGAAAAAAATATTCAAGAGTCTGACTGTAAACACTCAGGTGTTGAAGGTAACTTACAGAGCTGAGCCCAGTAAACAGAGTGCTGCTTACACACACAGTGATGCAAATTCCTAAGTAAACTGAAGTCCCTAATCCTCTTTTAAAGTCATAGTTATCATGTAATGAATACCAAATTACATACTTTGCAGTTCAGCTGTAACATATCAAAACAAAGGGCAGTTACTGTGTCCATTCTGCAATTCAGCAGACGTCCTATGCTCATTAAAGGCTAAGTAGCAGATCACAATTTGTTAGCTTCTAAAACATGAATTCAAGACCTAAAGATCTGCTGGATTTATAAACTAATAATGTATATACAGTATAGTAACCATACACAGTAATGGAAATCAATTCCATGGCATCCAGATTTACCTTTAAAGCATATTCAGGGTCAGTATTTTCTGCTTTTTCACCTAGACATGAGCTTTTTTGTGTGTCACTAGATATTAATCATTTTGCTGCGTGAATATTAAATAAGGGCTTAAAAAGCGTAAGTTCAAAATGCTGCCAGGTAAAGTATTCTGTAGGAATCATGCTTGCACCTCTGCAAACAGAGAGAGGTAAGGAGTGATGAGCTTTCTGAAGGACTTCTCCAGGCTGAGAGTCTTAAAGTATAGTCAACTTGGGCCAAAATGTGACAGAAAGAAATGCAACGGTGTCATTTAATTCATAGCTCATAAACAAATACAACTTTTTTCTCCTTACATTTGTACTGGGAAAGAGTGGAACTAAGTTGGATTTTTACAGACCTCACAAGAGTTTACATGTTGGGGGGAAAAAAAAGCAATTTTTGGCATGTGCATACCTGTGATTACATGTTCAGAACTGAAAAAAAACAAACCAAACCAAACCAAAGAAACCAAAAACCAACTCAAACCAACCAAATAACACTGCGTAGGAATTTCACATTTAGTTTCTTGGCATCAGCACCTGCTGTCTAGCGGGTCAAGACAAAATACTGTGCCTTCAAGAGTTAATCCCATTTTGAACCCCTCCTGCAATGAAACAAGACACAATTAATAACAAGGCAAAGTAATTTCTGGAGGATTAGGCTCTCTTTCTAAAAAAAAAAAAAAAAAAAAAAAGAAGAACATTTAGATGTGAACTTCAATCTTTAGGCAGATAAACCATAAGGGTCCTTCAGAGTGAATTTGTGGACATGTACATCAGTTGGACAGCTGATTTTTAGTAAGTCTTAGTGGTTCACTTGAAAAAGGATGTATCTCACACAATAGAAGTAATAGAATATTGGATATAAACTGAAGGAAAAAAGACAGAAGCACTGAATATTCATACAAATAGGTTGATAGGGAAAAAAGTGACAAGCTTGACTTGCACATCATGTTGCTCTGGTGTAATACCATTTAGAAGCAGGAGAGATGAGTGCTATAAGAGCAAAGAGTTTATTATATTTACACTTTAAAGAGGCCAGGCAGAAAGGGACCTGGGGGTGCTGGTTGATAGTAGGCTGAACATCAGCCAGCAGAGTGCCCAGGCAGCCAAGAAGGCCAATGGCATCCTGGCCTGTATAAGGAATAGTGTGGCCAGCAGGAACAGGGAAGTCATTCTGCCCTGTACTCAGCACTGGTTAGGCCACACCTTGAGTCCTGAGTCCAGTTCTGGGCCCCTCAGTTTAGGAAAGACGTGGACTTGCTGGAACATGTTCAGAGAAGGGCAACAAAGCTGGGGAGGGGTTTGGAACACAAGCCCTGTGAGGAGAGGCTGAGGGAGCTGGGGTTGCTTAGCCTGGAAAAGAGGAGGCTCAGGGGAGACCTTCATGCTCTCTACAACTACCTGAAGGGAGGTTGTAGCCAGATGGGGGTTGGTCTCTTCTTCCAGGCAACCAGCACCAGAACAAGAGGACATAGTTTAAAGCTGCGCCAGGGGAAGTTTAGGCTGGATGCTAGGAAGAAGTTCTTCACAGAAAGAGTGATAGGAATGGGCTGCCCAGGGAGGTGGTGGAGTCATCATCACTGGAAGTGTTTGAGAAGAGACTGGATGGGGTGCTTGGTGCCATGGTTTAGTTGATTAGATGGTGTTGGATGATAGGTTGGACTCGATGATCTCAAAGGTCTTTTCCAACCTGGTTAATTCTATTCTGTTCTAAAGGTGGAGGGAAATCATGATCATTGTAACTAGTAACAAGGGTCTGCCACATTCAGTAATCCCTTCTCTTGGAAGAACTAAAGTGCATTGACATTGACAGGTGTTATGCTTAGCAGCCTGCTGCCAGCTGACCTTCACTAAAAAGCCAAATCAAATCATACTTGCTCTGCTGCAAATGATCAAACTACATTTCAAAGACATGTAGCTCAGTGAAACAAAATACACTGAGCCTGTATAAACCAGAAAGAATTTATCTACATTTTTAACCAAAATTCCACTTTTGAACTGCCATTAATTTGACACATAGAAACACAAAAATGGTTATGAGCTAGAAGCTAGCCTCCCCTCTATTGAAATCACAGTATCACAGCACATTAGAGGTTGGAAGGGACCTCCAGAGATCATCCAGTAAACTCCCCTGCCAAAGCAGCCAGAGTAGTCTGTACAGGAATGCATCTAGGTGGGTTTTGAAAGTCTCCAGAGAAGGAGACTCCATAACCCCCCTGGGCAGCCTGTTCCAGTGCTCTGTCACCCTCACTATAATAAAGTTTCTCCTTATGAAATGCATTCCACAAGCATCTGTGTTTGGTTTGCAAACTGAACTCATCTTGCACACGAGTTCCAAAATAATAGCAGCACTTTTAATACAGGCAGAGTGCTCTTGTTTTCTCTTCTTGCTTTGAAAGAAACTGCATAATTATGGCTTGACTTTCAGAGAAAAGCCCCCTTTGAACCAAGGAAATTTCGCTCTGCTAGGTGAGGGTACTGTAAAGCTATCACAATCGTCATGAGAACAACAGCTCCAGTGGCAGCTGCCACAGTGTTCAGTTCAGTGTTGTCTGAACATGCAATTTACTTAGAGAATGCTGATCACCAGCTACAGGATCAATAATATGTGCTGTCATGAAGTAAACACCCTGTGAACAAAAGACACCTTTTTGTAAAGCAGTCTGACTCGGGGTTAGGCACCGACTCAAGCCTTTTCTCATGAGGCATGGCAGTAGCTCAAGACCAGACCTTCTGGTTTTAGAAAACAAAGTCAAACCAGACTAATTGCAAACAAATTTAAACTGCAGCCTCAGACTTTTAAACCATCTGAACGTTTAGTAACCTCACCAGCTACTGCCACCAGAGGAGTAATGCTGAGAAACAAAATAAACCCTCTGCCAACAGTTACTAAATGATCTGAAATTTTCCAAGTAAAAATTGCAATTTTCCTAAAGCCATATCCAAGCCATGAGATGATGAGCCAGTAGCTGCACTGTGTTGTAAACTTACTCCAGTCTGCCCTACCTGGGTGACATGGTGCTGCCCAAGCTCCCTGGGGTGTGTGATTCTGGGTTTTAATCTGTGTTTTTCAAAGGGCTAACAGAAAGACCATTTAATGCAAAAGGCCTTCCAAGCAAACAGGATCTGCAGTTCCAAGTCAAAACAGACATTGGTCAGAGAAGGGCCACGAGGATGATCAGAGGGCTGGAGCTCCTCTCCTATGGAGACAGACTGAGGGAGTTGGGGCTATTCAGTTTGGAGAAGAGAAGGCTCCAAGGACACCTAATTGTGGCCTTCCAGTATCTTAAGGGGGCCTGCAAGAAAGCTGGGGAGGGACGTTTTAGGGTGTCAGGTAATGATAGGACTACAGGCAATGGAGCAAAAATATAAATGTGTAGATTCAGATTGGATGTCAGGAAGAAGTTCTTCCCCATGAGGGTGGTGAGACACTGGAACAGGTTGCCCAGGGAGGTGGCAGAAGCAGCATCCCTTGAAGTTTTCAAGGCCAGGCTGGATGTGGCTGCGAGGAACCTGCTCTAGTGTGAGGTGTCCCTGGCCATGGCAAGTGGGTTGGAACTGGATGATCCTTGAGGTCCCTTCCAACCCTAATAATTCTATGATTTTATGATCGCTCATTTACCCACAGGATACTGTTAATTGATGTAACTGCAGTTACAGGAGAACTGCTCACACAGGAGAATCCAGAGTTAGTCCTACAGTGCAAGCTGTTCAATTGTGAAGTTACAGTGTGACTGAAATCTTATAAGTATTTAAAGGCCATTTTCAGTTTGGAGATCATAAAAGGAATAGTTTGTGCTTCACCCTGTGGATGCTTGATACAACTACAATAGTAAAGGAGCCACAGCAACTGGTTTAACAAGGACAACCAGCCTCATTCCTGGCAATCCAGGAAACCCTTCACCAAATGCTCATGCCATTAGGGTGTGCATCCTCTTATCTTTCTTACACACATTTAAGCACTGTTGTTGGTCTTTCTTTGTAGCTGCACTTCCTATGCTCTTTTTTCTGGCTAGCCAAGAGCAAATCAGACTGTGCATTTTGGAAGTGCACACATCTTTTACGTTGATCATGTGGGAGGAGGTTCAGTTTTTGTTTCATTCCTTTCAAACTGGTATTTTGTCACTTGCACTTTGCTTGTTTTATTATGACATCACTGGGAACTATCTCTACTTTGCTGAAAGAAAATGGTCTCCTTCACTTTTCTTTCTGCAGCTTCATTCCAGATCACAGAATCATAGAATTGTTAGGGTTGGAAGGGACCTCAAGATCATCTAGTTCCACCCCCATGCCAAGGGCAGGGACACCTCACACTAGATCAGGTCACTCAGAGCCACATCCAGCCTGGCCTTAAAAACTTCCAGGGATGAGGCTTCCACCACCTCCTTGAGTAACCTGTTCCAGTGTCTCACCACCCTCATGGGGAAGAACTTCTTCCTAACATCCAGTCTGAATTTACCCACTTCCAGTTTTGCTCTATTCCTCCCCCCAGTCCTATCACTCCCTAACACCCTAAAAAGTCCTTCCCCAGCTTTCTTGTAGGCCCCCTTCAGATACTGGAAGGCCACAATAAGGTCTCATTGGAGCCTTCTGTTCTCCAGACTGAGCAGCCACAACTCAAACTTTCCCTCCCCATTTATTCCTCTTCCTCTTTAAAGCTGTAATAATTTGCATGTAAAACAGTCACATTTTCACCTATTTTCAATGTGATCTGTGCTAACCCATTAAAAGATTGTTGCATTCTATGTATCAGGGCTACTCTAAAAGCCTTTTACCTTCATTAGCATAATGTCTGTTCTAAAAGAAAATAGTGATTGGCTTGCCAGGCGCTGTTCTCAGTTGTGGACCAGAGAACTCGGCTTCTACTCCAGGCACAAGTGATAAGGAAGTACATCCTACTGCCACAGTGGCAGGAACTGCAGTGTTAGCATCTGCCTGCTTCAAAATGGGCCCATGTACCTAGCTCTCTGTAACAGCAACACAGCATTTCAACATTCACCCCTTAAATCACACAAACCCCATGATCACCAAGCGTTCAGATACTTCAGTTAAAAGTAGGCCCAACCTTCCATGTCAACTACAGGATCACAAAAAGCCCAACAACACGAAGAAGAAATCATGGCACTCTAGACAGCCACCTGGGCTTTTTAAGAGTATAAAAAAATGTTTTTAAAAATCCAGATTTTTTCCCCCCACCTCACAACTGTTTGCTTGGAGGACAAGATGTGTGCAGCCATATAAACCAAGGAAAGCTCTATCTGCTCTGATGATATTCCCACTAAAGTAACCCTCAAAAGGAGGGGTGTGGAAATCAGAACACCCTTGTCCAGCAAACTCTTTGGCAAAGTGACTGTCATCCAATTGCTCAAGATCAGGAAAGCAGACTTCTGATCTCCCACAGCCATCTCCTCTCCCAGTCCCTCATGTTTGACAAACAACCCCCAATTCTTAAACAGTTTTTGGAATCTCCAAAACTATACTTTGGCAAATGTGGGGTAACTGTAGTCAACCAAGCTGTGGGAAGACAAGGTTTGAAGAGAAAATTTTATGTCCAGACACAGGTGAACTGTGATTAATGCAGAGAACAGGATTAGCATCTTCTGCTGTAGATCTCACAGCAATGCAGAACAGCGAGAGCTTTGTGTCTGCTTCCAGAAACACAGATTCTCCACACACCTGAACTGCACACACCTCTCAATCTTTATGGCTCTCCTTGCAGCTCCTATTTATCCTTATGGCTCCTACTTACTTGAAGCTGCTGTACGATTATTATAGCATCCATCATACAGCATATTCCTACTATCCCACCCACTCCAAACCCCAGCATGCACAGCTGTAATAATAATGAAGTCACTTGGAATGACTGAGCAGATTGTAAATTATGATTTGCTTTTGTCTTTTCCTAGCAAACTCCATTAGTGGGTTAGGCAGAATACTTCTCTTTTTATCTTTAGATGACAAATGTAGTCAGCACTTGGCACATATTGCATCCTATATATATTAAAAATTCCACCAATAATTTTAAAATAGAGCATTTTGAGTATTTTCTTTTTGCTTTGTGACATTCAGACATTAAAGCTTCTTAGCTCTTAGCATTCCATGCTGCTGTTCATTAGAAAACATGTGTGCCGTGGCTGCCTGCACTTGAAAGGTTCCTCATGTGGTCAGGAAATCTCACAATCTTCTGATTTTCAGAGAATGCAGAAAAGGGCCAACCCCTGGAACCAGGCAGGAGTGGGAACAGAAAGGTCTGTGAAGTATCTGCACTGTGCCATGCATTAATGGGATGAGCTTCTACAAGGCCAAGTTCCAGGTCAGGTCCTGCCCTTGGGTCACAACAACCCCAAGCAATGCTACAGGATTTGTAAAGTGTGAGTAGAAAGCTGCTGACAGAAAGAGACCTGGGGGTTCTAATCAACAAGCAGCTGAATAGGAGCCAGCAGTGTGCCCAGGTGGCCAAGAAAGCCAATGGCATCCTGGCCTGTATTAGAAATGCCTTGTCCGGTAGGCGTAGGGAGGTGATTGTCCCCTTGAAATCAGCTCTGGTGAGGCCACACCTTGAGTATTGTGTCCAAGTTTGGGCACCTCAAGACAAGAGAGATGTGGAGGTGCTGGAGTGAGTGCAGAGGAGGGCAAGGAAGCTGGGGAAGGGCCTGGAGAATAAATCTTACAAAGAGCGACTGAAGGACCTGGGGATGGTTAGTCTGAAAAAGAAGAGGCTGAGGAGAGACCTCATTGCTGTCTACAACTACCTGAAAGGACGTTATGGAGAGGCTGGTGCTGGTCTCTTCTCAATGGTAATTAGCCATAGAACAAGAGGGAATGGCCTCAAGCTGTGACTGGGTAGGTTCAGACTGGAAAATAGAAAGAAATTTTTCCCAGCAAGAATGGTCAGGCATTGGAATGTGCTGCCAGGGAGGTGGTGGAGTCACCAGCCCTGGATGTGTTTAAAGGTGGTTTGGATGTGGTGTTTGGGGATATGGTTTAGGGGTGACCCTTGTAGAGTAGGGTTCTGGGTTGGACTTGGTGATCCTGAGGGTCTTTTCCAACCTGAATGTTTCTGTGATTCTGTGATTTCTGTGTTCATGTCCTTCACGATGACAGCCTCAAGTATTTTTTCACTTTCAAGGTGATTTAACACAAGGACTGAACATCTCAATTACCCAGAAAAAAATGGTGTTGTATTAAGGGATATGACTAGCCTCTGGAAGTGGGCAGCAAAGCTGCTTTTCACTAGAAAAAGTAGTCCCTCTTCTAAAACTACCACTTTTTGTGTGTGTGTGTGTGTGTGTGTGTGTGTGTGTGTCTCTATGACAGTAGGACCTGAACTACCCTGGTTCAAAACCAGTAAAAGACAAAGAACTTCCATTTTATTAGAAGATAAATTTGCCAAAGTGAACCTTATGACTCTGAGGTTAGCTCATCGCTTCACAGTGACTTCACTCAATAAGTTAGCACAAAGCCAATGAACCACTGATAAATTTGCACCTGAGAAGATAATTTAGAGGGCTAAGCATAACTTCTTTCAGATGGAAACATGACAAGGCTGCTGACTGCTTCAAGGCACACAGGGAGAATGGTCTGCAGCTCCTGGAAGCTTTATGATATTAACTACCTTGAGATTTTAATAAAGTATAGCAGCTGTTGCTGGTATGATTCATGATCCGCTGCAAGATTTCTGGGAAAATAAGACACATTCATTTTATTAATGTCTGGATACAGTCAAAATAGAGAGGATGAAAATATGCTTCAGCATAAAGGATGGGGGAGTGAGTTGGGGGAAATAAGGAGGTTGGACAGTCATCAGAGAGAGGCCTGAGCTGTAAATGTCACATCTCAGCACATGTTTGAGTTTTGAGCTCTCCAAAAAGATCATGAGAGATTGGACCGAGACATGGAACAGAAAGAGCTTAAGTGTGAAATCTGGATCCTCACTAAAGTTTAAATGTAAAAATGTTCCTCCAGAGGTCGGGAAACTTTATCTGATCTCATTAAGTTCAGAATGTTGGGTGCATAGGACAAGCACACGCTGCTTCAGAGTGTATACTGCATCGATCCTTCTGCTGGGCGGTGCTCTCCTCTCCCTCTTTCCCTGCACACCAGCTTCCAGTGCACACACACACATAGACCCAGACCATTTTTCTCTTGACTGTCGTGTGTTTGTTGAATCACCTGACAGAGCTCTTCACCAGAGATGGGATGGGAGAGTCTGGATTACAGTACAATACAATACAATACACCAGGTTGAAAGAGACCTTCAAGATCATCGCGTCCAACCCATCAACCAATCCAACTCACCTAAACAACTAAACCATGGCACCAAGCACCCCATCAAGTCTCCTCCTGAACACCTCCAATGAAGGTGAATCCACCACCTCCACGGGTAGCCGATTCCAATGGGCAATCACTCTCTGCATAGAACTTCCTAACATCCAGCCTAAACGTGCCCTGGCACAGCCTGAGATTGAGCTGCTTCAACCAGGTTGCAGCTGCTTGGTGCCGAGGCAGTTTGCTTGCCACCCTGAGTGCAATCTGAGCTGAATGAATAACTTCTCAGAACAAGTTTGTAGGTTGAACTATTAGATAAGTTCATAAACAGATCACCTTTGTGTATTTAATGGATTACACATTTGCTGGAACTCAGGCTGCACTTCCATAATGTGAAGGTGACAGATTCCTTCACTTTGCATTCCAGAGAAGGAAAGAAGTCTACACTTTCCTTTTATGTTTCTTAACATTACATCTCCTATGCTTTTACCTTTGGCAGCATCCATTTCACCTTCCTGTGTAGCTAGCAACTGTTTCCTTCTAGCACAGCTATCTTCTGCTCTTTGCAAATTTTTATGTCATTATTTCCAAATAAAAAACCATAGTCACACATGTGATTGCACAAACATAAAAACATCAATGTGTCAAAGCTTTTGCTGTAAACCATTTCACTAATAAAAAGTCAATATGAAAATCAGAGGTTTCACTGGTACATAATAGAAACCACACAGCAATGAAAATCATAGAATCAGTGATTTGTTAGGGTTGGAAGGGACCTCAAGGATGATTCAGTTCCAACCTCCCAGCCATAGGCAGGGACACCTCACACCAGATCAGGTTGCCCAGAGCCACATGCAGCCTGGCTTTAAAAACCTCCAGGGATGGGGCTTCTACCACCTCCCTAGGCAACCTGATTCAGTGTCTCACCACCCTGGTGGTGAAGAACTTCTTCTTGACATCCAATCTGAATCTACCCACTTTTAGTTTTGCTCCATTCCCCCCAGCCCTAGCACTTCCTGACATCCTAAAAGTCCCTTTCCAGCTTTCCTCCAGGCCCTCTTCACAGATACTGGAAGACCACAATAAAGTCTGCTGGGAGCCTTCCCTTCTCCAGACTGAACAGCCCTAGCTCTCTCAGTCTGTCTCTATAGATAGAGAAGAGCTCCAGCCCTCTGATCATCTTTGTGGCCCTTCTTTGGACACATTCCAGCATCTCCAGATCCTTCTTGTAATGGGGGCTCCAGAACTGGATGCAGTACTCCAGGTGGGGTCTCACCAGAGTGGAGTAGAGGGGGAGAGGCTTAGTGTTAGCAGCTTATAAGGCAGACTAAAGACAACTAAAATCAGCTGTCCATACCTTACAAATTGTAGGGTCCTATAAATAATTAAAAGGGATTTGGACTTAACACAGTTGGCTATATAAAAATAGAAATCCTAGCATTTTATACAAATGTCCATACATAATCAGAGAAATGAAAGACACCAGACATGACCACATGCACACTTCAATGTAAATGCTTTAAATGCCATCATTAAAATATGATATACCAACCATCGCTGACGCTGGGCACGCAGGGAAGCACAAGAAGATAAAAGAGATATTAGGGGAAAAAAATCACAAATGTTTCAATCTGCATTTTGCAAAGCTAGAACATCACTTCTTTTTCACACCTTGTTAGCTTTTCACTAGTTCTAAACTGGGTTACAGATGAGCAAGCTTTGAGCCTACATAAAGAACCACTGATTATTTTTAGTTGAAATGTCAGAGCATGCTAAGGCTGATGTGGTAGACTCTCTAATTGTGAGGCTAGTGTATAAGATATGGTAGACTCTCTAATTGTGAGGCTAGTGTATAAGATATGGTAGACTCTAATTGTGAGGCTAGTTTATATGATATGTCAGACTGTGTAAATATGGTAGACTCTCGAACTGTGAGGCTAGTTTATATGCTATGATAGACTCTCTAATTGTGAGGCTAGTTTATATGATATGTCAGACTAACTGTGAGGCTAGTTTATATGATATGGTAGACTCTCATTGTGAGGCTAGTTTATATATGTCAGATTCTCTAACTGTGAGGCTAGTTGATATGATATGTCAGACTCTCTAATTGTGAGGCTGCTTTACAAAGCACACCCAAAAAAAAGCTGGAAAAAACACAACCTGTATGTGCAAGGAGGAGTACTTGACTGATGCAATATTCTTTGCAGCAGGACATTAAGGTTTGGGGAATTTGTTGCACTTTTGGTTTTGTTGTTGTAGGTATTTTTTTTTAAATCTGATATTAATTTTTCATTCCATGACTTCAAAAATCTACCTTTGATAAAGATTTCTGGTGCTCCATTCCCTGATGTTTTTTGAGGTGATAGCACCTTGCAGCCTTAAATGCTACTGATTAAAAGCTTTGTCCAAACATGACCTGTAATAAGGACCCTTGGTGGTGTGTGACATTTACTTATTTTCACTTATTTTCACAACAGCCACAGATGCTATAGTAGGCTTTGTCCTGAAGAGGTCTATAGACAATGGAAACACCAATGTGACGTGCTAAAAGATTTGGGGTTTGTCTAAAGGGCATAGTAATAACATCACAGCACTCACAAAGCACAAATATTTTCACTGGAATTGCAAAGAAGACAGTTGTGGCTTTTGGCTGCTATCTGTAATGATATGAACCAGACCAGAGGTAAGCAAAAGCCTAGATTTCTTACTTCACAGTGAGTGGAGTTTGCCAGTGGCACCATCCTAGTCTGACACAGGAAGGAAAATTTCACAACAGATGGGAATGAAATGGTTTTACTCAAGAAAATTATGCAGTACTTAAACCTTATTTTGAATTGTTTTTGCCACTCTTCAAGCAGAAGAGAGGGACTGAAGGGGCTCAAGAGGTAGCTCTCTTGGGCTTTGTGGGCTCATGAGATACAAGAGGGCTGAAAGTCCTGGGAACACTTTCTGCTGAGGAGCCAGGATTCTAGAAACTCAAGTTCCCAGTACTTTTAGCCTTCCTTTTTGCTGAAAGGCTGCTGAAAATACAAACAGATAAGCAGTCTGGAGAGGAACCAGCAGTTCAGAAAGTCTGGCTAAAGAAAGAGATTTATTCCAAAACTTGAAGGCTTTCTCCTAGAACTGCTTCAAAACTGGGTCAGTAACTGAACAGATACTGTGGAGTGCTTGAGAATCAAACAACACTTTCTGCTAAAACCACATCAGTTTGGAATTCTTGAATCAATTCTCAAGAATTAAATTGTCCAGGGTGCAAGAGTCAGATAGGCAGCAAAAAATTACCGTGATTCTTTAAGCATCTACTTTGCCTAAGCCAATGCTATGAAAAACCAGACTGATGCCACTGAAGGAAAGATGGGGTACACGGGTGAGGGGGATTGCTGGAACTGAAGACAAACAAGATCACAGCCTGCCTGTAGGGCCCTCTTCTCAGGTCTCTCTTTCAGCTTACTCACTCCCTTCCCAGGCAGTAGCAGCAGTATCTGTTTTCATGACACTGCTGAGAAAACCTACCTTAGTGCCTATTTATACCATGAGTGCCTATTTATACCATGTAAAGATCTTCAAGGAAATTCAAACTCCAACTCCAAGACCCTGGCATGCACTCACAAGAGGAATCACCAGAAATATTTTGGTTTTCTATGTATTTGCGCATGCATTTTACAAATACCTTAAACATGCATTTCAAGAACAGTGATAGAACCACAGACAGCTGCCCAAGCGATAGCTTAGTAGTTACCTGCATCTCATCTAGTTTGGACTGAATGTCTGGAGGGAAATCTCCTGCTCCGCAGCTAAAAGGGTCAAAAGGTTCTGCTCCAAAAAGGTCTCTCTCTGCAACAATAGAAAAGTGAGTCACTGACAGAAAAGGTACAAGTTATGGCAACAGTGCTTTGAAAAAGTCAGCTTACAAGCAGAGAAGAACACATCCAGATAGGCAACTGATTAGCCATTACTTTTAACATCCAAATTGAAAGTCAGGTCTTGATTAGTTTGGATTCCGAAGTTCAATATGCAAATGTTTTTCCAAGAACACCTCCGGTTTCTGCTTAAGCCTCTATTTAGCTTTCATGTGTACTGATACCTTCTAGAGGAATTTGAGAGCTCCAGTAAGAAGTTGTTGCACTTTGAACAGGGCATCTGCTACTGAAGCGTGCGCTCTGTAATCGATGTGTATAAAGAGTTTAAAAAACGAGGAGGGAACAATTGGACCTCTGCTGTCACGTTTTGTCTTAGCATTATGTCAGAAACAGCCTCTTGCAAACCAACTGGCCCTCAGGACCCCCGTCTGTCACGCTCACCATCAGGTTAAGAATATCTTTCTAAGGACATAAAACTACTCTTCCACATGGAAGGCAAGGCCTTCATTTGATAAGAGCTCCTCCAATGCACACCTGGGAGTAACTACAACTAATTGTCAAGGCTTAAAATTCTTGGATAAGATCAAGCCAAGAAAGAATGAAAAAAAGCATAGGACCATGAAAAGCCACTTACTTTACCTCAGTACCATAAAGCTTCTCACTTTTGTTAACTGTAGTAGGCTTTCCAATGGTCAGGGGCTTTTGTTTGAGATCCTTTCTCCCAACTTTCTGGGATGTTCAGAAAGAAACCTGGTAAGCATCTTACCTACCTTAGAACAATGTTAGCTTAAGAGCATATGAGGCTATTAGGATCTTTGGAATGCTTAAGCACAATATTTTACCCTTAACATCCAAGACATGGAGGCTGACTACTGACTACTTGACACAAAATCCATGTTGCAATGTTATCAGTTGTGTTATCAATACCGAAGCACATGCACAGAGCTAAATCAATGTCTTGATTTTGACATCCTTGGAGTCAGAATTTTAGACTTGTACTTGTGTAGGCTTTTCAACATCTACATGTGGATGTCAGTCTCCACAAAGGTTTGACCTGACTGATTAGGTGTTATCAGGCTGCATAACAGACGTTTAAAACAATCAGCAGCTACCAGCATTCACTCCCGTGATAAAACACAGAAACAAGCAGGAACTTGGATTCATCATCTATTTTTAAAACTGCGGCTTAAACAGCTACAAACTCTCACATGGGACCAGGAGATGGCCCAGTTCAGAGAGGTTTATTCCAAAAGCTCCCTTGAGCCAAGGAAAAAACCAAACACACCAGTCTTTCCTGGCAGAAGCAGACCACCTGCATGCAAAAGAGACTTTAACTAGGACAATATAACACAAAAATTAGGATCTACCTCGTTCCTTCCCTCTTTCACAGCCAAAATGGGTCTGCTCCAATATAACCAGTGTCCTTGCATGCCCTTATGCTCCTACCAAGTAACCTTCAGATGTGCAGCAACTTTGACTTCCAATCTAACTTCTTCTGGGCAAAAAGTGATTGTATTTTATGCTCCTAAGCCTATTTGTGCATTATACAGATCCATTATTTATTTAGTTAGTTCTTTCTCCATGGGTTCTTTTTAGCCTTAAAAGGAGCTGACAGTTTTCTGTGTGGTCAGACAGCTCAAGGCAGCCAGTTTCAACACCAAGCCTTAGCAAACATTCAAGGAATGTATTTAGGAATAAGCAGTCAGGCACACAGTTCTTGCATTTCTCAGTACTGAAATGTGACTTACCACTGTTTTTGAGAGCAGGCATGTTGTCCAGTGTTATGGATAGAACCTTGTTCGTGCCTTATTATTTGGCTTTTATTAATGACAGCACTTCTGAGTGCATTAGCAGGAAAATGGTAGAAGCTTTAACTCCTTGAACATCAGCTGCTTTCAGGTGAAGGACTGCTTTATATTTTGTTATTCAAGGCAGACTTTAAAACTAATCATTGTAACTTACTCCAAGTAACACAGCCCCATACAGAATCAAATTCAAAATAAAGGAGTACTTCCTATCTGAGTTTCTATGAAAAATCGTTATTTTAGGAACTATATTGTAACTTTAATGATTTCAGCAAACCACCTGAAAATGTCTATAGTACAACTGCTTTTCTGCACTTAAAATGTGTATCTTATAGGAGAGATTACATTGCAAAGAGTCAGGGAAGGAGAAAGTTCTGTGAAAGATTTTCCATGGCATCATCGGTGGTTTTCTTTTGAACAGAGGCTGAAGAATCTGTGGAAATGGGATGAATGCTAAAATGTAGTCACTGCAGGGGATCTCCATAAGCTCATCTGCAAGCGTTTGCTCAAGTGTTCTCAGGGAGGCTCCTTTTTAGCAGAGAAGAGACAAGTCAGTGATTTTTTTATTTTATTTACTTCAAGCAAGAATATCTGCATGAAGATTAACTACAAGAGGAATATCCTACCTGGCACACTCCCCAAAATAATTGCAGCACAAGCAGGCATTTCTTTCTCCAATACTCAGCAACCAGCAAACCTTTGTAAACGACCCTTTTGCACGGCACATATCATTTCCTTTCCCATTCCTTTCTGGATGGAAATAAATTCACAGCCTGGGAACTCAGTCAACAAGTTCAGACCCGTGAAATGCTGATGTTTTACATCCTCAACTCAAACCACAGAAGGACATGAGCAGGTAATAAATTCATGTTGCCGTGCCCTAGCTGACATTCAGGAGGAGAACACGTCATCCTGGAGAGCGGCAACTTGTAATAAACTCCAAATGAGCAATTACTAAACAAACTCACAAATATTTGGCTTTGCTGCTGCATTTTGCATCCCCAACTTCTTTACCTTAGCTATCATCCAGGAACAGAGTTATGCTGATGTATGCTTTCCCCAGATGTTCTGGGCAGCTGTGATGACAAATAAAAATTAATCCCACTGAAGACAAGCACCCATGAAAATATCTGGAATAAGCTGAGGCAGTGGAGGCCAGGAAGTCGTTCCCTTAGCTGCAGGCTACTCCATATTCTTTTTTCTTTTCTTTTGGAATTATTACAGCATTAAATTTTTTTCCCCCACTGTCCTGACAATGTGCTCTTAAATATCTCTGGAAAGGTAACATCTCGGAGCAGATTCCTACATCTGCCAGTTGTGACCCTCGGATTGTTCAAAGTGCATTTGAGTGGAAAAAAATGTTAAATGATTCAAGAGAGAATGTTCTTCTCTAGTTCTTTTCTGAGATATGAAAATAAAGCTGTGCCAACAAGAAACAAATAAACTTGCTCCTTCAAATGAAATAAATAAAATGAATTCTGTCCTTGAAGGTGGCTTATAAAAATGCCTGCAACCCCTTACTCCACGAGGCAGGAGCATTTGGGGTTGCACTCACCATGCATTGTTCAACTGTTCAATTAAGGAATTACTATACTAGGCTGCAATATTTGTGTTTAGCCTGCAAGCTGGGAACTGCAAATTTACTGCTAAAAAAATTATCCCCCAGCAACATTTTGAGTAGGAATACAATTCTAGAAAAGGCTTTTGTTTTTGAAAGACCACTTCTTTGTCATTATTAGCAGCCAGCAGGAGCAGGGAAGTCATTCTGCCCCTGTACTCAGCAACGGTTAAGCCACACCTTGAGTATTGTGTCCCGCTCTGGGCTCCTCAATTAAAGAAGGACATTGAGACACTTGAACGTGTCCCAGAGAAGGGCAACGAGGTTGGTGAGAGGCCTTGAGCACAAGCCTTATGAGGAGAGGCTGAGGGAGCTGGGGGTGTTTAGCCTGGAGGAGGCTCAGGGGAGACCTGATTGCTCTCTACAACTTCCTGAAAGAAGGTTGTACACAGGTGGGGGTTGGTCTGTTCTCCCAGGCAACCAGCACCAGAACAAGAGGACACAGTCTCAAGCTGTGCCAGGGGAGGTTTAGGCTCGAGGTGAGGAGAAAGCCATTGAAATGCACTGCCCAGGGAGGTGGTGGAGTCACTGTCCCTGAAGGTGTTCAAAAAAGGATTGGATATGGTACTTGGAGCCATGGTTTAGTTCTCCTGAGGTGTTAGGTATTAGGTAATAGGTTGGACTTGATGATTTCTGAGGTCTTTTCAAACCTGGTTGATTCTGTGATTACCTAAAAAGACAATACTTATTTGTCCAATCTGCAACTTCTTGTCCAAAAATCATGCCAATTTCTCCTTGAAAATAGATAAAAACAATCTATTTGCTACCACTGATATATTCTGCAGTGGGCAGACACTTACTGAGAAGCCATATTAGTGCATGGCGAAGTAAGAACTCAAAATGTCCAGAATCTTCAGCCTTCTATTAAAGTTTAAATGCTTTGAGGTTAACTATCTTCCTGAGAAAAGGTCAGCATTGCACTCTTCCAGTATTAGAATGCTGTGTTTCTTGAGCTCTGTACTGTGAGCTAGCCAAAAGTAAAAGGTATCAGTCAGAATCTCCCATTTTCTTCTGGGGAAAATACCCAAAGGAGAGCTAGCAAGAAAAATTCTAATACTAGGCCTTTCTCTTTATGAAAAGCTGGACTGTCATCCTGCTGCAAATGATAACCTACAAAGCTCTTGGTCTTGGAAGAATCCAAGGCACTTGGTATTGTTCCTTGTTTCCTGCAAATGAGGCTGGTCTTTCCTGTGCAAGTGTTATGCTTGGGTGGTTTATCAAATGGGCCTGATGACCAGCAAGATGAGCTTTGGCTTTTAAAAGCAAGTTTTGCTTCAGCAGCACAAATGCCATCTCTAGGTGACAGACAGATGAACCTCAGGCAAAGGCAGCAGCTTTTTGACACAAGCAAATAGATGGCACAGCCTTCTGCCATCTTCCTCCTTGCTTACTGCTGAACGTGGTAAAGGCAAAATATACAGAAGTGACCAAATCCAACAAAACCATCCTGCAGTTTCATCAAAAATGATGGAAGAAAGCCACTCCAGTGCCATGACAAATGAAGTAGAGGATGATTAAGGGAATGGAGTGCTGCCCTATGAGGAGAGGCTGAGAGTCCCGGGGCTTTTCAGTCTGGAGAAGAGAAGACTGAGAGGGGATTTAATAAATGCTTATAAATATCTGAGGGCTGGGTATCAAGAGGGAGGGGACGGGCTCTGCTCAGTTGCACACTGTGACAGGACAAGGGGCAATGGATATAAACTACAGCACAGGAGGTTCCATTTCAACATGAGGGGGAACTCCTTCACTGTGAGGGTCACAGAGCACTGGAAGAGGCTCCCCAGAGAGGTTGTGGAGTCTCCTTCTCTGGATTCTTTCAAGACCCATCTGGATGACTTCCTGTGTGATCTGTGGTCCTGCTGTGGCGGGGGGATGGATTCAATGATCTCCAGAGGTCTCTTCCAACCCCTAACATCCTGGGATCCTGTGACCTCAGGAAATGGGAGACTCCAAACATCAGCTGCTTTTGGTTGCCACCAGTCTGATTTGTACTGGAGAAAGGAATGCCAGCTTGCCTGTAGTGCCAGCAGTAATACCATATAAATCAACTTATTACTGCCCATTTTTAATGTAGTATTACACAGCTTGAAAAATGTTCTTATGGGATCTGAACTTCCTCAACTAGGATAGTGAGTCCCTGTTTGATGATAAAATATTCCTCATCTGTTTGAAATGATACTTTTGCAATACACCAACATGCATTAATAGCCGATGAAAGCAACAATTCTCAACATGTAAACTACCATGACAGACAGGAAGAGGAGAGATCAAAATTATGTAGTCTTTGATGCACTTCTCTTTATACTCTCTCTGAAGCATGGCACACTGAGAAGGCACAGAATTACCAGAGACTGACTGCCAGGTCTCTGACCTACACCATCTTAATTTAATGCAAATGAATGAAATGCAGAAGAAAGAATTATTTTAAACCATGCATACCACAGAATAAACAACTTGAAGTCCTTTCTATATTGCAAAACAAATTAAACAACTACCAAACCATACAGAGCTGGAATTCTCAAGAGCACTCAGCACTGACTGCCGATTCCTGCAAGATTTATAGCCACAATTTCAGGTAGGGAGTAGGGCAAGACCAAAAGTAAAACACCAAAATCTCATCCTGTAATTTGAGTTATTATCTTTGAAGGTCAATTTGCACATTGGGAAGGATTTTATGGCACTGTCTGTAGTTTCAGAGGAACAAATTAGAAACAAACCTGAAGCTCTTTAAGGGGGCTACTCTCTTTGAACTATTTTTCTTCTTGCTTTTACAAAGCCATAAAATTATCTTGAGAACAGCTCTGTTCTGATATTCTATCAGAATATTCTGATATTCTACTAAGTTATTTAAGAATAGTTAATTAACTCTTCTTAATAGAATACTTTAAAATTCTGTTAACATATCCTTTGAAAAATTATACATATAATGTAATATTTATGTTAAATATATATATACATAATTTAATCTGAATTAGTTTAAAATCTTCTTCCTTAAGGAAGAATGGATTTTATTATTGAATCTTTCTTGGAGGGTGACAGTGATTCTGAGCCATGGAACTTAAAGTAGGATATGGTGTTGAGGAAGACATTCACTGACCTGGGTTTTGCACTGCAGTTGTATAATTATGCAGAGCTCATTCAGACCTGGAAATTCTGCGTATTAGCAGCATTCCCCCCAAACAGGCAGGAGCTCTTCAAATGTGGATTTATATGGTGGCAGGCAGGAACATTAGCGTTTATTTCCCATACTTAAGTAGGCATCAGAAACAGAAGATACTGTGCACAGACTGATTCTTCTACAGTCTCTAACACTGCTGGTATATTCTCTGCTCTCTTCTCCCTCAAGGGATTTCCAAAGATTTTAAAAATACTTGGTGGTCTCTTACAAGATTTCCAGTGAAACCTTACCCTAGCTGCTTTCAAACCTTTGGAAAATGAAATTGCTATTGTTAATCATCTTTTGAAGGTCTTTTTGGAGTAATTCACATCTGGAGAGGTTCATCCACTACAAATGAAGAATAAAGCTGCAGATGATATGGAAATTAGTTATCAGAAAGAGCATTCCAAGACGGTCTACATCTTGAGGGATTTCTTCAGCTTTCCCTTTTGCATCACCATACTTACTCTTGCCCAGAAATGTAGACTTTGGATGCTACAACTGTGGCTTGACAAGGAAAGAACTAACGTAAAGTAAAAGTACTTCTTGAAGTAAGTACAAAGAAGGATACTGTAAAAGAAAAGCTGAGTTACAATCCCCAAGCAAACTCCTTTCAACTGTTTATCTAATAGTGACAGCAAGTAAGTACATTTCTTTAGGAGGTAACTTGGCAGCAACATCAACGACTTTGGGCAGATGGTACAAAAACGAAACGGCATTATTGAAGGCAAGCAACAAGAATCTGTATTTGGCTTTTCATGCAAAATGTCAGAAAACCTTTAAAGATGCTTTATTAAAAATATAAAAAAGAAAATAATTATAATGTAAGTAAAAAATTAGGTCAGTTGGTCCAAAACTTACTGATCTCTGTAGATCTACTGGGTACTGGAGGAGGCTGTGTACCATTGCGAGTAGGTGTTGATGATTGAGGGGATATGGGAGAAAAGGGAACCATATCAAAGATGTCAGTGGAAGGTGATTTAGGTGTCACACTGCCTGCCTACAATAAGGACAATAAACATTAGGGCAATATTTCACATGAAAAAAGATCACAATACTGAATTCTTCAGCATGCAGAGAAGAGCCACACTTCCCAAAAAAGTTAAAAACAACCATCAGCATGCAAAAAAAAACCCAACAACCCAGCTCCTGGCACCAACTGGCATTTGCAGTTCAGAGTCTGAGACATGCTAGAACTCTCCAACACATAAGCAGCATTATCATTTTTTCCACTTTCAGTCCATCCTGTACAGCCAGAAATGTATCACAGTTAACACCTGGAAAAGCTGGTGACAAGCAGTTCTCTGTTGCAGATGTATGGATACAGACAGGTTCACAAGACACACTTAAGGTAATACTGCAACAATAGGCCATGAGCTGGAGTGCAGTGAACAAATAGCTAAAATTAAAAGATAAAAACCCTTAATGTTGCTCATTGACTAATTCTTCCATACCTGAACACTTATTTGACAACCTAAAAACCTCACTGTGATCAAAGAATCAAAGAGTCATGGAATGGTCTGGGTTGGAAAGGACCTCTAAGGGTCATCTAGTCCAATCCCCAAGATTCAAATATGGCTTTTTTTCATAAGTAACAAACTTAACATGCAATATACCGAATATTAATATCAACAATAAAACTCTCATCCTTGAGTGTGAAATAGAAGAGATTTCATTAGTAAGGACCCTGGAATTTGGAAGGGTTAAAAAAAAAAAAAACCTGGATAAGCCAAGAAACCCCAAACCCAACCATGACTGTGGTTCTACAGCCATATTTGGTTGTGAATGATTCGTTTCTCCACTACTGTGACACAAAGGAGGCAGAGTCATGCCAGAATAAACTCAATGCTAAAGACAGAAGGGTCTGAAATAGATTAAAACTGGGACTGACAAGCCAAAGACAAAATATATACGCAATACTAGTCTGCATGTTAATGCTATTACTTAAGACAATGCCAGACCCCTGCATTCTGTGTACCAGAGAGACTGTACAAGCTAGGCACAGGGACAACCTGTTATCTTTAAATACAATTCCATTTGACCCACCTATTCCCATGGAAATTTTTAAGCACCAGTCCAATAGTCATCTGGATCCTTTTATTCACAACACAGGAATATAACAACCTGGCATGCAGGTAGCCTTTAGCACTGCTGATCTATGAGTTTCATGGACCCAAAGCTTGGTTTGGATGCCACTTTCTTGAGTGCCTCAGCTGCAGCAGCTGAGGCTTCTCTCTGGCAGCACATGCCACATGTTTCTACACTACAGGTAGCCCTGATCTACACTTCTCTCTGGAGGCTGCAGTGGCTGCTGAGAAGGAATATTGTATACACTGTTTAAAGAGAAAATTAGACTCTGAGGTCCTGCCTTTCCATCTCTCAGGAGATTTGTATTAATATTTCAAGTTTGGCTTAAATCATGGGATATATCTACTTAGGTACACTGGAAAATACCAAGCAAAAATCCCTAAATAATAAATAAATACTACTAATAATAACACTAATACTAGTAATACTAGCAATACTAATAGCACATTTAACATGCTGTTGTGGTTTTTTTTTTTTGTTATTTATCCTATTTAAAACATATTCTCTCATCTATGTAATACCCTGGCAAGACCACAGCTGAATTAACTTCATAAAACAGCTAATTTATAAGATAATCTTTACACACAGAGACCTCTTACTGACCTCTATGTGAGCTAGCATTGCAATTTCAAAGGGCATCTCCCCTGAAAAGATTTCAGTGCACAGCACTCAGACACAATGTGCTGTTAGCACTGTATTCATGGACCTGGCATTAACCTCCTGGTTGCTCTGTGCATAAACAGAAACAATTTAAAAACAGCACAATTTAAGGCAGAGGCATGTCATCTGCTCCCACTCCAAGCACTGCAATGGATGTACTTGACCCACAGTAAACATCTAATCATCTCATTTCCCTTTCTTCATACAAACAAAACTCTGTCTGGTTGTAGATAAGTTTTTGCCTGCATCAGGAAGGTGGGATCAGGCTTGGTGCAGAAGTAGATGCGATATATTAACCTACATTCCCCATCAATGTCGATGGATAATCCTAGAGTGGCTTGCACATAGTAAATGATAATACAGATTCTCCCTCTTTGCTAAATGTTTATGGCTACCTAGAAGCTAGGCAAATAAGTAACATTTATGTTTAGTCTCAAATGAGTCTTTTAGGGAGAAAAAAAAAAGGAAAGAAAAAACAACCCCAAACTTGAGACTATCATTTCTCCAAGTCATTTTGTTGAAGCTACTGGCCATGTTGACAATACTAATACAGCTAGCTTAAGTAAAACTATACTTGAGTTGTTTGAAGAAATTTGTATTTTGAATGCATATGAGGACATGAAGCATTTTTATTTAGTGAACACATGCAGGAAGCCAGGATGTCTGCAAACACAGCCAAATGTTACTTGCAAATGGAAGGAAAAGTTGGGAGTATAAGCATATTGCTGTGGAAGAGCAGGCAATATGCCTATTTTGTAGTTAAGAACCAATTTCAGCCTTAATTTTGCACAGAGTTTTCATAAAATACACTAAAAGGCATTTAATGGCTGATTGCTCTTCTATTAATTAATGTTGGGGGTAAGCCCTTGACGTTGGTGTGGCAGTTTGAGGTAGGTTGCCTTTAAGAGGGCCAATGAGAGTTGGACTTTCAGAATTCTTTGAGGAACTATTCACAATATGAAGAATTTAAATGAAAGATTGAGAGATAGCTGAGAAGTAATTCATTAATGAACTAATTTAGACATATTGGGAAAAGAAGAATTTCTGGTTTGGAGGTTGGGGAGGGGAAAAAAGCCCTGTAGAAACAAATCTTCACAAATTCCCTATTTTAAGAGTGTCCCTAGAGAATCTCAGATACATCTGCTCTGTCCTTTAACCGCTGTACAAAATGCACATTTCCACACAAGTTAATACACAACAGAGAACAAAGGAAAGCCAAAACAAGAGAAAAAACAACTGAAAAAGCATTTGCACAGCAGGATTACACGAGGTCTTGGGCAGCTGTATTCACTGGTTGGCTTTGGAAGACCACTTTTTGAAGGTGGTGGTATTAACAATCCAGGTGGTAGTCTAGAGTCAGGAGAACTCCTAGGAGTAAGCGTAATGGAAGAGATATCTAAACAAGGAGGTGAATCCTCATTGTTACACCAGAAAAAAGTAGAGGGTCTTTGAAACATATGTTCATCATTATCACACTTTATGTGCAGCAGCTGAAAAGGAATCACAGAAAGAGAAAACATTCTGAGGAACAGAACGTGGAAAAGTCAGGGAAAGAAGAAAAACAAAAAGAAAACAACCCAAAATAACAAACCAAAACACATTTCATACTTTAAAAACTTTGTCAGCAACTTGCTGTTCAGTGCTACAGTTACAAGACAGAGAACTTAGAAGTATTTTAAACCAAAATCTAAATCTATACCATGGTAAGTCACTAGAATGAAGATGACTTGCTCCTCAATAATGACAATAAACAATATGCAGACGTTGCCCAATGTTGGTGTGTCTGATGCACTGACAAAGGGCTAAATCCACCCACAACCATCAGCATTATCTCATCTGCACGTGTAAATTAACTGGCATGCACATATCTAAAAAGAGTTACTGTGGTTCTTAAAGCCCTGCTCACAGGGTACACCTACCACATACTTCCCACCATGATTTAAAGAGCATTGAATTATTGAACTCATATTTTCTTAGGAGAGATGTTCACAGCTCACAAATATCAACTTTGACATTAATACTAAATTTTGTTTCATTTCCTTGCCCACAGAATTTGAAAAACCAAGCATTTATGGACAATGACACCCTTCTGCCAGCTTTTCTGTGGGGAACACGGCAGTGTTTACAAATGCATTAAGTGTGGTAATCATCTTTTAAAAGTCTTTGCACGATAAGGCCTTGAGCAACCTGATCGAGTGGGAGGTGTCCCTGCCCATGGCAGGGGGCTTGGAACTAGACGATTCTTGAGGTCCCTTCCAACCCCAACAATTCTATGAAAAACTAATTCAATTTGGTATTTTCAGCAGGTATCTCAACAGATGAGACCTGTTACAAAAACAAAGGAATTGTCATGTCCCTGCAATGGCAGCACAGGATGCACCAAAACTTTGCTGCTGAGGAAATTGAAATATTGTGGACAATGTTGGTAAGATTCTCTGGATCTCTTAACAAATCCACACAATATGTTCAAAGAGAGGCAAATGAATAATTTCCACACCAGAACACAGATGGTAAGAGTCTTCCCCTGAGATGACAAAGTGGTAACCATAAACCATAAGGTTCCGGCCTGAATTAGGCAGACCAGAACCTGCTGCTTCAGAATAGTGGAGAGTATTTAACTGTATACTCCAGCAAGATTCACTGCATATCAAGAGCAAAGCTGAGGGCTTTGTCCACTCTGATAAAAAATAAACACCCCTTTTTTTAAATCTTCTTTTTCTTCCCCCCAATGGGATATATCTGCTATCCTGAAGGCTTCAAAATAAATGGATCTTGTCTAGGTGAAATCAGAAACAAAGAGCCTCTAGGACGGATACTGGAAGGAAAAGCAAAAATGAAATGTCTTTAAGTATTTGGTTTAAAAAATGTGCTCAACCAGTCTTTCTGTTGGGGCCAAGCTGTAATTCATGCCTCAAAATCTGAGGGAAAAAAAAACTTTGGACAGTAAAAACAAGGCTTTAGGGAGCAGATTAATCTTTGAATCTTAACAGGAGGGAGTGAACACTTGTGCAGACAGCTGTTCTTCACTAGAGCCAAGAGTTTATACAGTGAGAAGGCAAGAACTGGACCTGGCTGTAGGTATCTCACCTAAAAAAAACTTGCCCAGGCTGAAGGAGTGGTGGATATAAACAGCAAAAATGTTGAAGCTTGCTTTTACTTTCTTCATACAGCATTACACGATTGATATGACATGATTATTTTGTTACAGGTTTGCACAGATACAGCAAAGCAGGATTTAATCAATTCTTTTAAACCAGTTTTTCAGAGTCATATAAAACCCAACACATTTCAAATCCTTTGAAACTAAGTCTTAGTTCCTTTCTTCACTTTCTTTACAGGTAAGCCAGGGTAAGGGTATTAAGCACCCAAATTTAGTGACAATGCCATACTTATGAGAACACCAAACACACACCACAAAACTCTCCATTCAAAACTTGCAATTCATAAGGGAGGAAGAAAAGAAAAAAGGTTTTCTTGCAGTTGGAGAGAATTCATTTGTTGCCAAGCTTGAATTGTGAAACAAGAGGGTTTGGAATCAATGAAAATGAAACCAATAAAACCTACAAGACAGTGAGTTTTGATTAGCATTTCAAGAATACCACTAGATAGAACACTGGCAATAGTAGAATAGAAGACTATGCCACAGCAGTTACTACCCTGTAATAATTGCTTTTACATATGGGGGAAAAAAACCCTCTTGTCATAGTAAACACAGGGAGATACTATATACAAGCAGGCAAACGAGGGTCTCCCTAAAATGAAAACCAGCAAAGGATGAGCAGTTTCCATAATAAATCATGTGTACCATATGAAAAATAATACAGGAACCAGCAAAATGCAGAGAGGATACAGAGCAGCAAAACTATGAGGATGATGGACAGACATAAAACTCCAGGCAATAACAGGATTCAGGAAAAAAACCAACAGATTAGACACTATTTGTATCAGCTGAGCCCTGAACACGCAGCAGACACATTGCTTCCTATTTGTCTAATAAGCAATAAT
Organism: Picus viridis; assembly: GCA_033816785.1. Taxonomy (NCBI): domain Eukaryota; kingdom Metazoa; phylum Chordata; class Aves; order Piciformes; family Picidae; genus Picus; species Picus viridis. Next base: position 42,644,483 of record CM066587.1, read on the forward strand.
ATTTTTAGGACATAGAGGGGATCTTCATATGACAGTTCTTGGAATGTGTCTTGTGAATAATGAGTCTTCCCTAATAATTCTTGATTTCCAGGCCAGTAGAGAAGCCTGGCACTGGAACCTGTGCTGTGTTCTGTGTGTTGCACCCCCTAAACCAGAGGCTGACAGTGGCTTTCTGCTAACAGCCTTAGGTATTCCAGCAGCCCACAGACAGAGCAGGTGCAGCAGGGAAGTGTAGCGTTACGGTTTGAGGCTGGATGCCTTTAAGAACCATAAAGTTGAGGTCCTCCAGAGGGCTAGAGAGTTCAGCCCAGTGGGTGGACACAGAAAAATATGTTATTCCATTCCCATAGATGCCTGTGTCTCCCATTTATAGGGGAACAGCACAAGCTGTACCTTCCCCTTCTTATTCTCTCTCTCTCCCTTCCTGGGGTTTTCTCACCTTCAGATTAAAGCTCTTTAGTGAGGGTAATGGGGGCAGGTGGCCTATGCTTCTAAATCACAAGGAAAGAACTTTAAAAACTGGTCTAATCCCTCCATTTTAAAACACTGCCATTATAACAATATCAATGCCTATGGTGAATGGAAGAACACTGCTCCTTTTGGGGCTGTTTCTTCCAATACCTTTTCTTGATGCCTTTCAATTCTTCTCCCCTATTTCATCATTCTCTCTTTTAAGTTATTTTTCTGAATATGGGAGTGGAACATCTCCCTTATGAGGAGAAACTGAAGGAGCTGGGGCTCTTTAGCTTGGAGAAGAGATTAAGGGGTGACCTCATTCATGTTTATAAACATGAGTGGGGTGAGTGCCAAGAGGATGGATCCAGGCTTTGCTGGGTGATGCTCAGTGACAGGACAAGAGGCAATGGGTGGATGTGGAGGCACAGGAATTTCCATGGAAATGAGTGGATTAAATTTTCACTGTGAGGGTGATGGAATACTGGAACAGGCTGCCCAGGGAGGCTGTGGAGTCTCCCTCTCTGGAGATATTCAAAACCCTCCTGGATGCATTCCTGCGTGATCTGCTCTAGGTGATCCTGCTGTGGCAGGGGGTTGGACTGGATGATCTTTCTAGGTTCCTTCTAGCCCCTAATATTCTGTGGTATTTCTGTTTTCTTCTATTTAATTTCAGAGCTGTGCAATTGTCATAGCTTCCTTGTCTGCCTTAGACAGGTTGCCCAAAGAGAAAACCTTGAAGGCATAACTGGTAGACTTCAACCAAGCCCAAAACAGACAAAAAACAGCCATTTTGGCTCGATAGCCGATCAGAACCGCTCCTTCGGGACAGCACCGCTTGCTTTGTGAGTTTCTGCTTGGGTTTTTGCCTTGCTTTCGGGGTTTAGCGGGTCGGGAGGACTCCTGGGGGGCAGGGATTGAGGCAGGCTCGTGCTCTCGCGAGCGTGCACGGGAGCGAGTGCCTGACGTCAGCCGCGGGAGATTTAAATCCCGGCTGGGCTGTGCGCGCGGCGCCATTTTGGCTCGATAGCCCTTCGGCTGCTCGCAAAAAAAAAATAATAAATAAATATTGTTTTCACTCACACGCTGCACCATGGTCATTACTCGGACCAAGGGTAGAAAAATAGCATCTACCCAGACAGAGTTGTTTCTCCAGCATGCTGGAGTCCAGGCTGCCAGCTGCAGAGAGTGCTTCAGCCTGGCAGTTGGAATAGAGAGAGAGAGAGAGGACACCTGTGTCAGGTGTGAGCAGGTGAACTTTCTCCTCAGTCTGGTGGCTGAGCTGAAGGATGAAGTGGCCGAGCTGAAGGAGGAGGTGCCTAGGCTGAGGTCAATAAGGGAAAGCGAAAGGGAGTTGGACTTGTGGGAGAAGGCTCTGCAGATCTCCCCTGCTGAGGGACGGGCCCCTGAGAACGGAGAGGGATGGACACGGGTCCCTGCCAAGGGTGGCAAGAGAAATCCGCCCCAGCCCTCTCCTCCTCCTCCGCTGCCCTTGCATAATAAGTATGAGGCCCTGCAGGCTGAGGGCGGTGGGGATGAGAGGGCTGAGGAGCAGCCATCCGGGGGGAGATCAAGGCCAAGCAGTCCCCGCCGGCTGTAACGACCAGCTCCGGGGGCAGCCTAAGGCCAAGCCTAAGGCCAAGCCTAAGGCCAAGCAGTTCCCAACAGCTATAACGACAAGCTCCACAAAGAAAACGAGAAGGGTTATAGTTGTTGGGGACTCTCTCCTGGGGGGTGCTGAGGGACCCATATGTCGTCCCGACCCATCCCACAGGGAGGTCTGCTCTCTACCCGGGGCGCGAGTAAGGGACATTGCAAGGGGAATCCCCAAGCTCATCAGTCCCTCTGACTATTACCCTCTACTGGTGATACAGGCTGGGAGTGATGAGATCGACAGGAAGGGCACCAGGGCAATTAAGAAGGAGTTTAGGGCCCTTGGACAGTTGATCGATGGGGCAGGCGCACAAGTGGTGTTCTGCTCAGTTCCCTCAGTGGCAGGGGAGTACACTGAGAGGAACGGGAGAACCCACACCATCAACAAGTGGCTCAGGGAATGGTGCCAGCGGAGGAACTTTGGTTTCTTTGATCATGGGGCAACTTTTACGGCACCTGACCTGCTGGGTCCTGATGGGGTACATTTATCTAGAAGGGGCAAGAGAGTCCTAGCACTAGAGTTGGCAGGGCTCATTAGGAGGGCTTTAAACTAGGTCTGAAGGGGGTGGGTGAAGACATCGGTCCTTCTGCAGAGGTAAGAGTAGGGCACAAGGTAGGGACAACTGAGAGGTCGAGAGCCCAGCTGCAGTGCATGTACACCAATGCACGCAGCCTGGGCAATAAGCAAGACGAGCTGGAGGTCCTAATCCACCAGGGCAACTATGATATAGTTGCCATCTCAGAAACATGGTGGGACAACAGGCACGATTGGAGTGCTACACTGGGGGGTTACAGGCTCTTTAGGAGGGATAGGCGAGGGAGAAGAGGAGGAGGGGTGGCTTTGCATATTAGGGAGACACTTTCTGCTTCTGAACTTGAGGTGGAAGATGAGGGAATTGAGAGCCTGTGGGTTAAAATCAGAGGGCAGCCCAACAAATCTGACATCCTGGTTGGAGTCTGTTATAGACCACCCAACCAGGATGAGGAGGTTGATGAATTATTCTACAAACAACTGGAGGCTGTTTCAAGATCATCAGATCTTGTCCTCGTGGGTGACTTCAACCTGCCAGATATCTGCTGGGAACTTAATTCAGCAGAGAGAAGGCAGTCCAGAAGATTCCTGGAGCGAAGAGAGGACTGCTTCCTGACGCAGCTGTTAAGCGAGCCTACCAGGGGACAGGCTCTGCTTGACCTGCTGCTCTCCAATAGGGAAGGGCTGGTGGGAGATGTGACCGTGGGAGGCTGCCTGGGGTGCAGTGACCACGAGATAGTGAAGTTTTCAATATGCAGGGAGATAGGGAGGAGTACCAACAGAACCTTCACCTTGGACTTCCGGAGGGCGAACTTCAGCCTCTTTAAGAAACTTATTTGTAAAGTTCCCTGGGTACCAACCCTCATGAACCGAGGGGTCCAGGAGGGTTGGACCTACTTCAAAAAGGAGCTCTTGAAGGCACAGGAACTGGCGGTTCCCATCTGCCGAAAGATGAGCCGGCGGGGAAGGCGACCGGCCTGGCTGAGCAAGCAGCTCCTGGAGGAATTAAGGAAAAAAAGAGGCTGTATCACCTTTGGAAGGAGGGGAAGGCTTCTCGAGGTATGTTCAAGGAAGTGGTTAGATTATGTAGGAATAAAATTAGAGAAGCAAAGGCCCAGTTGGAACTGAAACTGGCCACCTCTGTGAAAGAAAATAAAAAGCAATTTTACAAATATATCAATGCTAAAAAGAAGGGCAAGAAGAATCTCCACTCCTTACTGGACCTGGAGGGGAACACGGTGACCGAAGATCAGGAAAAGGCTGAGGTCCTGAACGCCTTCTTTGCCTCGATGTTTAACAGCAAGGTAGGAGTCCAGGATGAGTGGCCTCCTGAGCTGGGTAGTAGGGTTGGGGAGCAGTGTAGTACCCCAGAAATCCATGAGGAATTAGTTCGGGACCTGCTGAGCCACTTGGACATCCACAAGTCCATGGGACCGGATGGGATCCATCCTAGGGTGCTGAGAGAGCTGGCAGATGAGCTGGCCAAGCCGCTCTCCATCATTTTCCTCCAGTCCTGGCTCACTGGAGAGGTCCCAGATGACTGGAAACTGGCCAATGTGGTCCCCATCCACAAGAAGGGACGGATGGAGGAACCCAGAAACTACAGGCCGGTCAGCCTGACCTCAGTGCCAGGGAAAGTGATGGAACAGATTATCCTGGCGGCAATAACTGCACACCTGCAGGATGGCCAAGGGCTCAGGTCCAGCCAACATGGATTTAGGAAGGGCAGGTCCTGCCTCTCCAACCTGATCTCCTTCTATGATCAGGTGACCCGTCTGGTGGACGTGGGGAGGCCTGTGGATGTGGTCTACCTGGACTTCAGCAAGGCCTTTGACACCGTCCCCCACAGTAAACTGCTGGCTAAGTTGTCAGCTCATGGTTTGGACAGTAACACTCTGCGCTGGGTTAGGAACTGGCTGGAGGGCCGAGCCCAGAGAGTGGTGGTGAATGGTGCCACATCCAGCTGGCGGCCAGTCACCAGTGGTGTCCCCCAGGGATCAGTGCTGGGCCCCATCCTCTTTAACATCTTCATTGATGATATGGATGAGGGAATTGAGTCAGTCATCAGCAAGTTTGCAGATGACACCAAGTTGGGAATAGATGTTAGTCAGTTAGAGGGTAGAAAGGCTCTGCAGAGGGACCTCGACCGACTGGACAGATGGGCGGAGTCCAATGGGATGACATTCAACAAGTCCAAGTGCCGGGTGCTGCACTTTGGCCACGGCAACCCCATGCAGAGCTACAGGCTGGGGTCAGAGTGGCTGGAGAGCTGCCAAACAGAGAGGGACCTGGGGGTGCTGATCGACACCCGCCTAAACATGAGCCAGCAGTGTGCCCAGGTGGCCAAGAGGGCCAATGGCATCCTGGCCTGTATTAAGAATAGTGTGGCCAGCAGGAGCAGGGAGGTCATTGTGCCCCTGTACTCTGCATTGGTTAGGCCACACCTTGAGTACTGTGTCCAGTTCTGGGCCCCTCAGTTTAAGAAGGACATCGAGACACTTGAACGTGTCCAGAGGAGGGCAACAAGGCTGGTGAGAGGCCTTGAGCACAAGCCCTATGAGGAGAGGCTGAGGGAGCTGGGGTTGTTTAGCCTGGAGAAGAGGAGGACCAGGGGTGACCTCATTGCCCTCTACAACTACCTGAAGGGTGGACAGGAGGGGGTTGGTCTCTTCTCCCAGGCAACCAGCACCAGAACAAGGGGACACAGTCTCAAGCTGTGCCAGGGGAGGTTTAGACTCGAGGTGAGGAGGAAGTTCTTCACTGAGCGAGTCATTCGTCATTGGAATGGGCTGCCCGGGGAGGTGGTGGAGTCGCCGTCCCTGGAGGTGTTCAAGAGGAGACTGGACATGGCACTTGGTGCTGTGGTCTAGTTGTGAGGTCTGTTGGGACGGGTTGGACTTGATGATCCTTGGGGTCTCTTCCAACCTTGGTTATACTGTGATTTAACAAAAAATTTCTCCTGTCTCATTGGCGGTTCCTTACTGATCTACAATGGTTTACTGTTCAGTCAGCTATAAAAGTGAGGGTGCTACCTGTACCTGTTAAAATCCACGTGAAGCCTGTTAGCTAACCCAGACTGCTTTAAGCAACATCAGCAATATAACTGGGGGGGGGGAGAAGACATTGTGTAAAACAGGGCTCCCAGGGATGCACTAAATCCTTGGAGGCTGGATTTACACACAGAAGCAGCATCCAAAGCATCACTGTGATACAAACCTCAGCAGTGTCATCATAAGCAAACAATGAAATGAATCATATTGTCCTCATGTAATCAAGACCAAATGCAAAAAGACCAGTGACTAATGTATTGCCAAGCCACTAAAACAGATGAAAAGTAAACAGTACAAATATAAAAGTAATGGAAACTTCAGCTGTACTTGCAAGGGAGTGAGAGACAAATGGAGCACACTGTGCCAGCATTTCCCATGGCACATGTAAGAGCAGCTGTAAAGGAACCTCCTGGTTTGGTAGAGTGTGTCCTTGAGAGATCCATTCAGGAAATGAAAACAAGTGACAGTTTCTATTGTGTAACACTTCTGCATTGGCAAACTCAGGCAGTGTAGGGACTGACTTTTTGGAGTTCCAGCAACGCTGGTGCACCTTCAACGTATCAACCCAAAGGCAGAAAAAAAAAGACCACCAAGTGGTTTATTATTCATTCAATGTGAAAAGAAGCTTAAATCTAAATAGTTACAATGCCCTGAAAGAACAGGCATGAGAAAAAGCTTAAAACTATCAAAAGAATGATTAATTGGTGTTCAGCTTTCACGATACATTGCACGTGAAAATATTTAATTATATGGCCTAGTCTTCTGTTTCCAACTACAGTCCCATTGCTTCTTTTATCGTTTCAGAACAAAATTTTACTTTTTTCCATGCAGTTTATTAACTGACAGAAAAAAACACCTAAATTAGATTGATGTTGCTTTGGCTATTCATAGAATTGTCAGGGTTGGAATGGATCCGAAGGACCATTCAGTTCCAACGCCCCTGCCATTGGCAGGGACACCTCACACTACATCAGGTTGCTCAGAGCCTCATCCAGCCTGGGCTGAAAAACTTCCAGGGATGAGGCTTCCACCACCTCCCTGGGCAACCTGTTCCAGTGTCTCACTACCCTCATGGTGAAGAACTTATTCCTAACATCTAATCTAAATCCTCCCACCAGCTTGGATCCACTCCCCCTAGTCCTATCACTACCTGACACCTTTAAAAGTCCTTCACCAGCTTTCCTGTAGGCCCCCTTCAGATACCTAAAGGCCAGATTTAGATCCGTGGCAGAAGATTATTTTATAGTGATGCTACTTACCAAGCAGCAAGGTAATTTGGACAGCAAATGTATCCCTCAAAAGCAAAGCCTACTGCTGTCAGTGATTTGCACTGCAGAAATGTAAAGTATTTGAAACTGAATTGTTCATGCACACAGTTTATACGCATTTCAGTCTGCCAGTATTTTACAGTAGGTCCTGCAAAAATCTGCAAGACAAGCAAGAAGAATCAGGAAAGCAGTTTGAGGTTAGATTTCCATTTGTATTTTGCAAACAAGCCTATAACTTGCACTACTTAGGAACTGAGAGATTTTAGTAATCCCTATTTTTAGGCTATTATTATTTTCAATTTTTATTTGAAGCTTCAGCTTACAATTACTGTTTGCTGTGTTCTCTCAGTGGTCTTGGGGTGATCTCTGAGACTGTTGATGATTTTCAGGTAAGTCACCAGCTGTAATATTCTTTGCATACATTTTGATGCCAGACATGAGCAAATTCTCATGTTTTAGCACTGTGCTTTGCTAATAAAGTGTTAACATTATTTAAGTGTTCAATGTATGAACACATGGCTCCTTTTACAGAGGCTCATCTGGCAGTACAATCCAATTTTGCAGTCAAGCCTCATACATGTGATCTGCTCTTGAGCATCACAAATATAAAGAACCACCTTTGATAAACTGCAGAAAAAATATTTCTAAAACAGTTCAGAAGTAAAAGAGCATCTGAATTCTAAGTAGCACAACTGATCTGGAGTAGGAATTCCAGCAAATGTATGTATCCCTAAATTTAGTTGGCCGAATTTAAATCACAGAATGGTTTGGGTTGGAAAGGACATTTAAAGGTCATCTAGTTCATCCCCACTACAGTGACACCTGCAACTAGAGCAGACTGCTCAGCACCCTGTCCAACCCAGCCTTCAGTGTTTCCAGAGATGGGGCACCTACCACCTCTCTGGGAAGCCTGGGCCAGTGTAAAAACATTCTTCCTTGTATCTAGCCTAAATCTCCCTCTTTTAACTTAAAATCACTCCTTGTCCTGTCACAACAGGCCCTGGTAAAAAAGCCTGTCCCCAGCTTTCTTACAAGCTGCTTTAAGCACTGGAAGGCTTATGTAAGGTCTCCCAGGAGCCTTCTCTTCTCCAGGCTGAACTCTCTCTGCCTTTCTTATAGAAGAGGTGCTCCAGCCCTCCAATAATTTTGTAGTCTCCTCTGGACATGCTGCACCAGGTCCATGTCCTGTGCTGAGGACTCCAGAGCTGGATACAGTACTCCAGGTAGAGGTCACACTGCAGGAGAGGGGCAGAATCCGCTCCCTTGACCTGCTGCCCACTCTGCTGGGGATGCAGCCCAGGACACAGCTGATATTCTTGGTGTTTCTATTTAAAACTGAAGCTATGCCAATATTAAATGTTGTTTTAAATGTGCACTGAGACAAATGTTTAAAACTACATATGGATTAAGTTATTCATCCACAGTTTAAAGATGCTTTCATATTCTATTGTCTTTTTGATACTGAAGTGAGAACAGGAGATGCAATCTGGTTTTCTTCATGTGAAAATGGTCTGGGAATCAAAAGAGCTTCAGCTTCATAGTTGGAGAGAGCAGAAATGCCTTTTTTAAAAGTAAAGGCAACAGTGTCAAGGACCAGTGAAATAATACAAAAAGAACTGAACTTCAATCTTCTGAAGACATTTTCCACCTACTTCATTCAATTAAAACCATGTCTGGGACAATTAAAGACACAAAAATCAATGCACTGCAGAAGGAAGATGCTGGAGTAAAGAAACAATAGATTGACACTGCCTACAAACCATAGTGTGGTTTCTCAGCTACTGAAAAGTGGGAAAGACATTGTGTCCCAGACTGGTATTTTAACAAACAAAGCATGGCAGTGACATCACTTGGTGTCTGTAATAGCACTGGTTCACACTGCAGGTGCAAGAAATACTATAAAACCTCAGCCTTCTCTTATGGGGGAGGAAAATAAACAGCCTAAGATTATGCCTACTTAGATTGCATGGCTTGTGGTCCCCCATCCACAGGGATGGAGACCGAAGGAGTAGAGGCCATTACACATGATCTGAGTTTAGATCTGTCATGTTCTGCGAGCTGTTATCAGAGGCCCTGCAACACCTTCTTCTTCTTTAAGTATGTACTTGTTTAACCAAATTGCTAGTGTTGACTTCTGAAGTGCTAAATCAAATGCTGACAGCCCAGTGGTTCCTGTGACCATGCATTCATCACTAAAGAAAGAGAAGAGTCAACAGCCCCTGAGACAGGAAAGCCATTTCAGCACATCTGGCAAATGTGGAGGAAGTACAAGCAGTATGCAACCAGCCAAATACAAAAAAAGGAAAGCACAAGGCACGAAAATCTAAGGAAATATTGAAGCATAAACAGAAGCAATGTATTGACCACCTGTTGCTGGCTCCTGAAATGGAACAGTTCTTTACAAATTACTGTGATGCCAGTCAACAGCACGTGCACTTTTATCATAGTCAGTGTCAAGTATCAGGGCTTAAACTTCCCACTGATGATTAATTGATCTCTCCCTAGACTTCAGCAGGCAGAATAGCCATTGAACTGGACAGAGAGATAGGAGCTATAGCTGTATCGAATCAACTAAACAGAAATAAATCACTTATTCTGCCTGAAAAAACACATCAGAAAGCTCTCATACAGCACTGGCATCTCTTTCCAATTCAACAGCACGGATGTGAGAGCTGTGAGAAAACTAAAACTCACAGTTTGCTAAATCTGTTTCAAATCACAAGAACGGTTATGTTCCTAGCATGTAACGCAAAGAATATCTGCAGGGAAGCAAGTTTTCCCCCATGTAAGCAAAAAGTGCTTAGGAAGTGACTTAGATGAGGTATGATTCCCTGTGTTGGATATTCTGCTTCATTTAAGGAAACTGTTTGAGATTTTAACAAAATCCTACCAGCAGATTTGACCTTTTGACAAAACAATCCCAAGACAGAACTGCTGTTTTGCTTTTCTAGTTTTGAAGGCATGGAGCAGCAGTAGGACTTTAATTTAATTTAAATTCACACACACAAAAGCTCTAATTTCCTTTTTTTTTTTTTTTTTTTTTTTTTTTTTTTGTTTTTGTTTTTTGAAAACCAAAGTTATCTTTTTTCACCACAGAAATGATGTGGAAGTAGAGAAAAGTACTCTTTGCCCCACTTCTGCTTTTCTCTAATAGGTGTAGAGAGTTGGCAAAGGCATGCTTGAAATGATAGTCGATTTGAATTAAGAGTGTAGCAAATTAATTACAGACTATATCAGGCAATCAGTTGTCTTACAGATTGTAATCTCCTTCGTTCATACATATTTGTTGCTCACACAGTCAAAGAAGTGTTAAGTATCATCCAATCATATCCACTGCTATTGCAGGTACTTGGACTTTATCCCTTTATCAGATTCAAACTATTTTAACAATATTTACGCTTCCTTTTCTCTGCACTGAGGTCACCTCATAACCTCATTCCTTCATTTATTTTCAACCCAACTGTTGCATTTCTACAGACTTACCCTTGCACAATCAAGAGCTCTGATTTGTCATGTGTACAACCTAGTTTAAAACAGACCTATTTGAATAATCTCACAGATTCACAGATTGCACTGGGTTGGAAAGGACCCTCAAAAGTCATCTTGTCCAACTCCCCTGCAGTCAGCAGGGACACCTCCAACTAGATCAGGCTGCTCAGGGCCACACCGAGTGTGATCTTGAATGATCCCAGGGAAGGGGCCTCAACCACATTCCTGGGCAGCCTGTTCCACTATTTCACCACTCTCACTGTAAAGAACTTTCTCCTGACATCCAACCTCAATCCGCCCTGCTCCAGTTTAAAACCATTGCCCCTTGGTCCTATTGCAACAAGCTCCTCTAAACAGTCCCTCCCCAACTTTACTGTAGCTCCCCTTCAGATATTGAAATGTAGCTATAAGGTCTCCATGGAGCCTTCCCTTTTCCAGGCTGAACAGCCCCAACTCTTTCAGCCTGCCTTCACAGGAAAGGTGCTCCAGCCCTCTGATCATCTTGGTGACTCACCTCTCGACCTGCTCCAGCAGGTCCATGCCTCTCTTGTGTTGTGGGCCCCAGATCTCGACAAGGTACTCCAGGTGAGGTCTCACCAGAGCAGAGCAGGATCACCTCTCTCAACCTGCTGGTCACCCTTCTCTTGATGCAGCCCAAGATGCAATTTACGTTCTGGGATCCATGTAAGTGCTCTTGGTTCATGTCCAGCTTCTTGTCTACCAGTACCCCCAGGCCCTTTTCCATGGGGCTGCTCTCAATGTAATCATCCCCCAGCCTGTATTGAGGGTTGCCCTGACTGAGCTGCAGGACCTTGCACTTTGCCTTTTTGAACCTCATGAGATCTCTCTGGGCAAGGTGCAAAAGCTGATAGTGTTTGGTGCATATAATTATGTTCTTAGATTTGAGGATGAAACCTACCTAAAGATGTGTTTGCTTTTGTTTGCTTGGTTGTATTATTGTTGGCTGCTCAGTTGATGAAAGCATCACATGAGAGGATATTGGCTTAATCCAAACTCCTGCTTGAAGCAGGATCCAATTAGGCAAAGCTGCTGAGGACCATATCCAGGAAAATTTTGACTATCTCCAAGGGTACAGATAGCCCCAATCTTTCTGAGCAACCTGTTCCAATATTTATTCATGTTTTTGGGTGTTTTTTGGGTTTTTTTTTGGCAGAATCTATTTAGCTATGAAACAGGCTGTTAGATGTGGAGGAAACTCAGAAATCTGTTGCATAGTGTCTGTGGTTTTCTTTTTAAAAATTAAGAAGTAAATAAAGCAATAAACTGATGTGTGAAAATTCACAGTGATTTATTAAAACAAGGTCACATTTCAATAGGATTATCATTATTATACCATTTTGTTGCTGCATAAGTGCTGTTTAAGCAATACTTACATTAATTGTACCAATAATAATTAATAAGGGAGAAAATCTCCCCATGGCTGGCAAATGCAGAAATTTAGACCTTGATTTTTTACTAAGCAATATGACACTATAGTCTTAAAGAGACAAATCACAAAGTACAGGCTGTTGTTTTGTCATTATTAATAAGGTCCTATTATTTTTTTTTGCTAATGCAATTACTGAGTTCTCCATTAATACAAATGAAAGACAAATGCATCTCTCACAGGAGACTTAAGAGCCTGTTTAATTGAATCCAAAGATACATTTTAAACTAGAGAAAAGTAGATTTAGATTGGCCATTAGGAAGAAGATCTTTACCATAAGAGTGATGGAACACTGGAACAGGATGCCCAGGAAGGTGCTGGACACCCCATCCCTGGAGTTATTTCAAGTCATGCTTGATGGGGCTCTGAGGAACCTGATCTAGTTGGGGATGTCCCTGCTGACTGCAGAGGGGTTGGACTAGATGACTTGCAGAGGTCCCTTTCAACCCAGTGCATTGTAGGATTCTATGATTCCATTCAACAATAAAAAATAAACCAGCTGCCAGACCAACTGGGAAAAATAAAAGATTAAAAGAACCGATTAAAATAATTTTAAATCCAGCATTAAAATTGATTACCTATCACTGAATACTTTGTGAGGCAGAACACACCCTCAATTTAGAATTGTCACTGTGGCATTTACACAGTATTTACAGTTTATGGTGCTCTCTCCTCCATGGGGATTTTAGTAAAAGGAAATGACAGTTCCTCATGGAAAAAAACTTCTATTCCCTTCTATTCCCTCTATACCCCCTATTGAGGGAGTACGGAGACTCAAACTGTTATCACCTTTTTGAACATACTTTTACATCCCTTCCAATTTCTTTTTCATTTAATTTCAAGTGAAATGGTGCACATCCAGGGCAGGAACAAGATTGGCCTGAAATGCACAGCTTAAAAGCAGTCCATCTGTTTCTATGGTTTTGCTATACGTGTATTAAGAAATCCTATTTATTTCCACAGTTCCCTAATGCTGTATAGGTGGAGTGCCCTTGTAAGAGGAGGAGAGTCATGAAGATCAGTCTGCAATACAACCTGTACATTTAGAGGTCTTGCCTAGATATAAGTGACTGTCATTTAAAAACACTCTTCTTGTCATCTACAGGAGCTGCAGAAAGCATTGTCAGAGTAGGGCACTTGCACCTTTTTCCTACCTACCCAGTATTAGTTCCTGACACCTAATAACTCCTTTGAAATGCAGACAAAAGTGTAAGTAATTTAGAAAATGTCTCTTGTAAGTGACAAATGCTTGAGGCAGAAAGGTCCTAGAAGTCTCCAGTAGCATTTTTGAACCAGACTCTTTAAGTGCAGAATAGGGTTTCTTGATCCTTAGCTGGCATGCTTAGATGTCCACTGTTATTTACTGTCTTTACATGGCAACAAATAGGTATGACAAGGGGATTAAAGGACCACAGATGGGAGACTGAAATTTGCTTATTTGATGACTTGTCACAATCTCACTGCTACTTCAACACTGCATTTCCACATTATGTTACATGATCACTCTAAGTCAATCATAATCACTGAAAACAGAAGGGGTGTTAATAATTATCATAACACAAGGATGATCAGTTTAGAACAACTTCAGATATAAAAGTTATGTTCATTTACTTACTGGAGATGCATGTACTTGTGTTCTTCTTAACTGGTTTTCCAAATCTTGGACTTTATTTTTCAGTTCTGTGTTTTCAGTTTCTAATTCTTGAATCTACAAAGCAAATGATTATTGCAATGGCTGTTGGGGCATTCCTTCATTTCAACAAAGCGTGCACTGACAGCAGGTTTTGTCTGAGATCTGGTGATTCACAAGCTATGTTTAACCTGTTATCTGATTACAAATATATTAGTACATTTCTTTGTATTTGTTATTGCAACCTGGCTTTTCTCTTTAATGACCTTGCAGGTGGCAAAACATAAAACTGTGTTTCACAGTTACTAGGTCTTTCTCCAGTTTTCTTTTTCAAGTTGCAATGCTTAGCAATCTGAGAGTGATGGTAGAAATTGTGCTGTCATACAAAGCAGGTAACACAAATACAGTACATATTCTTTTATCTCTTAAAAAAACCAACCAAACATACTTCAGAACTTACTCTTTTCTGTAAACCTGCAATTTGTTTCCTTGTTTCAACATCTTTTCCTCCGGATTCCAGAAATTTCCTGTAAGCTAAGTCAAAGGCTTGGCCAATTGTTAAAGTTATCTCTTCTGCCTTTACATAAAACATAAGATTGAAATGAGTACATTAGAGAATCTTTCATACAAATACTTTCATTCAGGATGGTCACAAAATGCATTAAACCATATATCACGTTCAAAGGGTTTGCTACATCCACTATGAAGTCAACACTCTTCAGCAAAATACCTTGACAGAAAACGCTGAGGGCAACGTTAAAAATACTTCAGATAAAGAAAGGAGACTCAACAGGCAGAACAACATTAGCTGATATTTAGCTTTAGTTATGCCTCTGATTTCTTTAAATGCAGGGAGCATGCTGCAGTATGTTTTTCTGTGATGATCTCTGAAGCAAATACAGACTTTTCAAGCACTACTGTTCTAGTTTTAATGGATTAACTTTTTTTTTCTTGCATTATTGAATGTTTTGACTCCTATAACTTTTAACATTGGGTTTCAACACCTATTTTTACAAGTGCTATAAAATCTCAACCAGCACACAGTATAAAAATGTATTTATCTGCACAACTGTTCCTGATTATGTAAGCCCAACCAAGTAAAATTTACATTTGCATTTGCATGTGCAAAACACATAAATTTAGTAGTTCCATGCTGATTTGCATCATATGTTATGATGTGTACACACTGTCAGTGCAGAAAATATGCTATAGAAAGGAGTGAAAATAAGTGTAGAAGTTGATATGGTACATCAAGGTTTGATTAAGAAAATGCTGACTTACAAGGGGCATCAGTAAAAGGTTTCTATATGGATACCCCATTTGCTTACCACTTCAGTAGAGCAAGTAAACACAGTAAGCAACTTTTTAATATTTTAAAATAATTTATAAAGAGGAAAACAAAATAATCAGGAAAAACATTCATCTGGCTGAAGCTAAACTCCAATTTTCTCTTCTTTATTGAAACAGAAGCCTGATACTGGTTATTTCACATGAATGCAGAGCATTCCAGTCAATGCCAAGACCATTTTTCCTTCACTATGTGTAAGAACACAAAGGAGTGGATGCAGAAAAATGGTAAAGAAAGTGATGCTCCCAGACTTCTATCCATCAGTGCAACAGCAGAGTCATTCAGTAGGAGTGTGTGAAGACCCGAGTTCTACAGGAATGGGGAATTAACCTCTGGGAAAAAACACCCATACTGACATCTTCAGTACAATTAAAACCAAACCAACCAAAAACAAACCCAAAAACCCCCACAAGCGAAAAAAAAATAAGCCCACACCAAAAATAACACAAAACAAACAAAACCCCAACAATCAACCAAAAACCCAACAAACACCCCACCACCACCACCAAACCAACCAAACAAAAAAGCCCAAACAACAAAACACCCAAACCATAAGAATAGATTATTTTAACCAAATTAAATTGAGTGAGACCCAAAACGATGAACTAGAACTGCTTTGGGGAGTAACTTTCTATGCTAGTGAAAGGAAAGTGTAATGTACACTGGCAATAGGCAACCCTATTTTCTTGGGAAGAAAAGGTGGCTGAAATGAAAAGTACCAACTGAGCTGGGATCTTCTGAGATGTGAGAGCACTGAGGAACAGAGTAAAACAGGGAAAAGGTACAGCAAGTGAAATACCAGGTTAGAAAGAAGGTCTGGAATAAAAATGGTATTAGTGTGCAGACTGCAAGGGCAATTTCAAACCATAGCATGTATGAAAAAGAGGCACAGGATAGCAATTAGAAGAGAAATGAACAGACATGTATAACAATTCAGAACAGCATTGAAGGCACTGGAGCAATGCAGGTATTATAGGTTTAGGACTACTGTCCTACTATAAATAAAACTTTTCCAGAGTATTCAAGAGTCCCAGGGGGCTGGATGGTCCCCAGGGGTTTGGACAGGGCATTATGAAATATTTTTATCCCATCCCAGACTCATGCAAATCTCTGTATAATCTGAAGTCAGAGTTTGCTCTTGCTCTTTTTTAATCCCGTTTGCTCTTCTGCGCGTTGCTTTTCCTCTCTCTTGCTTCTTGCTTAAAATTGTTTGGGTTTGCTGTGTGGGAGGTAAGGCCTAGTGCCATGGAGACAGGGAGAGAGAAATTGCAGCCCCACAGGCTGCAGCCCCTTCAGGCTTGGTCCAGGGTGGGACTGGGCCATTGTCAGGTTGTATCATAGTATCAGTCAGGGTTGGAAGGGACCACAAGGATCACCTAGTTCCAACCTCCCTGCCAAGGGCAGGGACACTCCACACTAGATCAGGCCGGCCAGAGCCTCATCCAGCCTGGTCTTAAACACCTCTGGGATGGGGCCTCAACCACCTCCCAGGACAACCCATTCCAGGGCTTCACCACTTCCTCCTCATGTCCAGCCTGAATCTCCCCACCTCCAGCTTCATTCCATCCCCCTAGTCCTCTCACTACCTGATATCCTGAGAAGTCCCTCCCCAGCCTTCTTGTAGCCCCCTTCAGATACTGGAAGGCCACAATTAGTCACCTCGGAGCCTTCTCTTCTCCAGACTGAACAGCCCCAACTCATATATGTGTGTATATATACGTGTATATATTTATTACCTTTCAGTCTACTTTTATAAATATTTTTATTTGACTTCTAAATCCTGTGCAAGTATTTCCTCCTTGGAAATTCCTATTTCCTCCTTTGGGTTAAATCCCACATTCTGTCTGGTGCAAAACCAGCACAGGAGGTGAGCAACTCCATAGTCAGAAACACTGAAGTACCAAGCAACGCTGCAGAACTGCATATAAATAGAAGTGAGCATGCATAGTTTTCTAAAAATATGTATTTCTTCCTTAGGATTTCCTTTGTGTGATATCTCAGCTACTTCAGAATAAACCAAAAAGAGAGGTTTCATTCCAGATTATAAAAAACCAAAACCTGAACATCCACTTTTGGTGTTGATTTCACTGTTTTTGTTAACTACTTTGAGCATAAACACATGCCTGTTTCAGCTACACATTTCTCCATAGCATTTCTCCATTTCCTGTTCTGAAATAGTTCTTTTTCTGCTGTTGCACATTTTTGAGCAGTTGCCCCATTGTGTCTCAGACACGAGAGAATGTCAGTGGTCAGGGCAATAAATTTTCTGACAGTGCATCACAGCATTAAACTTGAAAGATGTGGCAGGGGGATGGGAAGAGAAGGGAAAACTTGCTTGTAAAAAAAAAAACAACAAAACAACAACAATCCAATAAATCTGAGGCAAACCCATCAGAAGAGCCTGTCAGGGTATTTCAGCCACAGGGTTGCAGTAATCCCTGCAAAACAGCTGTGCAAACATTTTGAGCTTGGTGGGATGCAGTCTGCTCTCTGACAGTGCTGCAGATGTCTGGCCTAGGATACTGAACTGGGCAGTAAGAATTTTCCCAGAAAACCATCTTAGATTAATGAAGGAAAAGGCTCTCCTTTAAATTAATGCATCCAAGTTACAAGGCACTATAGGACCATGAAAGATTTCACCTAAGTAACATCTGCCTTTATTAACCATTCCTGCTTTATTTCAAGTCCGCAAGAGCCACTCACTCTTTCAAAGCACCTTGCATACTTACACACTTTTCACTGTCAAATACATAGCACAGATGCTTATTGGATTCTGAGTCCTTGCATATGAAAGTGAATATTCTCTTGTCAGTTTTATCATCAGCACAAAAGGATATTCTATGGAGCTGACAGTTGTGCTGGACCTCCTGCAAGTAAAAGAAAAGATACATTTCAAGAAATCAATCCTACTTGCTTAGGATAAAGATGCACAAAGTAAATCTCTGCATTTCCTCGTGTATGTAAGAGAAGGCAAGTTGCTCTAATGTGTTTTGAATATCTCCCATTGTACATGAGAGCACCCAGAAGTGGATTTAATGTATAACAGGTGGTAGCAAACTCATCTCCAAACAAACGTTTCCATTTTTGCTGAATGTAAGCAGGAAGTTTTCATTTGGACAGCATTTAACTGGGAGTGTTTATTTGGACAGTAATTTCTGTTCTAGAAAATTGGTTTTACTGTTGCTTTGCTTCCCTGTGCAATTTAGTTCGAGCTTGTAAAATACTCTGTCCTTTCTCCAGGTGCAGACCATCTTCAGATTTCATCATCTCCCAGCGTTTGCTACAATGGTTTTACTGAAAGAAGTCCTTCCTTTTCTATCTTCAATACAGAAAAAGAAAAATAAAGTGACTTTGTTATCCAAATAAAGGGGAACAGAGAAATCAACTGGACATCTAAGTAACTGCTTGAAGTACAACATAAACAGCTTTTAAACATTATTACTTGCATATTTTTGACATGGTATTTCACTCTCCATTAAAAAATAGCATTTTCCAGCCTATTTAAAAAAAATTGCCGTGGCAATGCTCTTCAGCTGAAGAGAGTTTGACAAGAGTTTGAGAGAAACTATCTCAGCTATGATTTTTTGTTGTTGTTTTCCTTCAACAAGTCTCTTCTTGGTATTTTATTTTATTTGGCTTATTACATGGGAAAGCAGTATTTGCTTTAAAGGAAACTATGCACTTTCGATGTGAACTATTATCTATTAAAAAGAAGAAAGTTCCTTTGCAGCACTAGGGTTCCCAGACTGCTATAAGCTCATAAACAAGGGCTTGCCCTCCTTGCACACAGTCATTTATCCCAAAAACGGAGCATAGAGGCAATCTTTGTTCCTTGCCTCAATTGGGTTCCTTTCCGCAGTTTTTACAGCCAATTTCTCCAATGTCTCCAAATCTCTCTCTCTCATCTAATCTCTTTCTGCTGTAGCTCTTTAACAGTTCAATAAAATAACACAAGCTTGTTCGGGCTCTTTCACTTTTATAGATCTACTTTACTTCATACCATTTAAGGACAGAACCACTTTTCTGCAATCCTCATTTTCTGAGTGACAAATAAAAAACCAAGTCCTGACACACGATGACCTCCTGTTCCTACCACAGTTAACAGTCATCACATGAATATAAACCAATATTCCTCTGTGACAATATTGATTTCTTTCAGAAACACAAAGAAAAACTGATTGCAATCTGCAATGATGTCACTTCCCAAAGCATCTATAAATTGTACCAATAGAAGGAAAACTTGATTCCATTTTACATTTAGATGTAGCTTTAAGAAACAAAGTGGAGGAGATAAAAAGACTACTCGTAGTCGACTGCCATTTGAGTTGTACTAACAACACTGCTAAGAGATTAGAATGTTCCTACTCCCCCAGGAACTTCCATCCCACAGCTTTCTGTTAATCCTTGCAGGAAGAGTTAGAAAGACTAACACATTTTGGCATCTAAAACTCTTGTTTTAAAACAGTTTTCTTGCCAAGAGATGGGGTTCAGTACCCTTTTCTGCCCTAGAAAGCAAGGCAAGATGAAAAAACTGCAACTGAAGTCAACATGGGTATTTCTTGTCCGTCCCCCCGCTTATGAACTGTTGAATTGTGGATGTATCGAGTGTAAAGCAAAAATGGGCTGCAAGCACATATAGCCTTGAACTAAAGCTACCTTTTCTCAAAATGCATTATCATAGAATCACATAATGGTCTGGGTTGGAAGGGACCTCCAAAGGTCATCTAGTCCAACCCCTCTACAATAAGCAGGGGCATCCTCAACTAGATCAGGCTGTCCAGAGCCTTGCCGAGCCTCAACATGATTATCTGCAAGGACAGGGCCTCAACCACCTCCTTGGGCAAGCAGTTCCAGTGTTCCACCACCTTCACGGTGAAGAACTTGTTCCTAACATCCAGTCTAAATTTATTCTTCTCTAGTTTGAAGCCATTGCCCCTCTGATTACTACTGAATAGTAGCAACCACTCCAGCACTAAGAAGAAAGGAGGAGGCTGTTTGTATTTTCTCTCTACTCTTGAGTGATAAAACAAGAGGAAATGGCCTCAAGTTGCACCAGAGGAGGTTTAGATTGGATATTAGGAAAAATTTCTTTACGGCAGGAGTGATCAAGCATTGGAACAGGCTGCCCAGAGAGATGGTGGTGTCACCATCCATGGAGATATTAAAACAACTGTAGACATGGCACTTTGGGACATGGTTTAATGGCCATGGTGGTGTTAGGTCAATGGTTGGACGCTTTTCCAACTGAAACAATTCCATGATTCCAAGAAGCAGTAAAAAAGAAGCCATCCAAATCCAACATTAACATACGTATGAAAGATTTAAGAGCACTCAAGATGCTGAAAATTGCTGATTCCTGAAAAAATAAACCCAACTTTTTAGCTCGATTATTTTTATCTCATTATTCCTTTTTGAAGTCTGTGAGGAGGCTGTTTTGCTTACTATGCAACCTCTTCCAAACCACCAGAGCATGCAAAAGAACAGAAAAGGCATCCATGGAATGACTCAATGGAGCTGATGGCTGGAAAGACAGGCAGTGTCATACTGTGCCAGATAAAAAGCCCTCAGGAGTGCTTATGACCTGCTACATCAAACTTACAGAGAAATGGGTAACACACCTGGGAAGCATCAGCATTCAGGAGGGCAGATAAAATAAAAACACAATAAAATGAGGAAAAAACTGAACAGGAAAGAGAGGAGCAAGTCCAAAGCAGCAGTTAGTAGTCACAGAAACCAAACTGCCTCTGTGAACACCTACATGTGGGCACCTACACAATGGTGACCATTTGGAAAGACAATTATCAAATTTGATGCTAATATGTATTTATATTAATGTTTATATAGAGAGAGTTAATATTAATTCTAATAAATTAATATATTTCATGTTTATTTTAATATTTATTTATATATTTAAGTTATTAATGTTTATATTAAAAGTTCTGGTGTGAAAGGGTTAAAAACAGTAAATCTTAGATTAGCCATAGCCTTTATTTTGGAGTATCATGTACCTTCCTAGGAAGGTGTTCCCCATGTACTGCAACAAGAAATGGCATTTGTGAGTTTTCTGTGGGCAGAATGGCTTTCTTTAAAACATTTTAAAATACCTAAACCCAGAAAAACATTACAATCCGTTAAATCAGTACTTTATTAGTAGTTTAGCATCATGAACACCAAAGTCTCTTACCTTTGTTTTTGGATCTAGAATTTTTACACCATAGATTGAAATCTGTAATTCCACTTTGGGCGTCTTCTGGCCTTCAGATTTCTTGATATGTCGGGCAAACTATAGAGTGAAAAATACATCAGCAATCACATTTAAGTTTTCTTTACTTTTTTATTACTTATTTCCTCTCCAACATCTTGCAGTTGTGCTTCCCTCCTTCAAAAGGCTCTTATAAAACAACAGTAACCATTCCCAAAGGAGGTCACAGAACAGCATTTCTGACTGCACACTATAGAGCATTCCTGCAATTCAAGAAAAGCAGATTTTAAAACTACTTACTTGGTTCTCTTGCAACTTTTATCTGCTCTTTATGCACCTAATTTAAGCTTTTTCAGAGAGAACAATAGAAACATGAACATGTCATGTTCATGTCATGAGGTCTGTGGTGACAGGTTGGACTCGATGATCTTTGAGGTCTCTTCCAACCTTGGTGATACTGTGATACTTTCAGGTAGTTTGTCAGCAGCTTGAGTGCTGAATAGTGAACACTGTTTTGTTTTCCACATCCCACTCTTTTCATGCTCACTTCTGTACACCCCACCACCTCCCACTGGAACAGGCTGCCCAGAGAGGTGGTGCCATAACCATTCCTGGAAGTGTTTGAAAAATGCCTACACATGGCACTGTGGGACAAGGTTTTAGTGAGCAAGGTGGTGTTGGATGGTTGGACTTCATGATCTTAGAGGTCTTTTCCAACAGAAACAATTCCATGATTCTATGTATGGAGGGCACTTCCCATATGTTACTGTAAGGAAAGCAGTTCTTCTAAACAGGTGCAGTGTGAAAGCACCACAGCTGTCAGCACCTAAGTAATACTCGATCACTTCTATCATATTGTCAGGATTTAGTTGCTACCAGTGCACTAGAAGATAGCTAGATACCATTTCATGTGACAGAGTCAGGTAACATGTCTTACTCAATACATTTTCCATCTTTTTAGGTCTTTCTTTCTAGCTGCTAGGTGTGGCTTATCTTTCCCTCATGAATACTGCATGCAAAATAAGTAAGGTATCTAAAATTCATTCTTGCATAGCAGTTAAGAAGTGGAATGACAATTAAGTCACGAATTTGGTCAATTTTCTTAGCAAAACCATAGAATTTCTCTATATTTTACTCTGTTTCTGGCACTTTTCCTCTCAAGTCTTTGACTGCCTGGAATGGTATTTTCAAATTATAGGACTAGGAGGAATGGAAAAAAATTAGAAATAGGTAGATTCAGATTGGATATCAGGAAGAAGTTCTTCACCATGAGGGTGGTGAGATGCTGGAAGAGGTTGCCCAGGGAGGTGGTGGAAGCCTCATCCCTGGGGGTTTTTAAGGCCAGGCTGGATGTGGCTCTAAGCAACCTGATGTAGTGTGAGGTGTACCTGCCCTTGGCAGGGGGATTGCAACTAGATGATCCTTGAGGTCCCTTCCAACCCTAACAATTCAATGATTCTATGATTCTATAAAATGTTTCCAACCCCTAACATTCTGTGATTCTGTGAAATAAAGACAATGACTCACTGAAAGTCAGAGGAGTTGGAGTCTCTGTTCCACAACTATGTTTAGACACAACATCCTCAAACTTGCTTCAACTCAAGTATATCTGAGCATGTAACTCACCATCAGTACAAATAAACTATAAAAAATGTCAGCGAGGACAATGACTTTTACTGGCATGAAGAGTCTAGGATGTCAACAAGGGTGCAAACCTATCTTAAGAAGGGTTAGACCTGAAAATAGAAGCCCAAAGTATGTTGTGATTGTGAAGCAGCTGGCTGTTGATTTTAGAATCACAGAATGTTAGAGGTTGGAAGGGATTTCCAGAGATCCTGCCAAAGCAGGATCACCCAGGGTTGCACAGGAATGCATCCAGACAGGTTTTGAAAGTCTCCAGAGAAAGAGACTCCACAACCTCTCTGGGCAGCCTGTTCCAGTGCTCCGTCACCCTCTCACATCAGCTAATAAGTATCACGTTTCACGTGACCAAACCAAACTAAAATCCCCACCTAAACTGCTCTCCACCACTCTCAAACCCAACTCTTAAAGAACCTGTTTTACATTTCAACATCTAGAAATGCTACAGTCACTGGCCAAACATTTTATGAAGATTTCTACAGCATGACTCATTAGTGAAATCCAACTAGTTGAAAGTCAGCAAATCTAACATAACTTCTATTCCTGCCTTTCTTCAGCATCACGTATGCAGCTCTCCCAATATGCATTACTTTTTCCTATCCTATTTATCTGTGATCTCGTTTCTCACATACTTAGAGTATACTTTGAATAGAGTTTAATTCCATTCCCCTCCCTTTCATTAAGATTGGCCATCTCACATGCATCTTTTTATCTGATAATAAGAAAAAAAAACCAAACCAAAACAACAAAACAATTTATAGAAAATAAAACTTAAAACCCTAATCATTTGACTACAAGAATTTTAGCCAGTAACATCTGTTTACTTTCTAGGGTAATTCAAATTTGCTGTAGGAAAAGAGATCTTTTATTTCTTTAATGAAAATCACTAATTAAACTCCCTCCAAAAATCTGATTCACATTTTACACTACCAATTGAATCTCTTGATTCTTAAGTCTCTGCTTCACAAAACAGGAAAATGGTAGGGCAGCCATCAATGGGGTTTTTTTATAGATTTTCTAGGGTAACTCAAATTTGCTATAGGAAAATAAATCTTTTTTCTTTAATGAAAATCACTAATTAACATCCCCCCCCCCAAAAAATCTGATTTACATTTTATACTACCAATTTAATTGCTCGATTCTTAAGTCTCTGCTTCACAAAACAGGAAAATGACAGGGCAATCCAAGTTTTATTAGCACAGATTTTTACTCCCAATAGGAGTATAAAACTTACATTGCCTTTCAGATAATTTTCAGATACATTTACTCATCACTCCCACACTCTGCCAGCTTTCCTTTCTGATTTATAACATGAAGATGTTCTTTTATTGGATAAAGCCACATTTGTGGTCCATTTTCAGGCTACATCAGGGCTCTGCATTCATCTTGCTTTGTTATGTATTTAATGGAACAACCACAAAACCCACAGCTTCCCTGGACAGTTTGGCCATCCCAGTTTCCAATGTACTATACACTACACCTATGCAATAGGTAATCCTATGTCAGGCCTCGAGCTTAAGTGAACCCTGGCTTTTTGGAGACGGTCCTTTATTAACAAGATGCACTGGGGAGACCTAATAATGACCTTCCAGTACCTGAGGAGTCCTACAAGAAGCAGGGAGAGAGGCCTGCAGTGATAGGACAAAGGGTAATGTTTTCAAACTTGAGAAGATTTAGATTGGATGTTAGGAACAAGTTCTTTAGCATAAGGGCAGTGGAACACTGCAACAGGATGCTCAGGGAGGTAGTTGAGGCCCAATCCCTGGAGATCCTCAAGGTAAGGCTTGACAGGGCTCTGGGCTGCCTGATCTAGTGGAGGATGCCTTTGCTTACTGCAGAGGGGGTTGGACTAGATGACCTTTGGAGTTCCCTTTCAGCCTATGATTCTATGAAGAGGAGGCTTTGATTTTACTGAGTTAAAGCCATAGTGTATATGTTGAGAATGATGATGAACTGCTTGGTTTCCCCACTGTAACCCATCTCAGGGTCCTAAGCAACAGCTCCAAAATGGAAACTTTTAAAAATAAGTAGACTTGAATAACTTGCACAACTTTTAGAACAGCTGGCCAAAGCTTGCTCCAAGTAGTCAAGAAGTCTTACAACACTGAGGAAGTTCCAGAAGATAACTTTGTGCCAATGCAGGCTGAACAAAATGACCCTTCCACGTCTCCACTCTCAAAAGGCATAAATCAAGTTCAAGAACTAAATAATTCAAGTGAGATAAAATTAATAATGAACAATATGGATTTTACACAAAAAAAAAGGAAAAAGAGAAGAAAAAAGGGCAGTTTGTCAAAACAGACAAAGCATTCAACTGAGATGTGCATGCCATTATATTTAGGAAATGAAGCAATGCAACCAAAGCATTAGTTAAGTTAGTTACATTAGTCTCCAGATGCAGCTATAAACAGGAAATTGTCATTGGGAAGATATGTTTCTAATGTATTCCAGCAGAGCTTATTTCTTAAGCATGACATTACTGAACAATGACCAGGAGGAAGAGAATTACTGATAGAATCTTCAGGCAGGAAAAAAAAAAAAAAAATAAGAGGGGAAAAAAGGGGAGAAAGGTAACTGATAACCTGAAATCTAACCATTTCAGAGGAAGCTTTGCAGAACAGTCAGGCTGATGGAGGGGCAAATAACATGGAGAACACCTCAACAACCAGACCATCACAGTTTGCCTGTGTGCAAAAAAATCACCTCTGATGCAATATCAACATAAAGGAACCACCTCTGTTGCAATATCAAATCATACAAATGGGAAGAAACACTGTTTCTTGGGAGAATACCCTGTGAAGATGGCATTAAGAATGTACTGATGTCATGGGAAGCTTTCTCCTAACTATGGACGCCAGGGGAGGTTTAGGCTGGATGTTAGGAAGAAATTCTACATGGAGAGAGTTATTGCCCATTGGAATGGGCTTCCTGGGGAGGTGATGGAGTCACCATCATTGGAGGTGTTTAAGGAGGAGACTTGATGGGGTCCTTGGTGCCATGGTTTAGTTGATTAGGTGGGTTGGATAATAGGCTGGACGCGATGATCTCAAAGGTCTCTTCCAACCTGGTCTATCCTATCCTATCCTATCCTATCCTATCCTATCCTATCCTATCCTATCCTATCCTATCCTATCCTCATGAAACTAATAATCTAATCCAATAATCCAATTAAAACAATCCTTGAATGTTTCAAAAGATCCTGAAGAAGCCTACTGTGCTAGAACTACATCAGCTGCTTGGGAAAAAGTACTCAAATTTTATGTTCTGAACTTCTCAGATGCAGAAGGATGTTGGCAAAATGAAGAAATATCACAGGATATTTGCAGAAATTATCAGGGGATTGGAAACTCCATTTACAAGAAACACCATATCAAAACCAAGCTAATGCTGAAAGAAAAACACAGAAGAGTATCTTCAACCCAGAGAGAAACAAGCTTTTTAATTGAGACAAATGAGCTTGTCAATCAAAGGTTTACTGGGATACAATGACTGAAAAGCACCTGAAGATAAATTCAGAAAATCTGGTGCAGTTATTTTGTTCATGCTTCTCCTGCCCACCTGTTGTCTGTGTATTAACAGATAATGGCAGATACTGATCAGCAATTTCTTTCCTGTCTGACCTTCTCTAGAATACCAAGCTCAGCCACCACTCAGACTTCAGAAGAGTTTGAACAGTAGATCCTAACACTTAGATATCATAGAACAGTTGGGGTTCGATGGGACCCAAAGGTCCCTTTAAAGGTCACCTAGTCCAACTCCCTGCAGTGAGTGGGGACATCCCCAACCAGATGAGGCTGCTCAGAGTCCCATCCAATCTGACCTTAAATGTCTCCAGGGATGGGGCCACATCCACCACCTCCCTATGCAACCTGGGCCAGGGTTCCACCACCCTTACAGTAAAGAACTTCTTCCTTATGTCCAATCTAAATCTCCTCTTCTCTAATTTAAAACCACTGCCCCTTGTCCTATCACTCCAGGCCTTTGTAAACAGTCCTTCCCCAGCTTTCCTGTAAGCCCCCTTCAGGTACTAGAAGGCCTCTGTAAGGTCTCCCCAGAGCCTTTTCTTCCCCAGGCTGAACAACTCCAACCCTCTCAGCCTGTCTTTGTAGCAGAGGTGCTCCAGAACTCTGATAATTTTTGTGGTCCTCCTCTGGACCCCCTCCATTGGGTCCATGTCCTTCAATAGGTCAATATGCTCTCCTAATTTTTTGACTTATTCCTTCTACCTAAAGAGGACTCTAATGGACCTTAGGGGAGATTTATAAACAGTATTTTCTTCTTTCAGCACAGATGTAAAGCAAAGTAGTATCTGTAGCTCACACAGTAACAAGATTGTTTCAGAGGGTAAAAATCTGTAGCCTTCCACTGGCATCAAAATGGTTGATGATATAAAATTAGAATGAATCACACCACAGCTTGGGAATAGACAGGAAGGGCCAAATTCTTAAGCTGTTACTTTATACATACATTGTTCTCAAGCAAAACACTCAGATTTGGTCAGTATGAGCAGCTCAGTGAGCTGGGATAGCTCCTTTTTTTTAACAGCTTTGGAATAAACATCACAGTTTTCTTGAATCTTATAGAGAAAGAAACATACCAAAAAAATCTATTTTATATAGAACTCTATAGGTCAAGAGAGGGTTTCCTCCCCTCTACTCTGCCCTGAAGAGGCCACATTTGGAATATTGTGTCCAGTTCTGGGCCCCTCTATGCAACAAGGGCCTCAGGGAACTGCTTGACAGAGGCAAGTGCAGAGCCACAAAAATTATTAAGGGAGTGGAACATCTTTCGTACGAGGAGAGACTGAAGGAGCTGGGGCTCTTCAGCTTGGAGAAGAGGAGACTGAGAGGTGACCTCATTTGTGTTTATGAAGATGTAAAGGGTGACTGCCAAGAGGATAGAGTCAGGTTCTGCTTGGTGATGCCCAAGGACAAGGGGCAATGGTGGAAGTTGAGGCAGAGAAAGTTCCATGGAAACAGGAGGAAAAAAAAAAATTCCCTATGAGGGTGATGAAATACTGGAACAGGCTGCCCAGTGGGATTGTGGAGTCTCCCTCTCTGGAGATATTTAAAGCCTGCAGCAACTACTTGTCTTATCATGGTCCAAGGTCTCATGCACATTTTATAGGGGTATGAAGTACAGTTCCCAAATAGAGAAAAGTTTCAAGCTGCACCAGGGGAAGTTCAGGCTCGAGGTGAGGAGAAAGTTCTTCACAGAAAGAGTAATTGGCCACTGGAATGTGCTGCCCAGGGAGGTGGTGATGTCCCTGTCACCGGAGGTGTTCAAATAAGGATTGGATATGGCACTTGAAGCCATGGTTTAGTTGTCATGAGGTGTTAGGTATTAGGTAAAAGGTTGGACTTGATGATTTCTGAGGTCTTTTTCAACCTGGTTGATTCTATGATTCTAAGAAAAGGGTAAAAAGGCCACAGATATAGAGACTTGAATATCGCAATAACTATCTAGGTAGGAGAAAGCTGTCTCAGAATCCATTTTTGTGGAACATGCTGCATTCAATTTTCCAAACAGACACTGGACTGAGAGGATGGCTATAGAGCTTTTAACCACATGTAGCAAACAATCCAGCACAGTCTGGGTTTTTTCAATCTCTCACTCCCTGAAGGCTTTGTTTTGGTTTGTTGGGTTATTTGAGGGTTTTTGGAGGTGGTGTGTTGGGGTTTTTTGTTTAGTGGTGCGTTGGGGTTTGGGAGATATTTTGTAGTTTTGGTCATGGGTTTTTTGTTTGTCTGGGGTTATTTTGCTTTTGGGTTTATTTTAGTTTGGAGTTTTCTTGGTGAGAGAGAGAAAAGGTAAACAGGTATTTTCTTCTTCAGCTCTTCTCATCTGATCTGCTTTAGTCTTCAGGCTGCCCTCGGCTGGTCAAGAACCACACATTCTGCTTTCTCCAGGACTTCAAAGAGAACAGTCATGGCTGTAAGGCTGGACTGGAAATCTCTTTATCCCAATATTAAAAGATTTCCTGTACTCCACCCTCCTCTGTCCTTTCAACAAGAAATGAAATGTAGCTTTAACACAAGAGAGGACTCAGCAAAATAGTTGCTGAAGGTCTATCAAGGGCATCACATCATGGGTTGAGATTTGTGAAAGCACACTCTTCACTTTGACCTCATAGGTCAAGCAGCTGGTGAAGAATATTTCAAGTGGCTTCAAAGTGATTAATTCCATTTACACTACATGGTCATTTTCAATAGTAGAAGAATAGAGGAGGAGAAAAGGAGATTGAATTGGAAGCTGAGTAGGAGAAGAGTTAGGTCCTCACAAAGACATCTCTTTGAAGGCTGTAAAAGGAGCAACTCAAAACTCAGGTGTTTCCTTCTGGTTTCTCCTTAACATCCCTTCATGATGTTTTTTTACTACTGGTCTGGCTATGCTGCATTTTCTACCCTGTTCTCACCACTGGCTACCCTTTGAGCACTTTTTGAGAAGCACCAAACTCACCTCCACAGTCTGATTTAGAATTTCTGTCCTTCAAGCAAAGTTATCAATTCACTTCATAAAACAAAGTGTGATTTGACAGGTATGTATTTACACAACATACACATGTCCTGATACAAAATCTTGGTACCATTTCCTTTGAGTTTGGCTAGAAAAAGAGAAGGAAAAAACAATTTGTACCAGATTATGAGAATGATTCACCTAATCACGAAAATAAAAATCCACATTTTAAAAACATTAGTGTCCAACTTTGGAGGTTGTAGCAAGGTGGAGTTTACTTTGTTCTCCCAAGTAACAAATGTCAGGACATGAGGAAATTCCAGCAGGGGAGGCTTAGGTTGGACATTATGAAAAATTTCTGGACAGAAATAGTTGTCAAGCCCAAGAATGGGCTGCTCAGGGAAGTGGTGGAGTCACCATCCCTCGAAGGATTTCAAAGCTGTGTAGATGTGGTGCTGAGGGACATACTTTAATGATGACAAGTGATTGTTTGGTTTGTGGTGAGATTTGACGATTTCAAAGGTCTCTTGCAAGCAAAACGATTCTGTGATTCTATTCTATGATTCTGTATCTGCTTATCTGCTCTTGCAACTTTCTTCCATCTCTTGCAGTACAGCTCCAAGAGACTCGAAAACATGAGGGGAAATCTCAACTAGACAAAAGTGCTGCATAACCCTCTAGAAAAATAAAATATAGATGCTTGAAAAAATATGCATATTCAGATTGCAACTAACCCATCAAAACTGTCAAGTGCTTAGAAAATTTAGCAGTAGTATTTGGGATGAAAGAAGTACAAAGAAGCGTCCAGAAAAACTTCCTGCAGGCGATCCTATTTTCCTGTAGAACAGCAGCTCCACCTGCTGGGATAAGTCAGTTCATGGAACTGCAAGCTACAGTTCTGCACAACCCTCGTTCTTCTTTGTGCTGTATGAGTAAAGAGCTTTTGATTTCACGACGTCAAGAGCTGTATACCAAATGCCCTTTCTGACACAGTATGATGACATGATGGCTTCAGAAAAAATAGATTACAGTGACAGCATTTCATCATCTATACATCCCTGTAAGCACATCACTTCGAAAGATTACTAAGGCCATTTGGAGCAGTTATAACAGCTCCAAATATTAAGAGTCAGCTGTCTTTCTGCTAGCTATTAATTTTCATTAAAGAAATTATGATGAACAGCACTGTGATCAAACTCAAATCCATACAGTAATAACTAAATTAAAAAAAACCAAGGCAATGTAGTATCACAAGCTACATATCTTTTAAAACCTCTCCTACTCAGAAAATACATACAGCCAACACCAAAACCCACCAACCCACTACATATGTTTCCTTTCAATCCAAGACCTCAGTTTCCAAGCTGTCTTCACTGGTTCAAAACTCTTTAATTAGCATGTTCTAAAAACAAGCTAGAGACGTGTGGATAATAATGAATCCCAGGACCTCTAAGGCTTCTCTTCAAAGAATTTAGATGCGCAACATAAATCGATGTTGAAATGAGGACTGTTTCAAACGCCAAACCTCCTTATTGCTCTCTGAATTCTGCTCCAAGAGGTTTCAAGTCGTTCCAAAAGCTGTCTTTAATTACTTTTCTGAGTTTGCTAATAAACTTGTGATTATGTAAGAGCCTGCATAATACCTAACAGCTAAGTTCCAAGCTTCCGAGCGTGAAGAAAATAGTGGAATCCTGGCAGCAACAATTCAAATACATCTCTGCAAGGTGGTTTATTTACAGAACATGTGTAGAAAGCTAGAACAGATACTTACATGCTCCAATGGCATTACAACTATACACAAACCCCCTCTGAATGTAAGTGATAGGCTGACAAATGTTTTTTTCCCAGCAAAGGAAAATAATTCTGACTCTTCCTACGCTTCAGAGAACAATGAGCTTGAAACGCTTTTTAGACCTGCTTTCAGAGAAAACTGTTTCAAGGTACCAACTCATACCATCCAAGGCACCAAAAGCCCTCAGTGATTAGTGAGAGCCCAGGCTAGCCTGGAGTTCTAACCATGAGACAGACACTCTGCAGCTGCCTTACTTAGGAGGAGTCTGACAAAACATCATTAAAATAGAATCAAAACGTCTCCATTGCAGAACATTATCTTGACAGATTTCTGCACAGAATTAACTTTCCTCAGGGTAATGGAATTTCATAAACACAAAGCATCCAGAACACCAGCTTCACTCCCATATTAGCCTTAAATTGTCGGGAGGCACACAAGAAACTCCTACTATTTGCTTCCACTGGCAGCATGCTGTGATGGTTAAAAAGGGACATACTTGTATTAGCCTAAACAACTCAAAACCAAGTAGGCAATAAAATCTCTGACCAGCTGCAGCAGAATAAATCTTTTTTTGGTGTACAACACTAAGAATTGACTAAGCAAATCTTTAGAGGCAGCTGTACCATTTTGGTAGAGCAGAAAAAATGGCAATGAATCCTGTTTCAATACCTTCACACGATTACTAATCAATCTTGTAGAGAAGGCTTTTTCAAGGGAAACCTGAGCCTTAAAAGCTGAGCTACATCAACAGTGGTCCATGCCTTATTCCTTTTTTTTTTTTTTCTTTTCTATTCTAGTAGAAACTGAGAATCTAATTTCTCAATATCGATTCCCAAAAATTTTCTGTCAATTTCTGAGGAATTTGTGTTTAAATGAATAATGAAAACCCTACAAAAAGTCTCGCAAAGTGCAATAGTAGACAGTACAATTTTGACATCCAAACAAACTAATTTTCCAGTAGCTCTAAACACCTAAGCACAAAACATTGCAATTCCACACTGTCAGCAGACAAATCATATCAGCATTCCCTACCACAACTCAAAGCATCTAAAGAGCTTTAAGCTGTCACTGAGTCATGTCAAAGCCATGTTGTGTGTTAACAACCCCCAATAAGATTTTCACTCAGATACTTTCTGTCTACTGAGTCCCTCAGTGCCCAAGAACCATGAAAAAAATGTGTCTGATTTTCTCAGCCATGTATGTGAAGCAGCACACAGAGTCGGGGTGCACAGACATTTTCCAATGAAAAATGAAGACCTGGAGGACAAGTCATGAACACTCCTCACCATAAACAGGCTTAGTTTGTAAACTCTGTTCTCTCATTACAGCTCTGCCACAGAAACACAGAATGGTAGAGATTGGAAGGAATCTCTGGAGATGATCTAATCTAACCTCCCAGCTAATGCAGGTTCACCCAGAGCAGTTGCAGAGGAACTTGTCCACGTGGGTAGTGAAAGTCTCCAGAGAAAGCTACTCTCTGGGCAGCCTGTTCCAAGGCTCTGTCATCCTCAAAGTACAGAAGTTTCTCCTTAAGTTCAAGTTAAACCTCCTGTGTTCTAAGCTGTGCCTGTCATTCCTTGTCCTGTCACTAGGCATCACTAAAAAGCAGCCAGCTCCATCCTCACAACCTTCCCAGTGTATCATGACCCTCAGATATAATATCAGTTACCAAGCTGGAGAAGGAATGACATTTTTGTCAGTGCCACAAACCTTCATCTCCAGTCTGACAGTCAATTTAGATGGATCAGACATGTCAGCTTTAGATGAAGAGCAGCCAGGGACAGCCAGTATCCACAGAGCGATCACAGCCCACTTAAGGTATGGTTTGGCATTCTTAGTCCTGCTACCTCGCACCACCATCTTACCTCAAGTGGGTGGACATTGTTCTGCACAAGAGGCACCCCACCTAACTGGAGCTCATGGGAAACAACTCACAGCTCAGAGAAATGGAGGAGAAGCATCACTGAAGTGACTACTTTTTCAATCAAGGAAGAGCTCCTGGCAACATGTTTGCAGTGCCACAATTAGAGACAGTAAATAGCCATAAAGTGAGGATGGCAGTTCAAACAAATTGTTGCTACTTAAGTGTGTATCAATGAAGCCCTAAAGGTTCCACAGAACAAGCATTACACATTAAGGTACATAACCTTTATACTATAAATAATTGTACCCTCCAGGAAAGAACTAAGCAGATAGAAGTGATTCTGCCACTCTGCTCTGGTATGATCTCACCTAGAATACTGTGTCCAGCTCTAGGGCTCTCAAAGCAAGAAGGACATGGACTTGATGTAGAGCATAGAGAGCTGGGCCATGAAGATGAAGCTGGAGCACCAGCTGAGGGAGCTGGGGTTTTCAGTGTGGAAAAGAGAAGACTCCAGGGAGAGCTTACAGCTGCCTTTCAGGACCTGAAGGG
Organism: Picus viridis; assembly: GCA_033816785.1. Classification (NCBI taxonomy): domain Eukaryota; kingdom Metazoa; phylum Chordata; class Aves; order Piciformes; family Picidae; genus Picus; species Picus viridis. The sequence continues at coordinate 42,677,857 of CM066587.1, forward strand.
GACCTACAAGAAAGCTGGGGAGGGACTGTTTACAAGTTCATCTAGGACTGGGACAAGGGGCAATGGTTTTTAAATTAGAGGAAATTTAGAATGGACATTGGGAAGAAGTTCTATAATATAAGGGTGGTAGAACACTGGCCCAGGTTATGCAGGGAGGTGATGGAGGCCCCATCCCTGGAGATATTCAAGGTGAGGCTTGATGGGGCTCTGAGCAACGGGATCTAGTTGGAGATGTCCCTGCTTAGTGCAGGGGTTGGACTAGCTGACTTTTAAAGGTCCATTCCAACCCAGTGCATTCTGTGATTCATTGATTCTACAAATATTTGTAAAGGAGAACACCTGATAATAAAGCAGTCAAGAGTCTAGGAAAAGCAACTGCTTCTAGAACCAATGAATTCACCTAGAAACACAAAGCATCTTACCTGGGAGAACACGTTAAGAATATGTTCAACTGAAAATGCTTTCTTACCTTTAACTTTCTAACAGCATCTCTTACAACTTCTGTGCCTTTTGGCTGCTCCACTTCTGTACTGCCAAGAAACTGGGAAGACAGCAATTGGTGAGAAAAATGTTATGCACTGGAAGGCCCTAATTAAATCAAGTCATCTTATTTTTCACTAATCTGTGTATAATCTTTTGGGAAGACAATTGCTTCAAGGCTTGATAAATTACAAATCTCCATACACCTACTTGCTAATGAAGACAGCCACAAGAATTAAATTCTAATTAGACAAATATAAGTTGACTAAAAAAATATCTTGATTCTATACAAGTATGGAAATTAGAGGTTAAGCATCTTTTTCTACTGAGAAATTGTCATTTTGGTAAGATCACCTCTTGGAAAATCATGAAAAAAAGCCCCCAAAACAGTAAGCTAAGATACTTCCCATGGATCAACATGAGCCAATGGCTTGGACTGTGTTAGTAAAATTTGTTCATACACTGATGCAAGACAAATTAAAAAGGCCTGATTTTGCTCTCAGAGCTGCTTGGTACAGTAATATAATTGATTTAAAGGCCACAACTGGAATATTGTGTCCAGTTCTGGGCCCCTCTGTTCAAGAAGGGCCTCAGGGAATTGTTTGACAGAGTCCAGAACAGAACCACAAAGAGGAAAGGCTGAGAGAGCTGGGGCTCTTTAGCTTGGATAAGAGGAGACTGAGGGGTGACCTCATTCATGTTTATAAAGATGTGAAATGTGAGTGTCAGGAGGACTGAGCCAGGCCCTACTCAGTGATATCCAATGATAGCATAAGGGGCAGTGGCTGCAAGCTGGAGCATAGAAGGTTCCATGTGAACAAAAGGAAAAACATTTTGGCTGTGAAGGTGACAGAGCCCTGGGACAGGCTGCCCAGAGAGGTTGTGGAGGCTCCCTCTCTGAAGATACTCAAAACCTGTTTGGATGTGTTCCTGTGTGACCTACTCTAAGTGATCCTGCTTTGGCAGGGGGGTTGGACTGGATTATCTCCAGAGGTCCCTTCCAAGCCCTAACACACTGTGATTCTGTGAAACAAGACTCATATTAAAAAAAGAATACAAAAAAATCTACTAGAGATTATATATTTGCCAGGTAAGGTTTTAATGAAATCCTACCACACACTGGTTAATACCCAAAGCATGACACTTGGAAGGGCACTTACCAGTCCTGTATTTGTACATTGAAATGCCTCTATGTTCTGTACAACAAAGGTACAACAATCCTGCATCTGTGCTATGATTTCATTTTTAATTCCTCAATTTTCACACCAAGATGCAGTTGATTAATGTCAAACCCTGCTCCGCTATATGCCAAAACAATGCTAGCAAGAAAATAAGAAACTCCCTTTCTTCTGTAAACCAGACAAATCTCTGCATAACATGATGCAGAAGTACATTCAATTTTTAAGTCTTGAATTGAAGAACTTGAATTTTCCATGCCACAAATGCTTTCAACACTGTAACTCTGAAGTTTTAAATCTTATTAAAACTCCAACCACAAGTTTAGTGTAGTCAGTAAGTTCAGCTTGTACTCCTGCAAGAAAACTTTGCAGCTCTACCAATAATCAAGTCTCATTAGAACTTTGTCACTGACTCTGATATATGATGTGCCACCCGGAATACAACAGTGTGTAAATCAAAACACCATGCACATCTGCTGCCCATAGTCTCCACTATTACAATTCTCCAGCTAATAACAAAGCAGAAACCTCTACTATTGATTTGATGTCTTTCATGCAGCATCTCCAATGACTTTTGTAAATGGAGAGCACCTTTTTCCCTGGAAAAGTGACAGCTGCAGAAAATGCATATAGAGAAAGAAATACGATTCTTGGCTGTTACACAATCATGGAATTGTCAGGGTTGGAAGGGACCTCAAGGATCACCTAGTTCCAACCCCCTTGACATGGGCAGGGACACCTCACACTACATCAGGATGCTCAGAGCCACATCCAGCCTAGCCCTGAAAACCTCCAGGGATGGGGCTTCTACCACCTCTCTGGGCAACCTGCTCCAGTGTCTTACCACCCTCATGGGGAAGAACTTCTTCCTAACATCCAACCTGAATTGATCCATTTCTATTTTTTTTTCCATTCCCCCTAGTCCTATCATTACCTGACACCCTAAAAAGTCCCTCACCAGGATATTACATGGGACAGAGAAAGAAAGAGAAAGGTGAGCAAATACGTGTGAGCAAATGCGCGTGAATAAAAAACTAAAAAGATAGCCACAAGCTTAAAATGGACAAGAAAGAAAGTAGAGAAGGGTCAGATGAGAGCCTAAGAGGAATGCTGGCAACAACCGAGATCTGTACACATGCATATTTATACACCAAACGCTTGGCACAACACTAAAGGCAGAAACATAATTGCTGGAAGGCTTGTGAGCAGGCCAGGATACATTATATACAGCACAGGAATCCTGCCTACAACACAGGGTATCATAGCTGGAAGAGAAGGCAAGGCTCAATGAACAGACAATACAGGTCACTGTTGCCCACGGAGAGGCAGAAGATGGCTGAAGACACTTTACCCACACATGCTTCCTAGGATTTGTGTAGTTTTGTAATTGGCAGCTCCGGAGCCATTATCAATGTAAGCAGCCTGGCGCTTCTTGACACAGATTTAGGGGCACACCTTTTGTGGAATTGTGTTGAGTACACTTCTAGGAGCTCTGGGGTATGCTGCCTTGCCTGCAACCACATCTCTGGAAGGGCACAAGGCTGCCCTAAATTTCTTGCTTACTTCAATCCAGGTGACTGAGATCTGCGACAGCAAAAGGTATCTCAAAAGCAATAGAATCACCTCCTCTCCCCTCCTTCTGAGCTAGCTCGCTAGGATTCAAAGTCCAAGAAATATCCAATAAATCCCAGCAGCAGACCAGTCTTCCCATCACCATTAACTTCTACAAATACTGTTTTCCCAGAGGCTTGTCCCTTGTGCTAATTCACACTGCTGCCTTTGGAACGGTAAACACCAAATTAACCTTCTGCCGTAGCTGGAGAATCTGTTAAACAGTCACTCATTTTTTAAGCCCTTCATAATGCTTCCAAAATAAGAAATCACCAATTATGATTGTGGAAGGGCAGGAGAAGCAGACATCTAAACAGAAAGACAACTGGCTGCTGAAAGCAGAGGTTTAAGTGGCTGACAAAACCTGAGGAAACACATAGGGACTGGGTTTGCTCACCAAGGTACAAAAGAAATAAACAACTGAGACCCAAAATATATGGGAACATCCTCAGCATGACATCAATATTTATGAAACATCACCTACCCCACCAGACCTTCCACCAGTCATTTGCAATGCACTGCCTGCCAGATGAGCACTGGTTTTGACATTAAGCATCACTGCCGGAATTTTTATTGCCCTCAGCAGTTTTGGGCTGGATTAATCTTATGCTTAATAAACTATTTGGTGCAGGAAAATATAGTCAGATGCATCTGATCCAGAAATACAAAGAAGACTTGCAGCTGTATCCATCAGAAATGACAAGACCATGCCATGGACTGTATTGTTTATATCTGATATATATATGTATACCTCTGTTAACTGCAGATCTATTTTATTTACTCACGTAAGATCAAATTTTAGTTAGAGCTGCTTATACCTTTCATGCCTGACCTTTGTAAGCTTTCTCATTTGATCTATTTTTCTTTAAGAGAGCAATAAGGAGAAAAAAATCAGCAATTAAGAGCAAATATTATGAACATTTGTATTAATCAAACTGATCTGCTTGGGGGCAAAATATGGACACAGTTTCAAATCAAGACAAGTTATTTGCTGATTATAACATACCAATGACTAAGCAGTATGGGTTTAACATAGAGTTAATGTATTAACTGCAGGCTTTGTAATGCTTAGTTTTGCATCTGGTCTATCTTTTCTGTGCCAGGGAAGGTTTAGATTGGGTTATAGGAAAAGTAGTCTTTACTGAAAAAGTGGCCAGGAGATGGAACAAGCTGCCCAGGGAGGTGGTGGAGTCACCATCCCTGGAGGTGTTCAAACAACATAGATGTGTCACTTCGGGATATAGTTCGGTGGGCACAGTGATGCTGCATTAACAACCTTAGAAGATCTTTCAACCTTATTCATTCTATGATTCCATCATATTTTGTTTAATATCAGGTACCAATTACTATGGCATTATTTGTAATAGTTGAGCTAAGCAAACACATATGTATTTGCAAAGCTGAGGCTTTGGTTGACAAGCTCAGTGTGAGCAAGACCTCTGTGTGTGCATAATCCCTAGCACAACAGATGCACTGCCACCTCTGAGACTTCTGAAGTAAATAACTACTGACTAATTCACCATCTTCATGAAATGGGAAGATGGCTGTTTCCTTATGGTCTTTTCAGCAGGTTTTTCTCACCAAGTCTCACACACACAAGCTGTGAACAAATATTTGTTCTATCAGGAATTCGGTACAGCTGTGGCATGAATAGTACAAATATTCATCCTGGAAGACTTTCTGCAACACAAATTTCAAAGCAGAATTGGTAAACATGAAACTTGCCTTCTCAAGATCAGGTCCCTTTAGGATGCAATACTGATGCAGAAGTCTAGATGGGAACTGGAAACGTCAGTCATTGCTTTGATCACTTCAGATTTCCTCCTGCAGCTATGGCCCTTTTGCAGACCTAGCTGATGAGGAATAACAACCACCTAAATGTGTTACTGTTCCTGAGAATCAAGCTAATAACACTCTTACACTTCATTTCAGAAGAGAGAAACAGAATCACAGAAACATTCAGGTTGGAAAAGACCCTCAGGATCACCAAGTCTACACAATTCACCCCTAAACCATATTCCCAAGCACCACATCCAAACACCTTTAAACACATCCAGGGTTGGTGACTCCACCACCTTCCCGGGCAGCCCACTCCAATGCCTGACTACTCTTTCTGTGCAAAAATTTTTCCCAATGTCTAGTCTAAACCTACCCTGCTGCAGTTTGAGGCCCTTTCCTCTTGTTCTATCACTAATTACCTGGGAGAAGAGACCAGCACCAGCAACATAATATAATGTAGCAGTTCCCCTCCAGATCATTCAGAATTAATTCTATACGCAAGTGAATAAATGCATTAAGAGTTCATGAACATCAAATGCAGATGACAGATATTTACATATGATTGTTAGATATATTTACTGTTTGCAACTAGTGAAAGGGTTATTCTTGAGGCTGGTGTGCTTCATGCATAATCAGCCAATCTGAACAAAAATGATCAATAATTTAGGCATGCCACCAGACTTATCTTTTAAGATACTAACGTAGTGTTTAGTGCTAATGAGAACTTCATCATAATCACACCAAGCTTCACTTGGATACTTTTAAGAAATATAGAGAATATTTACTGTTTTGTATAACATAAGGCAAGCCAAAGCAATGTTTTGCCCGTATAAGTTACCAGACAGTGTTCACTGTAGTCTGCCATTCTTCAAAACACATGCCCTACAAAACTGATGTAAGGTTATTTTCCTAGTATTTTACTTATTCTGATCTCACTTGCAGTTGCCTGTAAGGAAAACTAACTTTTACGAGGTCAACAGATTTTATCAGTCAAAACAGGTTAACTGTTCCTTTAAAGTATATTAAGGCTTGTTCTTTCCTCACTGATGTTTGCCATTGTGGTGGCAAAAAGTGAGCTGTTGACCAGCTATACACAAGGCAAACAACTCAGATCAAACTGTTTATAATCTAATATCAGCAGACAACCAGATGTACTCGCTCCGCATGCAGAGAGTGGCAAGATAGTGCAGCTGCAGAAGATTAACAGACACTATTTCATCATATTAGAATCAACAGCAGTTTCACCATTGACGGCAACTGGGAGAATAATTCAGCCCTGTTAACGGCCAGGAGAGTTCTTACACAACAAACCAGTAAACAGACCCTTAGTGGGAAGCATCTCTTCCCTCAGAACATAGTTGAGAGGGAATTTTTTCCTAGGTATTTAACCTGAGCAAGACACATTTTGGTCCAACTCCACAGTGAAACTGTTAGAAACGCTTTTACGGTTGCACTTTGGCTGAAGAAACTTAAAATATAAGGTAACTCTTTTTCTTTTTCTTTTGCTGGCTCAATTAAGAGCCAATTCAAACCGAGGGCAGCCTCAGGCACTCAGAATCCTTTACAGTTCTGACATGCCTATCGCTGTTATTACCTGCCCAAGAGCTATTAGTAAGGTCAGGTGAATTTTTCAGGCTAACAGTTCACTTTAATTTCCCTGCCTTTAACAACACACACTCCAGTAATTCTTCCTCCTGCCAGCTTACATTTTGACCCTCCACATTCTACTTTTGGGTTGTGTTTTATCATTTGTTTGTTTGTTTGTTTTACATGCAAAGTATACCCACAGGTGCTTTCCTTCAGAACTTCAAATGGATACAAAAACCTCCGTCTGAGGCTCAAAAACAACCAACCAAACCTTAGCGTTGCCAAGGTCAACAAAAAAATCATTAAAGATTTACTGAGAACTAGTTTTAGGTGCACTTTAGGAATATTTAATGTAGAGTTCCACTCTTCCAGTAGAGAGCAGTGTAGGATATTTTAATAATAAACCAACAGTCTTTTTTTCCCCCCTTTGGCATCACATTTCAATCGTTTTAAAAAAATCCAGCCTTTGCCACTGTCACATTTCTTCATTTCTCTGAAATCCCATGGCATTAAAAGTTCTCTTTGATGGGGATTTAAATGCAACTATATGAAAAAAGTACTTGTCCATAAAAAAAAAAAAAAGAGGGGAAAAAAGGCAATGCAAAATTATTGGTTACCTCCTGCCACAGCCTGACAAACTAGGAGAAGTTGAAGGGTTGCTGATTTACTGATGAAAGGAAGAGAAATGTATCCACCTAACATGAGAATGACAGTACAGAACACAAAATGAGAATGAAAGAGAAGTGGCACCAGTTTTGAAGCTGCGCAGAAAACAGATGAACACATTCTAAGCTGTTAATCATTTCCTAAGACAGGTTTTCACAGAATCACAGAACATTAGGGGTTGGAAGGGACCTCAAAAGATCATCCAGTCCTACCACCCTGCCAGAGCAAGATCACCTAGGAATGCATTCAGGCAGGTTTTGAATATCTCCAGAGAGGGAGACTCCACAACCCCTCTGGGCAGCCTGTTCCAGGGCTCTGGCACCCTCACAGAGATAATTTTTTTTCCTCATGTCTCTGTGGAACTTCCTATGCCTCAACTAAAACCATTGCTCTTTATACTGTCATTGGGTATCACTCAGCAGAGCTTGACTCCATCCTCTTGACACTCACGCTTTACATATTTATGAACATGAATGAGGTCACCCCTCATTCTCCCCTTCTCCAAGCTGAAGAGCCCCAGCTCCCTCAGTCTCTCTTCATAAGGAAGATGTTCCACTTGACCATTTTTGTGGCTCTGTGCTGGACTCTTTCAAGCAGTTCCCTGAGGTCCTTCTTGAACAGAGGGGCCCAGAACTGGACACAATATTCCAGATGTGGCCTCACCAGGGCACAGTAGAGGGAGAGGAGAACCCCTCTCTACCTACAAACCACAGCCCTCCTAAAACCCCTCTGAGTGGCATTTGCCTTTCTGGCCACAAGAGCACATTGCTGGCACATAGTTAACCTTCCATCCACTAGGACCCAGCCTTCCCTACCTGAGCCTTCTCTGTCAATTAAACAGTAGTACAATATGGACTATAAAATACACACCCCTTTCTATTTAAAGTTCTTTCTCTTTCCCCACCCTGCAGCCTAGTTCCCTGCCTGCAACAGCTTCCTTGGTTTTCTTGCCAGAATACTTAGATATTTGGATTCTTTCCCTTTAGAGTAAAATAGGTTTTAAGGTATCTCTAGCAGTACCTTCAAAATTGCCTCTCCCTGGCTTGATGGCTGCTCAAATGAGAGCAGAAACCAAGCTCACCCCGTGAGAATACAAGAGAGAAAAAGCCACACACATCAGCACATTCCCTGAATATCCCCTGCTTGTCTGACATGTAAGGTTCTGCACAAATGATGATTCTGACACAGGAAAAAATTCTATGCATTTTTGTGATGAAGCATTCAGATAACATTAAAAAAAAAGGTAAAAAAAAAGAAATGAATGCATGACTAAAACTGTAAGGACAAAAAGTGCATCCTCTATTGAAAAATCTCATGTGGAAAGCAGCCATTACCAAATTCATCAGCAGAATTAAGCCAAATACAGAAAACCCAGAAGTGAAAATATTTACTGTAATTGAGGTACAAGGAAAAAAATATCTATTTGATTATCTATTGGACTGTTTAGGGGGAGAAGAGAGAAGAGAAGAGAAAGGACCATCAAATAATTAGGTAATGGCTAATTTTCCAGAGGGTGATGTAAAACACAGAGCTTAATTTTAAGCAACCTCTCAAAAAGCCACACTAGTTTAATCTGTACTTTCTTTTGTTCTTCAGAAATGCAGTAATTAAGAGCTCTTCACTATCAAATGTGTAAGCAATCCCCTTTCAATTGGATGCTATGAATAAATAATAAAGAACAGAACTTTATAATTGAAGCTTAAAGTATCTTTGAACTTGGATTTAGACAATATAAACATTTCCCTGGAGCAGTAAACCTCACCAGGGTCTGCATGTGGTTCTTGCCAGGAACTCACATTCTGGAAGAAGGACTATCTAGAAATATTCTAGTAAAGATGCCTGAGAAACTGAGGATGTATGAGGGATCTACTTGAGAGAGTCCAAAGGAGGGCTAAAAGGATAGTTAAAGGACTGGAGCACTGCCCTATGAGGAGAGGCTGAGTCGTGGGTCTGGTTAGTCTGGAGAGGAGAGGACTGAGAGGGGATCTGATAAGTATCTGAGTGCCGGGTGTCAGGAAGGAAGGGACAGGCTCTGCTCACTTGTGCCCTGAGATAGTACAAGGGCACAGGAAGATCCACCTCAACATGAGGAAGAACTTTTCTGTAAGGGTGACAGAGCACTGGAACAGGCTCCCCAGATGGAGTTTCCTTCTCTGGAGACCTTCTATCCCTGTCTCCGCATTCCTGTGTGACCTGCAATTGAATCTCTGGTCCTGCTCTGGCAGGGGGTTGGCCTCAAGGATCTCCAGAGGTCCCTTCCAACTGTGATCCTGTGAGTACCCTAATTACGTCCATACCTGTCTTCTAACCCATGTTTAGGTTTGATGAGAAGAGAAATTACATAGCTGCTCACTAGGAAGAAACCTGAAGTGTAGCCCAAGTAAGATGACTTTATCTTGGTACAATTTTAAGGTCAAAATAATGACAATAATTACACCAAGTCACATTCTTCTTCAAGTCTCACTGCATTTTTATATACAGCCAGACGGGACACACTGAAGGGCACAGAAAAAATGAAAATACAACAGGAGTATACATTAATATTAAGAGAACCAGTCTGCCTATAAGCAGAACTTCAGGAGTATTTAGGATACATTTTGTACGTGCTCAGAACTTAGACCTTACTAAGAGAGATCAGTGTGTTCATATGCTAAGGAGGCTATCAACAAGGATATACTTAAACCCAGATCAGACTGCACCACAACTATCAAAGCTGTTCTCTGCATAAAACTGTCTAATCCTAAAGGTAAAATCATGTTAGGAAATACAGCTAGTACCTCCCCAAGGAAGATAAGAGCAGGCTGGAATAGAGAAGGAAAGCAGAAAAGGTAAAAAGCTTCTCTTGTCAGGACTGTCACTATAGAAAATACCAGTTGTTCAACAAAAAACCACCCCAATGTTATTTCTTCAGTCCATCAACCTACACAGCACTGCAGAAGCACATTCAAACCATATCATGCTTTGAAGAGCTGTCAGGCTGAATGTGAAGATTATAATGGAGCTGAGAGGGAGGTGTGGGGGGTGTACACTGCTCACCCATGGCATACACAATTATCAGCCACCTTACAGCTACCTGGATTTTTGCCACATGCTGAGAATACACACAGCTATGTGCACTCCCACTTCAGACAACTGGATGAGGAAGAAGTGGTTCTGTGGCTCTGCTCTGCGGGCTTGCTAGTTGGAGCTAGCAGCTCACTGCTGGGCTAAGCGGGCTCTACATTCCCACCCAGTGCGGTCACAGAGACAGAAGCAGGAGGGTACCAGGAATGTCCTTTAGGGATATTCCAACTTGGAGGAAAACAAACAAACAAAACCAAACCATCAAGCTCAAGTAATGTTCAGAAAATTACTTTTAAACTTTTGATGTAGGGGAAAAGGACATAAAAAGGAAGATTTTAGCAATGCACACATGACAGCAATGCTAATATTAGTAGTGTATCATACTGAAGGGCTCTTTTACTTTTAAACTTTTACACTTCCCATAGTTGATGGGGAAAAAAACACCAAACAAACCCAACCACTACCACTAACAAAAAAATCCCACCAAAACAAAAAATTCAAACAAACCCCAAAACCACCCAGAACAAGACAAATGAACAAACAAAAACCCAGAGATAATATCTGGCATGAAGGAAATATAAGGGTAGATTGTTTCTTCAGCTACCTCATGGGTTGACCACTGAAGTCATTGCTGCTTTAGATAACCAAGACAGGTCTCTCAGTATAAGTACTAAAAAAAGAAAAAGGAATCTTTACATCTGTCCTGAGTACAGAGACCTAACCCCCAGGCCTTTGCTATTGTTTCAGTTTCTATAGCCTGTGGAATTAGGATATTAGTCAGTTATACCTCTATGGCTCTTTTACTTTATACATCCAAAGAAAGTCTTCCCTGACATGCTTCACAGTGAAATACTGATCTATGCATTTTGTTAGCTGTTTAAATCCCCTGCCAACCACCCCCATGCAAGTATTTTGTGCACAATGGTAGAATTTGAAGAGTTTCCTGCTTACAAGCACAAACTTTACAAACAAGCACTAGCATTACAGAAGTCATTGCCTGGTGAATAAACATAGGAATGACATGTGGTCTGTCCTCCATGACTACCTCCTACCACAGGAAGCCTCAGGGAACTGAAGGTGCTGAGCATATCTTGCCTGGCACCTTGCTCCATTACCAAAGATAGAGTAAATATTGTAAAAAATATATATATATATATATATATATATATATATATATATATATATACAGAGAGAGAGAGAGAGAGAGAGAGAGAGAAAGAGAGAGTACACATTCATTGCATTTCATTGTAGACTGTAGTTTTGCTTGTAAATACAGCTTCCATTTGCTTCCAACTGAGCTGGTCTGGCAAAGTTAATGGGGGAAATTTCAACTCACCAAAAAGATTCAGAGCAAGCAAAAACCACAGGGATCAGTAAAGATGGAAGCTTGGAAGTGTTACACCCAAGTAGGAGAGATGTGGATGGAGATTACTGGGCACAGTAAAGGTGAGGGTGGAGTTGGACAGAGGGGCAAGCAGCTTGGATAGAATTCAGAAGAGTAGATTTAGACTAGAGATTAGGAAGAAATTCTTTCCAGTGAGGGTGGTGAGACACTGGAACAGGCTGCCCAGGGTGGTCATGGATGCCCCCTCCCTAGAGGTGTTCAAGTCCAGGTTGGATGAGGCCTTGAGCAACCTGCTCTAGTGGACCTTAGAGATCACCTAGATGATCTCTAAGGTCCATTCCAACCCAAACCATTCTATGAAATTATTCTATTCCATTCTATTCTATGAAACAAGGGCAGGGCAAGATGGTAGTAAGAACAAATTTATCATTGGAGAAAAATTATTTCTTATCATGCAATCCCTGGTTGCAAATGGGGCACAGAGATTCTTGTGACAGCATTCTTTGTTCACATGTGCTGTTCATTAAGCCTTCACGTGAAGGAATCCTGTGCTCAGAGTTTGGATAAAGGAATACATTAAACAACAACAAGCTTCCAAACTTTATCCTCTGTGTTTCAATTTGGACACATTCAGTGTTTACAACCTTGGCTTTTACACTTGGGAACAGATTATGGAGTGGTGGTGTTGTTTTGTTGGTTTTCTTTGGCGGAAGCATCTGTCAGTTCCTTTTCTTACAACAAGAGATGTCTGTGGGTAATCCCAAGGCACCATCTTCAAGTCATTATAGCTCCTTTGCTTCGATTCAGAAACTATTAGTACTTAACACAGAGATTCATCCAACATCAAACAATGACATCAAATCACTCTTTTCTGTTTCTTCACTGCTACCAACTCTGCAAAGCCTCCTGTAGTGTACCTATGTTACTGCCTGGAAGCTTAAGTAACAAAAGATAACTCATCAAGTGAGCATACTGTTGATTAAGTCTGAACACCAGACACCAGTACAGACTAGAGGTCATCCTGTTGGAAAGTGGCCCCATGGAGAAAGACATTGGAGTCCTGGCAGACAAGAAGTTATCCATGGGACAGCAATGTGCCCTTGAGGCCAAGAGGGGCAATGGTATCCTGGGGTACATCAAGCAAAGTGTGTCCAGCAGGTCTAGAGAAGAGGTCTCCCCTCAGTCTCCTCTTCTCCAGAATGAACAACCCCAACTCCCTCAAGATGCTCCCTGTAGGCCATCTGCTCCAGGCCCTTCACCAGCCTCATTGCCCTTCTTTGGACATGCTCCAGCACCTAAATGCCCCTCTTGTAGTGAGGAGCCCAGAACTGTACACAACACTCAAGGTGTGGCCTCACCAGTACTGAGCACAGAGGAGTGATCACCTCCCTGTGTCTGCTGGCCATGGTGTTTCTAATCCAAGCCATGATCCTGTTGGCTTTCATGGCCACCTGGGCACACTGCTGACTCATATTTAATCAACTGTTAACCAAAACCCCCAGGTCCCTCTCTGAGTTGCAGCTTTCCAACCACACAGCCATGTCTGTAGCTGCCTCTTTATTTCTGTAAGAAATATCATTACTGAACCAACATTCAGTGAAGATGATTACTGATTACGCTTCTGGCAATTTGGGTGCACTGGGAAGGGTACCTGGACACTCACAAGAACCATCCTGGTATTCAGAAAGGGACCAAAAAAAAAAAAAAAAAAGAACTAGTTGTAAAACTTGGCACTTCCTCTAGGAAGGAATATTCCAAACATGAATACTGATACTCACTGAAGACATTATACTGCTTGCTTGCCTCCATTCAGAAAAATCCCTGACTGGACGATTCCCAGTAAAACAAAACAGAACACAACACACCTTGATTCAGGAGAATCAAATTAAAACCAATAGAGATTCCCTGTTTCAAACATCAAATTTTTAGCTTTAGAAATACATAACAAGAGAGTGGGCAGATTTTTCAGCTTTCCAAGTCCATAATTAGACAGTAGACTTAGTTCTGCACCACAGGAACTGGATTCAAGTCAAGCATCATTTCTTGCTATAGTAAAGTCAGATTAAGCCCCTAAATGTAATGAAACACTAATTTTCACTGACTCCTAAATATTTTCAAATACCTTAATGTAAGAAAGTTGGTATCTTGTTTGCATTTTCTTCTTCATAAAGCAGATGCCAAGAATGGTGATTTCATTGATATTAACCACAAGACACAACTTCACAATTCCTATATCCCACTCAAATGCACTGAACTAGCACAGACAGCTCCAGAACTACAGAGACTTTTGTAAAGATGTCAACTATGCCGTTAGGAACTTTGGAACACAGAGACCACCTTTGCTTTACTTCCTCCTTAATACCCACAGCTGCCAGCTAGAAACACTGACAAGTCTAGAGGGTTCACTGTTACTACTTGTATAAGACCATTAGTCTACCCAAATTAGGTTACAGTTCATTTTCTTTAGCATTCCCAACAAGCTAAAGGACAGACACCCCCACACACACACTCTCAAAAGCCCCAAATCTAATTCAGTGCTACAATTAAAGGAACAGCAGGATCAAGATCTCAGTGCTGGCATTCTCAGAACAACTTTCTTCTGAGTTCCCACTGCATAACACTCTGCATAAGACATGCAAAACTGTTGTCCTAGTTTTCAGATGCTTTTCCTAATGCCACTGTTCCTTTAACTGTAGCATACACTGGTCTGCTCTGTATTAGCATTCTGCAGGCTATCTAGCCTTTCTCACAAAATATAGCAAGTTAAAGCCTGGACTCAGTGTTCTCAAGCTCCATCTGTCCTGCCTTTTTTCTTTATTTTTTCCCCCTGTTGCAAATATTCAGCCTATCAATCAAAACCTCCCAAAGAACAATGAAGACTGAACCGAGATGACAAGAAGCCCTCCTGAAGAAACAAGATGTGCTGTCAAGACTTTGATAACAAAACCCACCTTAGTTCATAGAGCTGACAAAAACATCTTGCTCTGACAAATAAGGTGAAGCTTTGTAAAATTTGGAATGTTTTGATTAATTCACAACTTCTTTACTGGAGGGAGGCAGCTGAATTAGGGGGTGCACAGCTGAGCCTCTTGCGTAAACAGCTCATGAGTTTTCCCAGATGACTTCATTGTTAGGCATGAATCTGAGCATAGGCTTCAGATTCTTTCTTTCCTAACAACATGTACAAGAACAGCCAGGACTTTCCATGTGCCATTTCAAGGTGGGACTGTGCAATTCTGAGTGTTCAGCTTGCAATAACTTTTTCAGACTGAAGCTGGACACAAAATCATTAGAGCCTTCCTCTGTTCAATGTAAATAAACTCTCCAGGTTGTGGAAGAAATTCTGATGGATTTTTATATATGTAATATATATATTAATCAAGACAACAGGAAAAGCACTGAAGTTACTCTTCTGTACTGGGAAATACTAACAATAGCTTGTAAAAGTAGAAACAAAATTTCACAGACATCTTTTGTGTTGCAAATAAAGTTTATTTTGCTCTGAAGTAATTTCTACCTCCTTTGTCCTTGACTAACACGATAATGCTGAGCTTGTAGTATCACACTCTTTTGCCATGGCAACATGCAATGACATTGTAAACACAGAAACAGGAATTCCCTGTGGAATAAAAAACATAAGTAGTCATAGTCAGGAATAAAATCCTCATTCAAAGACAAATAGCCTTGGCAACAGGAACAAATAACTACTGTCCGTTACGCTCAGTACATTAAAGTCCTAGTTTAATGTGAAATATGAAATTGCCTGTTTTAAGGTGACAGCAGCTATTCTGAATCAGGACTTTCAATACTCTGAGCCTTACTGCACCCTCGATTAGAATAAATGACTTCTCTTTTACTTCTTGATTCACTGAAACACTTGGCTGTCAAACAGAGGACAAGCGGTGCACCAGAAAATAGTTACTCTGGAGAAAGAATCACCAATGTGTGGAGCAAACTTTAGCAGCCTAGAAATTTAATGCTACTTTTGGTGATTATTTCATGCAACATGAAGATCATCTGCTCTTTAAATTCTAGTGTCATAACTATTTTAGTGTGTAGCAAATAATTCACACATGCATTCTGTGGGGGAGACAAAGGACACCACAGGACAGATGTATGTACTGAAGTACACTAGGGGACTGGCACATGCAGTGCTGTCTTTGTTGATTTGGGTTTTGCTGCCTAAACTGAGGAGTTTGTCCACTGAGAACCACTGCATTTGTATAAAAAGCATGAGCCTAACATTTCCTTAGTAATGCAGCCTCAGTGGGGAAATATACTGAGTCAGTATGTGAAGGGTAATCTGTAATCACATGGATAATCTACAAGAATCACAGAATGTTAGCGGTTGGAAGGGACCTTCAGAGATCATTGAATCCAACTCCTCTGCCGAAGCAGGACCACCTAGGGCAGGTCACACAGGAATGCATCCAGGCAGGTTGTGAAAGCCTCCAGAGAAGGAGACTCCACAACCTCTCTAGGCGGCCTGTTAAAAAGTTTCTCCTCATGTTAAGGCACAAACTCCTGTGCTCCAGCTTGTACCTGCTGGGCAAAAACACAGTAAAAGAAATATCATATTCACATAAACTAGTACTAATATTTTGATATAGGAGGCCAAGAAAACTCTGTGTTTTCTAACTAAAAATAGTATTTTTCTCTGCTCTTAAACACTACTTCTTACGCACCAATTTCACACAAATGACACCTGCAGACGTCTTGCTGAGTTACTGTATTCACAGAAAACCCTCAGACATTTTCAGTGAATATTTGACTGGAGTAGCCAAGTGAAAATCAGATTAGCTGTCAATCCATGGATGCTACTGAGAGAGAAGGGCCATGCATCCCAGAACTGAAATAGAGGTGACCCCAGAATTCCACCATATTTGAAGTTCTAAGAAAAGGTATCTAAATAAAGTGAGTATCTTGTAAGAAAAGAAAAAGAGCAGGGAAACTAGCACTGATTTTGGGTGCTTTGATTATTTGAACTGAAAAAGGTAGCAGCATAAAGCCCACATACCTAAGAGGTAAGCTGAAAGAGCCAATGAAAAACAGAGGCTGGAGTCTACCAGACCATATGGAAGCGTAAGACTAAATGCATTTAAGCCCTGCAGTTCAAGAGCACCTCCATCTACTATAGGCTCATGATCACTGTACAAGATAACCTAGTACAGAATCTTCAGGAATCACACTGAAGATTTTTGTGGAATAACATAAAAATATTGGCAATGTTTCTTTGGAAGACAGGGAACATACCCTTTACATACCTCTGCCTCACCATCTGGCAATGTCCTGCCTGGATAAAAGTCAAATCCTACTCTGAATCTCTCTCCTTTGATTCCATCACAGAATCACGCAGCACTTACAGGATGGCCAAGGGATCAGGCCTAGCCAGCATGGATTTAGGAAGGGCAGGTCCTGCCTGACCAACCTGATCTCCTTCTATGATCAGGTGACTGCCTGGTGGATGTAGGGAAGGCTGTGGATGTGGTCTCCCTGAACTTCAGCAAGGCCTCTGACACCGTCCCCTACAGCAAACTCCTGGTCAAGCTGGCAGCTCATGGCTTGGACAGCAGCACTCTGTGCTGAGTTAGGAACTGGCTGGAGGGCCAAGCCCAGAGTGTGGTAGTGAATGGTGCCACATCCAGCTGGCAGCCAGTCACTAGTGATGTCCCCCAGGGATCAGTGCTGGGCCCCATCCTCTTTAATATCTTTATCAATGATCTGGACAAGGGGATTGAGTCTATCATCAGTAAATTTGCAGACAATACCAAGTTGGGAGCAGGTAGTGCTCTGTTAGAGGGTAGAAGGGCTCTGCAGAGTGACCTTGACAGGCTGGACAGATGGGCAGAGTCCAATGGCATGAGATTTAATACATCTAAGTGCCAGGTTCTACAAACTGGCCACAACAACCCCATGCAGTGCTACAGGCTGGGGTCAGAGTGGCTGGAGAGCAGCCAGGCAGAAAGGGACCTAGGGGTACTGGTTGATAGTAGGCTGAACATGAGCCAGCAGGGTGCCCAGGTGGCCAAGAAGGCCAATGGCATCCTGGCCTGGGTCAGGAACAGTATGGCCAGCAGGAGCAGGGAGGTCATTCTGCCCCTGGACTCAGCACTGGTTAGACCACATCTTGAGTAATGTGTCCAGTTCTGGGCCCCTCAGTTTAGGAAAGATGTTGAGATGCTGGAATGTGTCCACAAAGCTGGTGAGGGGTTTGGAGCACAAGCCCTCTGAGGGAGTCTGAGGGAGCTAGAGTTGCTTAGCCTGGAGAAGAGGAGGCTCAGAGGAGACCTTGTTGCTGTCTACAACTACTTGAAGGGAGATTGTAGCCAGGTGGGGGTTGGTCTCTTCTCCCAGGCAACCAGCACCAGAACAAGAGGACACAGTCTCAAGCTGCACCAGAGGAGGTTTAGGCTGGATGGGAAGAAGTTCTTCACAGAAAGAGTAATTGGTCATTGGAATGGGCTGCCTGGGGTGGTGATGGAGTCACCATCACTGGAGATGTTTAGGTAGAGACTGGATAGGGTGCTTGGTGCCATGGTTTAGTTGATTAGATGGTGTTGGGTGACAGGTTGGACTCAATGATCTCAAAGGTCTCTTCCAGCCTGGTTAATTCTAATTCTGGCAGCAACTACTGCAAGAAGCCTCAACAAAAAAAACACTTCTTATTTGGTTTAGCTGTACTGGATCTTTCACTTTTCCTACATGTACCTGGAAGCATCTTCTGTGATGATGATTGTTTTATGAACCTGCTTATATTCTTTCTTGTTAATCTCTTTTTAAGAAGAAACTCTCTTTTCTCCACAGAATCTCCCATGAAAGCAGCTATAAAACATATGTGATGACTTTAATCCAACTTGGCCCTCAGGCCCTTCGAAGAATATCAGAGTGTTTCCCGAAAGCTAGCTAGGAAGAGAGTCCTTGATTTTAAAACAGACAGAACTGGCTCTTTAAGCAACCATTCTCTAGACACTTAAATTTGCAGAGCACTACCTAAGCATAGGAAATACATTTCCCTCTAAGCAACACAAATTAGGGAACGGGGTATTTTATTAGGAAGATTATTTTAGCCAACTGCAAAAATGTTTAAACAGCAACTACTCCAATCCAACATCAGATACAGAATGACACCACTACTAATGTGACCTGAAGATCCATCAGCAGATGAGATGCTCATTTCAGATGAACTGTTCTAAAGGAATATAACTGAGCTGGAAAGTCCTTTATAAACTATTTTACAATATCAATTAATCCAACAGTAATGTTGGCTGTCACTTCTTACTTCATAAAAAAAATATCATGCTTTTCAATAAAAGAACCAATATTCTGGTGCAGAAGAAGTAAAATTATTCTAGTCTAGATCATTACAATGATATTCACATCATTAGGTGAACATAAAATAAGGAAACTGTATTTAAATCCTTCATATCAGGATTTAGAGCCTTCCCTAAATAGTAACATAATCCTTTTCACTAAGAGAGCAGGTATTGAGTATATACTTAATCTTGAGCTCAAGGCACTGAAGTGGAATTCCAAATTTGGGATCTGATTTGAGAACAGAGATTTGGGGCTGATTTGCAGAAAACCTCCAGTACTACCTCAGTTTGAGATCTTTAAACTGAGGATAACAACTGACCCATTTCTTGTCTGCATTATCATTTAATTATTCCGGCTTAGAAGAAGGCTCCCAAGAGTCAGGTCCAAGGTCTTCTGCTGCTTACTTGTACTGAACTTTGATCTGGGACCATTTGCAGCAGGGCAGCACCTAGAGCCTCTGTCTCATTAGTCTATGGGCTGTACAAACATCAAAAAGATAGCACTTAGCTTCAAAGAATTTATGATTTAATGAACTGTGATAAATTACACTAAACCTTTTGGAATTACACAGCACCATTTCAGTTAGTACCTCTGAGTGTTACTGATAAAAATCAATATAAAACATTGAACTCCATTTTTCCTTGTATACACCATTCTAACAGCAAATACTAACACAAGCAAAAAGCTACAACAAGCACAAAATGAAGTGCTCTCTGATTGTGAAAAGTAAAACACATGGGAAGAGGTCCAACTTTCCTACCTCCCTCTCTTCTGGTTACCCAAAGGCAAGAGGGAGAAGCTAGGAATTTCCTCAAGGACTAAAGGAAGACCAAATACCAAAGCAAGACCACTGTTAAGACAAAAAACAAACCCAACCAAACTCAACCCCCAAACTTGTACCTAGTTTTAAAGCTTTTAAAACTCATTTGAACATTAGGAATGCACATGCAGTTTTGGTGAATGCCTTTTCAGTTTTGACAATGGATTTGCTTCTTATAGTTGCTATTCCTCACAGCCTCACAAACTGCAAGTTGGGATATAGCCTCTAAATTCTGGTTTAAG
The DNA here is from genome assembly GCA_033816785.1 of Picus viridis. Taxonomy (NCBI): domain Eukaryota; kingdom Metazoa; phylum Chordata; class Aves; order Piciformes; family Picidae; genus Picus; species Picus viridis. The sequence continues at coordinate 42,697,942 of CM066587.1, forward strand.
AATACCTATACATTCCTGACTTCAATAGATTCTAGGCACTAATCCTATACCCATCAGTAGGCAAGACTTCCCTCCCAACTAACCTTATTAACAGAATGCTCTAAGTTATGTGATTTGCTGAGTTACTTATCTTTGTCTCCCTAGTATTGGTACAGTAAGAGATAAGGCTCAGGGACACTTAGTCCATGCCTCAAATAATTTGTTCCTTCAAATACAACCCATGGCTTCACTCTTATTATTAAGATTTTATATATATCCTTGTTTCTACATTCTCCTCTTTGCAGTTATCCTACAGCAACAAACTGAAGAGTTTGCAAAACTAAAGGAACTGAGTGGAGTACCTTGAAGGATTCAGAATGAAGAAAAGAAACTTCTGCAAAAGTATGAAAGAGGACAAATCCTTCAAAGTTCAGACCAAAGCAATCCATCACTTCTGGAGCCTTTTCACGGCCAATAATTTCTACTGAAAATGCAAAACATTTTAAGAAAGCTTTACAGATCAGTTCACACAAATACTCCCAAATGTCCCAAACCAGAAATAATTAGTTCCCCTAGTAAGTTACCCCTGAAATTCTCAGGTTTGAAGTTCAACATCCTTTTTACAATACACCATGGTTGGCTTTACACTTTCTGAATCAAGAGTCATTAGAATAGAATAGAACAGAATAGAACAGAATAGACCAGACCAGACCAGACCAGGTTGGAAGAGACCTTCAACATCATCGCGTCCAACCCATCAAACACCATCTAATCAACTAAACTATGCAACCAAGCACCCATCCAGTCTCCTCCTAAACACCTCTAATGATGTTGACTCCACCACCTCCCTGGGCAGCCCATTCCAATGGGCAATCACTCTCTCTATGAAGAATTTCTTCCTAATATCCCATCTAAACCTTTCGTGGCACAGCTTGAGACTATGTCCTCTTGTTCTGGTGCTGGCTGCCTGGGAGAAGAGACCAGCCCTCACTTGTCTACAGCAGCCCTTCAGGTACTTGTAGACAGCAATAAGGTCTCCCTGAGCCTCCTCCTCTCCAGGCTAAGCAACCCCAGCTCCCTCAGCCTCTCTTCATAAGGCTTGTGCTCCAAACCCCTCACCAACTTTGTTGCCCTTCTCTGGACACGTTCCAGCGACTCAACATATTTCCTAAACTGAGGGGCTCAGAACTGGACACAGTACTCAAGGTGTGGCCTGTGAGGCATTTCTGAGAGGAATACTCATTACAGTTCAGGATCCAAAACTGACCACTTCTGGTTTGATTTTGCTGTAGTCAGAGACCACAGCTGCTTGCCCTGCCCAAGGTTTCTTGAGGGGAAATTCTCATGAATATCAATACATGTGCAACTTTTCTCAATGGTGAACAGCCTGGTTATTGGACAGATTCCTGAATTTTGGTTTAGTTGGTGAAATTGTGCACCCTTGTAGAAATTTCTGCTCAGAAAGATGTGTCATTCTCTTCTGTGATCCGGTTCTAGCTATTTCCACTAGTTTATTCTGGGGAGAGTTTCCTAATTATTTCTGGTGAATAACTGTGGCAGTTTGAGGCTGAATGACTTTAAGAAAACCACAAACTTGCAGTCCTCCAGGGACTAAACAGGCCAGGAGGTGGACCCAGGAAATTGTAATTGTGCTATTCAATGCCATAATTCTGCTATCTCTTTATAAGTTGGCAGCAAGGCCAGCTCGGTGCCTTTTCTCCATCATTCTGGCTCTCTGGAGGGAGTCCTTATCTGGTAACATGGGGAGGAGGCCTGTTTGTGGCCATCAGAGGCTTGGCTGATTTTTCCTGTACAATCTTGCCCTGTTTACACCTAATGGAAAGGAGACAATGGGGAAGGAGAAAAGGAGCCATGGGGTTTGTGGTTTAGTCTGGCTGGGGGAAGGTTTCAGGGGATTTTCATGAATCCTGTATATGTATTAGGTGTTAAGGAATTCTGTATTTTCCTGCATTTTTTAACATAATCCTGTATTTCTCTCCAATTCAATGAGAAATGCCTTTATTTTACTTCCTTTGGGAGTAAAAGTATTTCTGTCTGCTCTTTAAGTGAAGACAGATGTAAGAAGGTAGCAGTAGTTCCATAAATGCAGAGAAGTTTGAGCGACCATTAATACCCAGGTTCGTCAAAGGTAAAAATGAGAGATAAGAGGGGTTAATTCATCTTCAGGCCTGATTCTCACTTAAAGAAAAAACAACAATCCCTAAAGCACTGTGGGTCACCCAGCCCACAAGGACAATAATACAGATGTTTGAACTCTGCAGTGTTACTAATTCATGTCAGATATACAACTCACTTGACACTTGACAATCCAGAGGCTAAAAAGCCTGCTTAAAGAAACTTCACAGCTGATGGCTCACAGGGAAATAAAACTGTGCAGAAAGAATCCCCGGAGAGCATGCTAATGAGGCTAATTGGTAGTTCCAAGCAGACTTAAGGAGAGGCAAGGGAATAAATATCAGCAAGAGAAAAGGAACAGAAGGGATGCGGAGAGATGAGTAATTCTTTGCTGACTCTAAGGTCTTTGGAAATTCCATCCTTGTGCTTTGCACACTGTTTTTGTTTTGTTCCTTCTGTTTGGACAACCCTCTGAGTTTTGCTCAGCTGCCTTGAAGAGATATTTGTATTACTCACTCCCTGTTAGCCACCTGGTGCCTGCCCTGGCCCAGAACTGAGGAACTCACCACTCTTGAGTATTCCCAGACAGTAAAGACTTCTACTCAAGTATTACTTCATTCTTTTTCTGAAGAACAAGAAAATGGCATTATAAAAGCTTCTTCAAAGCTCCTAAATTTGATTGTTTTGTTTCAACAGTCTCATTGCTCATCTCCTTTGAGGCAGACAAAGAGGAAGGGCAGTAATGCAGCTCTTTATTTTAAAACTCTTAGTTATCACAGTAGCTTTAGAAACATGGTTTAGATGCTGTGTTCAATACTAAATGCCTTATTATGAGGAACTGCTGCTGAAAGAGCTATTACTACTATGGAAAGAAATTCTGTGAGCCTTTTCTGTATGTCATACATGTACACAAATAGACTCTTGGACTTCCAGAACTCATAGGATTAACAGATCAATATATGGCTGTCCTACATTCCAACAAACAGCTCTTGTACACCAAGACTACTGCAAAGAATCACAATTTATAGAAAAAAAAAAAAATCTTAAAAAATGTACCTGGCACAGATGGGTCTCAGGTACATGTTGCTAACCAGTCTATTAATCGTGCCACCACCAGCAGTCTTCCTAAATGCAGACTATGCCAGGTAAAACAGAGAGCAGACATGTCCAGAAGGACCTGGGTGGGAGTCCTGGTGGACAGCTAGTTCTCCGTGGACATCAATGTGCCCTTGTGGCAGAGAAGACCAATGGGATCCTGGGGTGCATTAAGAAGAATGTGTCCAGAAGATTGAGGGAGGTACTCCTCCCCCTCTACACTGTCCTAGTGAGGCCCCACCTGGAATATTGCATCCAGTTCTGGACTCCCAGGTTCAAGAAAGTCCAATGGAGGGCTAAAAGGATGATTAAGGGATTGGAGCACTGCCTCATGAGGAAAGGCTGAGAGACCTGGGGCTGTTTAGTTTTGAGAGAAGACTGAGAGGAGATCTAATAAACGTTTATCTGAGAGATGAATATCAAGAGGGAGGGGACAGGCTCTGCTCAGTTGCACCCTGTGATAGCACGAGGGGCAATGGATATAAGCTACAGCACAAGAAGTTCCACCTCAACATGAAGCAGAACTTCTTTACTGTGCAGGTCACAAAGCACTGGAACAGGCTCCCCAGAGAGGTTGTGGAGTCTCCTTCTCTGAATGTGTTCCTATGCGACCTGCACTAGATTCTATGGTCCTGCTCTGGCAGGGAGGCTGGACTTGAGGATCTCTAGACATCCCTTTCAACCCGTAACATCCTGGGATCCTGTGTAAATCAGTACTATGGAATCCCCTGCTGCATGTTTTCAAACTTAACCAAAAAATGCATGTAGCTGGGAGTTCAAATCTTACAGCAAAAGGCTACAAAAACCCTTGAGCCAGGAAGAAGTTCCCCATGCACATACATAAACTATGTGCCTCGTAACCCAGAAGTCATATGAATTCCAGAACACATACCAACACTTCCACACCTCCCCTTCCAAGATGAAACAGAGCAACAATATCCCATTTTTAGAGTGAAACAAAACATAAGGCTTACAATTACATCTAGGCCAGGTTCCTCTCCATCTGTAAATAAACTGACAGTTGTAGCAACAGCCTGTACTCCAGAAACTCTAGAATCCCAGTCCCTAATTCTGCCCACAGACTTCTTAAACCAAGAGATCAGCTCTGCACCATGCAGCATTTTCCTCTCTGGGCACACTAATGAGGCTCTGCAGAATGAATCAACACTTTGTAATTTTATTGCTTCCCTTAAAGCTACATTCACACTTCAGTGCTGCAACCAAACCTCACCTGAATGTGAAGATAGCTTAGACCAACTGCTATGGTAGCAGCAGTAGAGGCAACAAAAGATACTGCAACTAGAACATGTCCAGAGAAGTGCCATGAGGATGATCAGAGGGCTGGAGCACCTCTGCCGTGTGGACAGGCTGTGGGAGTTGAGGAAGTTCAGTTTGGAGAAGGCTCCAAGGAGACCTTATTGTGGCCTTCAGTATCTGAAGGGGGCCTACAAGAAAGCTGGTGAAGGACTTTTTAGGGTGCCAGGTAGTGACAGGACTAGGGGGAATGGATCCAAGCTAAAGGAGGGGAGATTGAGATTAGACATTAGGAAAAAGTTCTTCACCATGAGGGTGGTGAGACACTGGAACAGGTTGCCCAGGGAGGTGGTAGAAGCCTCATCCCTGGAGGCTTTTAAGGCCAGGCTGGATGTGGCTCTGGGAAACTTAATTTGGTGGAAAGTCTCCCTGTCCACAGCAGGGGGGTTGGAACTAGATGATCCTGAAAGTCCCTTCCAACTCCGACAATTCTGTGATTGTGTAATAGAAAGGAGGAAAAAAAGAAATCAGGATAGCAGGGATTAGATCCTGGATCAGGTTGCTCAGAGACTGCCAATTCCTGTCCTTGGAGTATTTAACACTCAATTGTACGTGTCTTTGTTGTGTCTCACTCAAGTTCGAAGTCAGCTCTGTTTTCAGATGTGAATCAAATGCATCACTTCTGGAGGTCCCATCCTACCTAAATTAATCCACTTGCTTAAATGTTAATTCCCAAATCAAATCCTAATAGAAATTCAAGGTAATCAAAGACCATCTCTAATATTGAAGGAATCGTAAGCCATTCCATCTTTCTACAGTTATGGGTGTTTCAAAGCCCAGCAATGAGCTAAATCTCTTGCAGTTTTGTATCTTCAATTCAGATTACAGTTGTTGGATATTTTACCTACAGTGCCAAATAATTGATTCTAGAACATTCTACCAAAAAATGCATCTAAAGTTATTAGCTGTTTAGAAGTAATTTTTTTTCCCTGATGAAAGAAACAAAACTCACACCGCTCAAAGCCAGAGATGAGGGAAAAAGACTGTAATTAAGCAACCAGGGTGCTGAAGAGAATGGAGGTGAAGGCAATCTATGGGAGACAAGAACTGCTTGGGTGGAAACTTAAAACTTGCTCACAATAGGGAAGACTCCAGGACTATTGTAGGTTATAGATTAGATTCAGTGCAGTCTAAAGGCTCTGTCCCAGTCCTGCTTTACTCCACAGCTTTAATGTATTACTCAACACATTACTGAGAAAGGGACTTTAAATACTCCTCAGATGCTATGCTGCAAACCCTATCATTAATTGGTGTGATCTATTTTTTCTTACTGTCATGAAATTCTAGCTTCCATCTCTTATTTGCATTGCAAATCTGTTTCTGACTTGGAACTGAAGTATGTCATGCAGTACTTAGACACTTCAAGTAGAATGGAGCTTATGAAGAGACCAAGGGCTCACAAGCTGAACCTGAGAGCTCTGGAGAATAGATCAAAAGCTACTGCTTTGTTTTTCAGTTGCAATATTGACAAACTTGGCCAATATTTTTCTATCTCATTCCCCCAATTAAATTAACTGAGTTTGTGTTGAGTTTTGAGTTTATCGCTGTTTGGGGATTTTTTTTTGGTTGGTTGGTTGATTTTGTTTGTTTGTTATTGTTCTTTTCACTAGAATCTACCAGAAATATGCTCTATTGATTGATTTCCCTGAGAGAGGAAAAGAAATGAAACACCACATATTATATAAAACAGTCTTGCACTATTATAGAGGTTTTGAAACCCTTTTTGTTTTCTATTAGCCCTGAGTGGTCCAGCAATGATGCTATGCCAGTAATGGATGTGGAGCAGGTACAGTAAATAGGCTGCTCTCTGTGGTAGCAGCCATACTATTGCACCTGTAGCACCAGATATAAAGCACTTCCCACCCCCTACCCCTCCATTCTGCCACTCCTTGTCCAACTTCAATTACTGGGATCTAAGCATTGTGTCTCATGTATGATACATTGATTTGGTTTTTTGTATCTATGCATGACATTAGGAGCTTCACTCAAACCTAACGCTCTCTGTGAAAGCTACATACAAATGGACCTTAAGAAAGAAATTCCTCATAAATTTAATTCCTTTCTTAGAATCATAGAATTGTTAGGGTTGGAAGGGACCTCAATAATCATTTAGTTTTAATTCCCCTGCCATGGGCAGGGACAACTCTCACTAGAGCAGGTTGTTCACAGCCACATCCAGTCTGCCCTTAAAACCTCCAGGGACAGGGCTTCTACCACCTCCCTGGGCAACCTGTTCCAGTGTCTCACTACCCTAACGGGGAAGGACTTCCTAACATTCAATCTGAATCTACCCATTTCTAGGGTTTCTTCCATTCCCCCTAGTCCTATCATTACCTGACACCCTAAAAGTCCCTCACCAGCTTTCTTGTAGGCCCCTTTAAGGTACTGGAAGGCCACAATAAGGTCTCCTCAGAGACTTCTCTTCTCTAGACCTCTTCTTGAAAGAGGTCATCTTCTGGAGAATTAAGAGTGATCTGCAGAGCCTGAAGTTGTGCAGCTGGCTATTGTACACAAGTGACAGATGTCTACAGACACCTGTAAAGAGACCATGCACATGTCAAAACTGTTCTGTTGCTACTAAATATATTTCTCCAAACTTTTCAGCCGGCAACATAAACGATACTGGTATGCCAATGACAAACAAAGCACAGTTTTCAGAGCTTTCACATAAGCAGCAGTAAACAGGCATGCAAGACAAAGCTCTAGGTACAGACACCTTAAACCTCACACTTGCTAATTCCTGCACTTATGGCACCGGGGGCTGCCCAAGCACACTGAACATGCAATTCATAGTGTCTTTGAGCTTGTGTGCATTTATATGCAGATGAGATATACAACTGCCTGCAAAGACTATTCAGCTTCCATTACTGTACAGTGATACACTATTGACAGAAAGTGAGGAGTGGTTTGTGCTCAAAAGATCAGTCCAAAACTCAGAAGGTGCAGTCTTCATTCTTGCCCCTTTGCCAATTAGCTATGCAACCTCAGGCAAGACAGACTGGCAGCTTTTCAAAAGCACTCAGTACCCCACAGAGCTTTACCAAATGGCCAGATTTTTAAGGAAGATGAAATGTTCACCAGTTTTCAGAGAGACAAATGACAACTGAAACTATTCGATGCCAAACAGTTAAAATGCAGATCGCCTCCTTCAGCTAATTCTGTAAGATGATGATTGTGGAAATTGAAAATTTAGATACAATCCTTCTGCATCACAGTTATTTATCTTGTAGGATATCTGTGGATATAATCACAGTATCACAGTACATTAGAGGTTGGAAGGGACCTGCAGAGATCATCGAGTCCAAGCCCCCAGCCAAAGCAGGATCGCTTAGGGTAGCCTGCACAGGAATGCATCCAGGTGGGTTCTGAAAGTCTCTGGAGAAGGAAACTCCACAACCTCTCTGGTCAGCCTGTTCCAGGCCTGTCATCTTCTCCTCTCCTTCTCCATTTTAAGTATGTAATCTTGTAAGCAAGATGGCATAGGTAGGTCCATTTCCCTGAGGCAGAGAGGTCTGTTGACAGACTCTACCCCTTGCAAACTCCAGATATTCTATTTTCCAGTTCTATGATTATTCATTTTTGGCACAATAAGCCCCAAGTTTAATGACTGCAATGTATCAGAAATAACTAAGCATTTTGGATAAGCAATTCCATGTAGAATTGTAATTTTCTGCTTTATTATTTCATTTGGGTATTTCCACAACACTCATTTTTCATCTGCTTAAGCATGGATCCATATTCATCCATCTTACGGTCCGTGACGTTTTGATACTCTAATAAAAGTTAATTGGAAGTCTGTTATTAATCTTAATTATAATAAATTAAATGTAGGAAAATTAATTATTTCCTCTAATGTCCTCTTCTGCTTTATTAGATTCTAATTTCCACGTTTTTATACTCTGTTTGGAATATCTTGCTGTATCTAACTTCACCACATAAATGTCAGCATATTTTTTATCGGCATGGCATGGACCTTTGTTTACTTGGGAAAATCTGCATGCAAATTTCCCCTACCATATTCTTCCATGAATTACTTTTACTGACACAAAACCATTATCATAATGTAGTATGCTGACTGGATTAAAAAAATATTAAAAAATAAGGAAATTGCTAGTAAAGCTACAGCAACAATAAACCATAGCAGAAGTGCAATTTATGCCCTGAGAACATTGATTTGGTAATACATATATGCAGATATTGAAAATACATAACTGCACCTAACACTCTACCATAACAGTTAAATCATTAAGAAGCAGGGTGGTATTTTAAACTCAAAATTCCTGTCCAACATGACTGTATTTTAAACCTAAAACTCTTGTTCATCATGACAATATTTTAAACCCAAAATTCATGTCCAAAATGCCTGCTCCAGGAAGGTATTATCTGCCATTCCTCAGTGATAAAAAAGTTGAAGGAATAAGAAAGTACATAAAGTTGAAAGACTAACTAAACTCTGTTTATTGTACTAAGTAGCTCGGGGAAACCTTATTGCTCTCTACAACTACCTGAAGGGAAGTTGTAGACAGGCAGGGGCTAGTCTCTTCTCCAAGGCAACCAGCACCAGAGCAAGAGGACACAGTCTCAAGCTGCACCAGGGGAGGTTTAGGCTGGACGCTAAGAATAAATTCTTCATAGAGTGATTTGCCATTGGAATGGGCTGCCCAGGGAGGTGGTGGAGTCACCACCATTGGAGGTGTTTAGGAGGAGACCTGACAGGGTGCTTGGTACCATGGTTTAGTTATTAGATGGTGTTGGGTCATAGGTTGGACTCAATGATCTCGAAGGTCTCGTCCAACCTGACCTGGTCTATTCTATTCTATTCTATTCTATTCTATTCTATTCTATTCTATTCTATTCTATTCTATTCTATTCTATTCTATTCTATTCCATTCCATTCCACTCCATTCTATTCTATTCTATTCTATTAATACTAGTAGGTACTGACAGGGAAAGTCTTTTTTGCAGTGTATTTATTACTAATACTTTGCTTTTGGCCTTTCTTACAGGTGCAAGACATATAGTGAATAATTAAGAGATGAAAGATCACACTTGTCAGGGACATGGAGAAGGTATTGAGTGCACCCTCAGCAAGTTTGCCAAAGACACCAAGTTGTGGACTCCTTTAGGGAAATAAGGGATGCCATCCAGAAGGGTCTTGACAGGCTTGAGAAGTAGGCCCGTGCAAACAGCATGAGGTTCAACGAGCCAAAGTGCAAGGTCCTGTATCTGGGTCAGGCCAAGCCCAGGTGTAAATCCAGCCAGGGTGCAGAGTGGGTTGAGAGTAGCCCTGAATAAAAAGACTTGGGGGTGTTGATTGATGAGAAACTCAGCACGTGCCAGCAGTGAGATCATGCAGCCCAGGAGGCTGTATCAAGAGGAGTGTGGCCAGCAGGTCAAGAGAGGACATTCTTCCTTTTAAAATCAATTATTTTGTGACCCTCACCTCAAATACTGTGCCCAGTTCTGGTGTCCTGATCCTAAGAACGACATACAGCTGTTGGAGCAAGTCCAGAGGAGGGCCACAAGGATGGTCCAAGGACTGGAACACCTCTGCTATGAGGATAGGCTGAGGGAGCTGGGGTTGTTCAGCCTAGAGAAGAGAAAACTCTGGGGGGACCTAACAGCTGCCTTTCAATATCTGAAAGAATCCCACAGTGAGGCTGGAGATGGACTTTTCATAAGGGTGTCTAGCAATAGGACAAGAAGGAATGGTTTTAATCTGAGGGAGAGTAGGTTTAGACTGGATTGTAGGAATAAATTCTTCAGTATGAGAGTGGTGGGACTCTGGAATAGGCTGCTGAGCGAGGCTGTGGATGCCATCAAGACCATGTTGGATGAGGCCTTGAGTAGCCGAATCTAGTTGAGAGGGGTCCTTGCCCATAGTGGGGGTGTTGGAAGAGATGATCTCTAAGGTCCCTTCCAACCTGAGCCATTCCATGGTTCATGAAACTCAACAATTCACTATTGATTATCATCAGAAACCCTCAATGAAACAAAGTAAGAAATGTTTAATTATTTTTGTTTTGGGGGGTGGGGAGCTTTGCTTATTCATTGTCTAAGTTTCAAACTTAAACTTCATCAAGAATCACATCCATGAACATGACAACATAAAAGGGTTAAAATAAGTCTGCAGCAGTAGGAAGCCATCACATCTCCTAGGAAAATAAATTCCCAAGGGTTTACTCTGCCATCATGTTGTTGTATAAAACAGCAGCTCTTCAGCCTCCTCTAAGGTCAAAGCTACTGACTCCATAGCATTCTAGTAGCCAACATAAACACCAGGCTTGCAACACACAACCTACACTCCGCAACACGGAAAGACATGCCTGTGGAAATCTGATACAAGCTAAAGAGCAGCCAAGTGACTCTAAAGGGGAAGGCACTTATTTACTACAAAGCGACACAGTAAACATTCTTGCTTTGGGCAGTGGTAGCTTTTTATTAGCGCCCCTGAGGGCAGTGTCAGCTACACCATGACAACAATGAAGCCATTTTTAAGGCTGCCATTAGATCCTGTTCTAAAGTCACACTTGGATCACACTTTTCTTTTGGAGAAAGGAAACTGGCCCCAAACCAGGAGAATTAAAGGACAAAAGAGAATTGTTTGTTTGTTTGTTTCCTTACAGTACGGAAAAATAACGCAAACATCTGCTCTCAGTTATGGAACACTACAAAATGAGAAAAAAAAAAAAAGATAAATTCTGAGTTGCCTTAGCATCTTGTATCCTCATAACATGAAAATTGCCATGCTGCTACATCTAAATGAGTCCTATATCTACTATCAAGATACTAAATTATCTTTTTGCAGTAAAAGTTATGTCACCAATATGCTTTCATTCCAAGTGACAATAGTGCAGGAAAAATAAGATCACAAACTGATTTAACCTCCAGCGTGTACTGAGTGGAGTCCTAGCATCAGTGCCTTCAGCAAGACCAAGACAGAGGACATGAGCAAGATTTTCAATCTCCCAAAAACACAAACAGAACAAACCAAACCCAACAGCGACAGTCACAAAAACAACAAACAAACCAAACCCCAAACCAACCCCAAACCGTTCATCAATCTCAAAAAGCCTCTCCAAAACTCTCAAACCCAAACCCCACCAATTCACACCACACATCCAAACCATGTCAAACTCTAGCAAATGTCAAAACAGCAAGCACCACAAGGACTAGGTATGCTGGAGAAGGGAGAGCCAATCAAGATGCTTTCATATTTAAGGGCATCGTTAAGAGATTCATGGCTCCTGGATTTTACTTCCAGAAGAAACAACCCTGCTCCTGTTTTCTTGCAAAGAGGATCACTGGCATAAATGGTCATGGGGGTGGTATGCCCTAAAAGATATAAGGCATTGCTAGGTCTCTATTAAAAGGTCCTCTCCAATTTGCAGAAAATAAAAAGTTGTCTTTAGGCTTGAGGTGAGGCGAAAGTTCTTCACAGAGAGAGTCATTAGCCATTAGAATGTGCTGCGCAGGGAGGTGGTGGAGTCACCGTCCGTGGAGGTGTCCAAGAGGGGATTGGACATGGCACTTGGTGTCATGGTTTAGTCATGAGGTCTGTGGTGACAGGTTGGACTTGATGATCTTTGAGGTCTCTTACAACCTTGGTGATTCTGGGATAGAGTTCTTTGAACTTCCAGTTAACGTTACTAAGACTTTTTAACAAGTCAACAGGCAACTCATGAACTGCATTTTATCTACAAGCTTCCTTTAATTCTTAAAACGGGTCTTAAGAATCATATCACAGTACCACCAAGGTTGGAAGAGACCTCGAAGATCATCCAGTCCAACCTGTCACCACAGACCCCATGACTAGACCATGGCACCAAGTCCAATCCCCTCTTGAGGAGGGAGGACATTGCTGCCCAGAGAGAACTCTCCTGCCCACTGCAGGCTTGAACTCACGACCTTCCCAGTAAGAGTCTTACGTGCTACCAACTTAGCCACATGGTCCCCAATAAAAACCAGGGTGAAGGAGTTGATTCATAAAGTTGTCAGAAATGTTTGCTTGAAAATATTCCTCTCAAATTGTTAGAGAGAGCACAGTTTGACTTCAATCAAATTTTAAACCTGGAAAGAACTTCTTTCACAAGATTTTTAATAGAATGCCTGATATCCAAACCAGTAGCAACATGTAAACAATTACTTTGCTCCTGTTTTCATCTTTCATATCACAGTATCACCAAGGTTGGAAGAGACCTCGAAGATCATCCAGTCCAACCTGTCAAATCAAGCAAAAATCCCATCTTTGGTTCTAGTAAGCTCTTAGTTTTCTGGTCATCTCAGAAGATTAGTGTCAAGAGAAAAGATTTTTGTTCTCTTCTTTATGAAGAAGAGAAAACACTTATTTTTTCATCCAGGGTAATTTGCATTAAAAAAAAAAAAACCTGTGTAGCAGAACACAGCTCACCTGCCCACAGACAAAAAACATCTCTGGTATTGGTTTCCAGCAAATTGATTAGATTTTTCTGAACATGTCATTCTCCGCTCACATAATTACCTTCTGAAATAAATCAGATCATAGAATCAGTCAGGGTTGGAAGGGACCTCAAGGATCATCTAGTTCCAACCCCCTGACATGGGCAGGGACACCCTACACTAGATCAGGCTGGCCAGAGCCTTGTCCAGCCTGGTCTTAAACACCTCCAGGGACGGGGCCTCAACCACCTCCCTGGACAACCCATTCCATGGCTTCACCACTCTCATGGTAAAGAACCTCTTCCTCACATCCAGCCTGAATCTCCCTATTTCCAGCTTCATTCCATTCCCCCTAGTCCTATCACTACCTGATACCCTGAGAAGTCCCTCCCCAGCCTTCCTGTAGGCCCCCTTCAGATACTGGAAGGCCATAAAGTGGAAGGCCATAAAGATAAAGTGTTGTCTTCTTCTCCCAACTATTAAAAGAGTTATATGAACAGAATATTACGGACTTAAAGTGGAACAATGTGAACATTTGGGGAGAGGGGGAAAAAAAGTCAGTGACTTTTATTCCATACTTATTTTATGAATGCTTTCTGAGTTTTTAATCATTATTTCACAATGCAGCTACAGGATATGAAATCAATGGGCTATTTTAGTTAAAAATCAAAACTCTACAAAACCCCAATGAGGTACTAAGAGATAACATGCTTTCCTCCTGAAGGGAAAAATATTGCAAAACTTAATGAAAACAGTACTTGAGAACCGAGGTGGAAGCATCATCTAGGTGTAACCAGCTTGTTATGCAAATGCCAGCAAGCCTCACAAAAACTGTGCACATTTACACCAGGGATGTGAGAGTGTCTGCTTAGCAAGTTTGCTGATGACACTAAACTGGAAAGCTTGGCTGAGACACCTGAAGGCTGTGCGGCCATTCAGCAACACTTGGACAGACTGAGAGCTGGGCAGAGAGGAACCTAAAGAGGTTCAACAAGGATATGTGCAGAGTCCTGCATCTGGCAAGGAATAATAATCTGCAGCAGTACAGGTTAGGAGGTGATCTGCTAGAGAACAGCCCTGTGGAGAAGGACCTGGGAGCCCTGGTGGACAAGTTCTGCATGGGACAGCAATGTGCCCTTGTTGCCAAGAAGGCCAATGGGATCCTGGGGTGCATTAAGAGGAGGGTGTCCAGCAGATCCAGGGAGGTTCTGCTCCCCCCTCTACTCTGCCCTAGTGAGGCCTCACCTGGAATATTGTGTCCAGTTTTGGACTCCCCAGTTTATGAGGGACAGGGATCTACTTGTGAGAGTCCAACAGAGGGCTACAAGGATGATTAAGGGACTGGAGCACTGCCTTATGAGGAAAGGCTGAGAGCCCTGGGGGATTTTAGTCTGGAGAGGAGAAGACTGAGAGGGGATTTAATAAATGTTTATAAATATTTGAGGTGTCAAGAGGGAGGGGACAGGCTCTGCTCAGTTGCACCCTGTGATAGCACAAGGGGCAATAGATATGAACTACAGCACAGGAAGTTCCACCTCACCATGATGAAGACATTCTTTACTGTAATGGCTGTGGAACACTGAACAGGCTCCCCAGAGAGGTTGTGGAGTCTCCTTCTCTGTCTGGATGCACTGCTGTGCAACCTGCACTAGATTCTATGGTCCTGCTCCAGCAGGGGGTTGGACTGGAAGATCTCTAGAGGTCCCTTCCAAGCCCTAATATCCTGTGATCCCGTGTGATCCTATGAAACCCCATACTCTTTACGCTTCAGTTACAGAGCAGAGTAATTCTTCCCTTGCTTTGGAATAATGAATTAAACAACTGATTTTTCTAATGTGATCCAAATGAAAACAATGGCTAACTTCTTACAAACACATCTGCTATGTAGTACATGGCAGCTTCCTCCAAGTATTCTGACAGACCACAGAGGAGACTGAGGATGGTCTGGAAAGTCAGATCCCACCTGAAACAGGGGCAGAATTGGAAAGCATTACAGTTTGGAATTAAAATTTAGCTGTAAACAGAATTTTCCAGAGCAGTCGGACCGTTTGAGAGGGGTGGACTCCTCAGAGTTCTTATTATAAGAACTCCATCTCACTCAACTGGCCTGAAGAACAGCTTATATTCTGCAGAAGACTGCTCTCACTCTTTGCTGCTCTGCTATTCTGCCTCTGACCTTAGGCTTCTCTGCTTTGGCTTCTCTAAGGTATAGGGGGTGGAGAGGGAGGGTGTGTGGTTGCATAGCTTTCTGGGGCCCTTTTGTCCTCAGGAGGTGATAGAAGAGCTGAACTAAGGTACAGGGGGGGCCTGTGCTGCTGCTGTACATATATATGTAAATACACTTTGTACATGTTTACTACTTTTTATACTTTCCTATGTATTTTCTTTTGTAAATACAATTCCAATTTTGCTTTCAAATTCTGAGTGTGGTGAACTTGACTGGGGGCAGATTCTAAACAAAGTTATTGGGGGATCCAATCCAACCCATAACAGAGAGGACATCTCAGCATGCATCAGCCTAAATAAAAAGAAAAGGTTTCTTGGACTTAGATTTTCTAGTAAGACTGAGGAGACTTTCCTGGGGGTGGAATTCAGTATCCCTTTTTCTCGCCTGCAAGCTGTTGATGTTGTTTCTAGAGTTATCACCATCTAATCACCACCTTCTTTATTCTAAAATTTCTCTGCACACCCAGACTGACATCTGTTCATGATTTACACTCTTAAGAGAGACAATGAGACATGAAAGATTAGGGAGGTTCCCATTTTTCTTCAAGTAAAGGCCAGAAAGGAGCAGACATTATTCAGTGTATTAAGAATTCGTAGTTGCAGCTTTCTCTTTAAACAGATGGCACATTCACCCCAGCAAGTATTCCTCCCTCTCACAACCTGCAATATAAAAGCCAAGGCTATACAGCTAAATGGTAAAACATCCTTTGGTCAGAAATTCAGCTGAAGAGGACACAGAAGAAAAACATTTGCACCTGGCAATAAGCAGGAGGAGATTCCAATTTCCACTGCAAACACTTGCTCACTCTGTGGCAATAACAAGCAAAAGAAAACTGCAAACACAACATTGTGGAATACCAGTACAGGAAACTGAGCCCTGGCCTGCAAAATAACTTTTGGGTTTGTATTAAAAAAATACCAATTCTACAATAATTTTATCCAGAACAGACCATAGTGGAAGCCTACTGAATTATCATCCCTTATACTGATTACTCAGTTCACTCCAAGTGAATGCTGATCACTGTGTATTTCCCCTCCTCCTTTTAGCAAACCACTTACTCGGTTGTTATTTTGGGAAGATGCATTTCTTGTGAACAGATGTCACTAGACTAAATACAGAATCACAGAGTGGTAAGGGTTGGAAAAGACTTCTGATGATCATCTAGTCCAACTCCCCTGCTGGAGCAGGGATGACATAGAGTAAATAACAGGAGCTTGTCTAGGTGGCCTTGGAATCTTTCCAGAGGAGACTCCACAAGCTCTCTGGGCAGCCTGCTCCAATGCTCTGTTACCCTTAAAATGAAGAATTCTTCCTGTTTATATGGAACCTCACATGTTCCAACCTGTGCTCCCTGTCCTGTCATGAGACAGCACTGAGAAGAGTCTGGCTCCACCCTTCTGATACTGACCCTTTAGTATTTATAAGCATTTGAGATCCCCCTTCAGTCTCCTCCAGGCAAAAGCCCAACGGCACCAGCTCTCTCCCCTTCCCTTGTAAGGTGGATGCTCAAAGTCCCTTTCATCACCTTAGTAGCTCTCTGCTGGATTCTCTCAAGTAGTTCCTTGTCCCTCTTTAACTGGGGAGCCCCAAACTGGACAGGGTATTCCAGATGTGGCCTTACAGGACAAAGTGAGAAGAAACCCTGCAGACCTGCTGGTCACACTCTTCTTAATGCACCCTTGGACTTCATTGGCCTTCTTGTCCTTGAGGGCACATTGCTGGCTTATGATCTACCTGTTGTCCACCAGCACTCCCATGTCCTTTTCCCCAGAGCTGCTCTGCAGCAGCTCAGCCCCAGCCTTTATTGATACATGGGGCTGTTACTCCCCAGAGGCAGGACTCTACTTTTCACCTTGTAGAAATTGATTAGATTTCCTGCTGTCCAACTTTCCAGCCTGCCCAGGTCTGGCTGAATGGCAGCACAGCCTTCTGGAATGTCAGCCTCTCCTCCCAGTTTTGTGTCATCAGCAAACTTGCTGAAGGTCCACTCCATCCCTTCATCCAGGTCATTGATGAAGATGCTGAACAGGACTGGATCCAGTACTGGTCCCTGAGGAACACCACTAGACTCAAGTCTCAACTATACTCTGCCTCACTGACCATGACCCTCTGAGCTCTGTTCTTCAGCCACTTATCAATTAATCTCACTGTCCAATCATACCACACACACTTCTTAAGCTTGGCTGTGGGAGACAGTACCAAAAGCCTTGCTGAAATCAAGGTAAACAACTGCCCTCCTCATCTATCCATCCAGCCATGCCAGCATAAAAAGCTATCGGATTGGTCAAGCACAACTTTCCCTCAGTGAATCCATGCTGACTACTTCTGATACCCTCCTCTTCTCCTAAAATACTATTGCAAAAACTGTGCTATCTAGGATAGGAAATCGTGAGCAACACTTTGGAGTTTTGCTGTGCAAAATTCCATTATTATCCCACCACATTTCCAGAGCTTTTGGTGTTTCAATAAACCCAGCAGACAAGATCACTACTTGTTGCCTTTGCTATTGTTCAAAAGAAGTTTCTGTTACTGATATTTATTTTTATAGTGCTGAAAGCATGCAGCCTGATGTTAAATGCTATTTAGCATCCAATAAAAGGTAATAGAGCATCAAGCAGAAGAGGAACCCTGGGCTGCCTTTAAGAACACCATCAAATAATTCAGAACAAAATCAGTTTGCCATTACTTAAATATAGCCTTTTTCATCTACAACAGAGAGAATTACTAAGTTTTACTTTGCTAATTCATGTCTCTGAAGTTTTCAAATTAAAAATTAAGACAGAACATACATGTCATAAAGGTAAGAGGACACAATAACTTCATATTGTCTTACCTTTGCATTATAGGGAATATAATGCTTTGATAAGGCTTCAGGAGTGTGCATCCATGTTTTGTCTATAGAAAAGCAAAATAAAAGAAGCACTGAATGTGTTATTCAAATGTTAATTTAACTACTACAGTATCTATCTGGAAAACATCAACAACCCTCCTTTCACTCAGGTAAGTATCTGCTTGAGGTAAACACAGTGTATTTCACAGCTTCCCAAACACCTACATGAAAGAATCACTTCCTTTTTCTGGACACACTTCCCATTTTAATATACTTGAATTCGAACTCCTCTCCCCAAAACATAGTTAGCCTAAGGCTGTTTGCTTTTTCCACCTCAGATCAGTATTTTCTGCATCCTGTTGTTTAAAGAAGTGACTGCATGTTGCACTTCTAACAATTCTTTTTTAATTAATTATGTGCCATTGGCTTTTTTTGATGAATTATCAGGACATGAAAGAGACAAAGGAAATTCTTTTGGAAAAATTACCAGAGTCATAACTGACAGAAAAGAGCCCTAATCCTTCCACAAGAAAAAAGAAGTTGGATAATGGTAACTGATTGCAGTGGTTTGAGCTAGTCCCTAGCTTAGATACTAGTTGCAATTAGGAAAATTCTAGAGACATTTGAGTAAAAGATAAATAATGTAAGGGATTGGATAGAAAATGATAACAATAGATAGGTTAATATAATTCCATTGGAGTATTGAAAACCTTGTATCTTGCAGCAGAGTTTGTTTGTTCCTCCTTGCCTGCTCACTCTGCTTCGGGCTTTTGGGCTGTGCTGTCCTCCCTCTGACCTTGGGCTTCTCTGTGTTAATTCTCTAAAGGTACAGGGGGGCCGAGAGGGAGCGTGGTTTGTATAGCTGTCTTGGGGCCCTTTGTCCCCAAGAGGGGCAAAAGAGTTGAATCAAAGGTACAGGGGAGGGTCCTGCGCTGTTGTTGTGCTGTGTAAATACACTCTGTACATGTTTATTGCTTTTTATACTGTTATATTTAGTATCTTTTGTAAATACAATTATTTTTTAAGTTTTTTAAAACAAATCCCAAATCAATTTGCATCTTTTCCTTTAATGGTTTTCCCATCACAACACTGTGCTACAGTCTTTCTTTCCCCACTGCATGTTTCATATGGTGAAATGATTAATTAGAATCACAGACTCGTAGAATCATAGAATGGTCTGGGTTGGAAGGGACCTCCTAAGGTCATCTAGCTCAACCCCCTCTGCAGTCAGCAGGGGCATCCTCAACTAGATCAGGTTGCCCACAGCCCTGTTGAACCTTACTTCATTTTTTGTGAATTATTTCTCTTTCATGTTAACAGCCATTTACAATGTTCTACCCATAATTTAAGGTGGAATTCCAAATATTAGGGGGAAAAAAAAAACAACACATTTTTTTAATTAGAAATTTAAGACAGTTCATTTAGTTTTTGACATTTTCTCATCTGAAAGCATTTAAGGGGAAAAAGAAGTAAGATGCTCTAAAATACAACACTGTGTTACCAACTGCATGAGAGACTCTAACAGCTGAGTAGTATTTCATACTCCACACATTCAATATTTAGTAGTATTTTTGGCATGAGACTGCTCTCAGTTTAATTAATATGAATTAAAGTCACAAATCTGGAACTTCATTGAATTAAGTAACAGAACAAGAGCTTGAAGCAAAATTCTGCCCTTGGATAGTCACAGATAATTCCCCTTATTTTTAGTGGGAGTTGCAGTTACAGCAAATTACTAATTCCTGTTGTTAGTTACAGACAAGAAAAAATAAAATCCTGTTCACTTCAAACTCTTCAAGAGCAAAAGCTGTGACATTTGTTCACAATAAACCAAGTGGTTTTAAATATACAGAAGCAAGAAAAGTGTTAACACAACCTCCATCGTCATCACAGTAACAGGATCAAAATTGCCACACTGGAAGAAATCTTTTTCTTTACCCAGATTTCAGTTTAGATGATAGCAATGTTCAGCTCCATTACTGAAGAGTGATAATATCACTTCTTAATTAAGGAAGGATGATTTGTCCATTCAGCATCAGCCAGGACTACAATCAGTGGCTCTTCCTGTCTATTGTGATTTGTGTTTGGAATACTGGAATGAAGAACCATGCTTCTTCCCCAGAATATTTTAAGACTTGAAGCCTGATCCTCATTCTGAGTACAGTATCAAAGGCTGATGTTATCCACAAGTATAAAAATAGCAATCGCAGCGAACTGGGAACTTTAGTATAAAACCCAACAAGGCAAAAGATAACTGTAAAAATTTTATTTCAAGTCAGTGAACTGCTGAAGGCCAGGTGAGGATGGGACTTGATGGCCCCATCCTAGCCACCGAGGAAGCTGGCACTTGAGAGTGGTTGAGCATTGGAACAGGCTGTCCAGGCAAGCGGTGGAGTCACCATCCCTGGAGGTGTTCAAAAAACACATAGACCTGGCACTCTGGGACATGGTTTAGTGGGCATGGTGCTGTTGAGTTGACAGATGGACTCAGTGACCTTAGAGGTCTTTTATGACCTTAATAACTCTATGACTAAGGAAAGACTCTCCCTGACCCACCATATTAACTGCAGCAGAGTGAAGACCTGCCCGGTGCAAATTTCAGCTCTGAAATATGCACTCATACTGGTAACATCAATGTTTGATTTGCCCACTTTTTACTTATCATTTACTCCAGCATGATATTGACATATTCATAAATAAAGGAAAAATCTAATTGAAAGACTTGAAAATATTATATCTCTTAAAATATAACAACAAAAACTCCCCAAACCAAACAGCATGCTGCCCATTACAGTGCATGGTACTAGCAGAAGCAAGCCATATGTGTATGGTTTCTAAAGCAATTTTACAGGTGACAATTGTCTATACAGGTACCAGTAAAATTATTCCCTGCAAATGTTTTCTCTTCCCCTCTTCCCATCCCCAAGCTAGGCAAGTTCAAATCTGAAAAACAGTGACTTAAGTTGGGTGCCAAGTTGGAAATGCTGGTCTTAATTAAACAGATAGTCATCTTTTCAATATTGTAAGTAGGTACAAAGCTTTACTTTAAAGCCTTTTTTGTTTGGTTGTTTGTTTGTTTGTTTTTTTCCAAGTCATCCACATACCTACCAACTTCAATCTGTAATACTACAGGGATTACAGCAAGGAAAAATATGACCAGAAAAGTATTTCAGTAACTGTTGGCACCTCTGGTTAGAGGGAAAATTAGTTAGAAATTTTGAGGGCCATGAAGATGATCAGAGAGCTGCAGCACCTCTCTTATAAAGACAGGATGAGAAAGTTGGGATGGTTGAGCCAGTAGAAGAGAAGGCTTTTTTAGCAGCCTTCCAGTATCTGAAGGAGCTACAGAAGAGCTGGAGAGGAACTTGTTACAGATAGTTTTAAGTAGGTTTTGACAAGAAAGGAAAAATACAATTAAAAGAACAGATTTGCATTAGACATGAAGAAGAAAATCTTGAAGCCTTGAGCAAACTGGTAGGAGGTGTCCCTGCCCAGAGGAAAAACACAGAACTAGATGACCTTAATGACCCTTCCAATCCAAACCATTCTATGCTCCTATGAAATACAGATGGGTACTCTCAGCTGAAAAAGGAAACCAGTAATTTAGCATAGGACCAAAAAGATGTCTTGATTCTATGAGTCCTGTGCCATTAAAACAAACTGCATTTCCAAAATCCACATGCAGATCTGCAGACACTGTGATAGAGGTATTAAAGAATCCCATTGAGACCGGAAGCCCTTTCCTAAAGACAGGTAGTAATGACATAGTGGTGGCACTTTTGAAATCAAAACCCTTAATTCTAAGTAAAATCAGCATGAGGCTAAATCCACACTGATAGCAAAGACATGAAAAATCATGCAAGCTATTACAGGTGTGGTGGGTTGAAAATCCCCCCCCCCCCAACATTAACTTTGCCAGAGCAGCCCAGTTGGAAGCAAACGAAAGCTGTATTTACAGGCAAACTACAATCTACAATGGCATGCAAAAATGTGTACAGTATTTACAGATATTTACAATTAACAAACAGCACAAGAACCCCGTGGTCAGACACCAGGGGAAGCTACTAGCTTCTCCTTTTCTGCCCCCCACCCCCTGTACAAAAAGATGGGCAAAAGGAACAGAGAAAGTTGCCCAAAACAATGCAGCCCAGGTCTCAAGCAGAAACAAGTTGGTAGCTCTCCAGAGTAAAGAGGCGAAAAGACAAGAGAGTTTTGGTACAACCAGTCCTATGGTACATATCTCTCCAAGGGGATTTTTTAGAATTACCTTTATTTTTCCTTTCACACCTAATAGTGATTTATTTATATTTTACTATTTTTCTGCTCAAGATCTGCAAAAACGTTTAAAGGCATAGCCTAAAACTGCCACAACAGGGAAGTTTGGTACCGGCATTTCCTTCTGAATTGTGAGCTTTGAGTTTGGAGTTAGGCTGCTCTCAGCAGCTCTTTGGAACACTGCTTAGGGACAGTTTGACTTCACTGCAGTTGAGAAATACCAAATTGCAGACATGCAATAACACAGAGAAATATGAAACAAATAAAACCTATAGAAGAGGTAGTTGTTGAAACACCCAGTGCAGATGTGTCTTTTGCTTTGCATTACCCCTCACTTTCTAAATTAATTTTAAACAGGTTTTCACAGCTCAGTACTTAATTATTAATTCTGAAACAACAAAATATGAAACACAACAATGAAAATCACAGTTCGTATTATTAATTTATTAGTTACACAGCAGCAAGAGTTCTAGATACTTTAAATAAAACAGTAAGTCCTAAAGAAAGGACCAAAAGCTCAGATAAAACCCTAACTGACAACTGCATGCATCTAACAGAACAGCAACGGAAAGTGAAAACCAGTTATTTCAGATCTTGGCTGAAGCTCTGAATCTAGGTTGCCTTAGCATTTATATTAAAGTTTAAATAAGTGCCTAATAATTTTATGAGAATGATGAGTTCGAGCCATCCAGAGTCCATTAAAACCTAAGCAGAGTTTAGCTTGCATGGGGTATGAGACATTCTAAGAGGAGAATGCCTAAGTATGTGGGGGTTTTCTCAAACCTGCTGGCACTGTGTGGGAGAAAAGATGGGGAAAAGGATGACTGCTGAGAATTCAAGGGCACAAGGGTAAGCCACAGCCCTGCTTGAAGAGAGTTAGTAATCCTGAAGCCTCTACCCAATACCTCCTCCCATGCACGGCACGCTAACTTTGTGACACAGGCTTTTGGAGAGCCCCTGTGGCAGCAGCACAGCTTCCCCTTCAGTTCTTAAGAGAACTGGAGTTGGGTGAGAGCTTCTCAGATTTTGCTCCCTGCCAGCACACATGAACCTGCTAAAAAACAGTGGGAAAACTGCATAGAATTAACATATGGATGAGCCAGGGTTTGACACTTGGAGCTGCAAGGGTGGAGGCAGGTGGCTGGGTCAGAGGATAAACCATGCTTAGAATTCAGACTCCACTCCTTCCTAGTCCTCTTTGAATCATGCCAGCCCTTTACAAGATGCTTTTCACACCAAATGCTTGGTCATCACACAATCTGGGACCACCAGCATAAGTCATTTCAGAGCTTTCAGTGATGGTGGGAGAGCAAGGGAAGACGAACACACTGAAGTCAACAGATTCAGGGACTTCATAAAGTATCCAGAACAACTGTGCTGCACTTACAGCAGAGGATGACACTAGGTTAGATAACAGCACAGTCAACCATCTATCTACTGAAAAGGAAAGTAATAACAGTGCCAAGAAATTGTTCTCCCTTTGAGATTAATTTCTCCACACATTACTGCCCACAGATAATACAGAACGGATTTAGCAGACAGGCATTGATGAACCACTTTATAAATGGCAAAACAATGCTCCACAGAGCAAGTAGATTTAACTTCTTCCCTAAGCCCACTCTCATTATTAATTCATGCATGCTAAAAGTGGCTCCACTGAATATGCATTTATCAAAAGCATATGAGATTTTGTGGCCATTTCATTTACTATGAAGAACAGAGAAAGACTCTGATTTAAACTTCTCTTTTTCTTTTTTTTTTGGGGGGGGTGGGAGGCTTTAGTGCCACAGTGAAAATACAGGCATCTCTGGAAGGTAGAAATGAAAGCCTTTGTTCTTTACTGAATCAAAATCTCTTTGACATCAATAGATGTTCTCCTTGCTAACAGAAGAGATCTTGGAACTGTCTTTTTGTCTTTTTTTCCTGTTTCACAAAACTTGCCATGGAAAGAAAAACGTGGCATGACAATCAGCCCAGTAACAGTCTCCTGAAGAAGAGTGAACCTCTAGGTATGAATGCCTCATAGAATAAATAGCTTATTTGCCTTAATGTGTGTATAGCCATAACATTAATTTTTCACAGATTATCTATTTTTTTATAAAGAAAACCTTCAGAATGGGACATATAGGAATTGTCATCCTGTACTATCATCACTTCCTTTAACCTGCACTGCGTCAGAATGAAGCAAGTTCACACAAGCCTCACTTCTGCTAGTCAGACAAGAAGGTAGAATCTGTCTTCTTGACTACTACAGGCAACAAATGGACTATTGATCCGTGAGACCTGATGCTCACTACCAGAGTTTCCATCTGAATGCAATACCTAAACATTATTAGCAAACAAACTCACCCATATTCTTCTACAGCTCTGCTATACTATTTGTTCCAACCCCCTTCTAGAAGAATGACTGAGCACAATCTGTGTGTCTAATAGCAGCAATTTATTCAAGTTATTACCAGGTTACTATGATTAAGCAATTTGAATTATGAGTCATATTCTGCCTTAAGTGCCCAGGGGCAAATACCCATCCATATACATAATTCAAAAATAATTACTTTAGTTATTTCTTTTTTTCCCCTTCTTTTCAAACATAAAATGTTCTTCAGAGGCATATCTGTTCTTTGCCAAGACAGCAGAGCTGGATCTCCCTAAAACAAAGTGAGCTTTGCAGAGTGCTTCACCTTTCTGTGTCCTTCTCCCTTAAAATTTAGGGCCACAGGAATAGTTTTAAACAGCTGGTTATGAAAACAGCAAAATGATATCATAGAATGATGGGTTGGCATAGTTACAAAAGGAAAAAGTCTTGTCTTGCATTACCTGCAGGAGCAGCATTCACTGCATACCCTACACGTTTTAGAGCATATAGCTTCCAGATATGGATACTAGTGAATAGGTTTTGACAAGAAAGTAAAATAGGGTCAAAATAATAATATTTAAATTAGGCCTAAGGAGGAAATTCTTCACTATGAGGATGATGAGGCACAGGAACAGGTTGCCCAGAGAACCTGTGGAGGCTCCAAGCCTGAAAGTGTTTGAAGCCAGGTTGGATGGGGCCTTGAGTAACTTAGTCTGTCAGGAGGTGGGAGGTGTCCTCGTCCATGGCAGGGGAAGTTGGAACTGAATGATCTTTAAGGTCCTTCCCAACTCAAACTATTCAATGATTCATGATTCTATTATGATATTTAGTGTGTCTACCCAGGGATTAGCAAAAGAAGAAAAAGGGTAAAAAAAAAAAAAAAAAAAAAAAAAAAAAAAGGAAAAATAAAGGGGGAAAAAGAAACCAAAGAAAACAGGACAAAAATTATGAACTATTTAGCCTATATCTCTTATGTATTCTTGCCACAAAAGAAGCTATACTGTGCCTTTGATAAGAGCGTCTAGTTAAAGCCAAAAATGAGATTACTAGGACAGCATAATCTACTTGAACTGATCCAATTTTCACCAGTTTTCAGTGAGAATTATGTAGATCAAACCTCCAGCTCTGCCTTTCACTTCTGAAGTCAGAGTTCAATCACCTATTCCCACGTAACTATACAGAAATTTGGGAAAGTATCAGTTAAGGTTGTCAAGAGTTGTTAAAGAGTGAACTTTTGGAAGAATTTCTAACTATTAAAGTAAGAAAATTACATGTGGCACTTTCCTAGGGCACAACAAAGGAAAGGGGACAGGAATGAGAATCTCAATACAGTTAGAATAGCATTTTGATTTTCACAGAATGTTAGGGGTTGGAAGGGGCCTTGAAAGATAATCCAGTCCAACCCCCCTGCCAGAGCAGGATCACCTAGAGCAGATCACACAGGAATGCATCCAGGCAGGTTTTGAATATCTCCAGAGACTCCACCACTCCCCTGGGCAGCCTCCTCCAGGGCTCTGTCACCCTCACAGTGAAATTTTTTTTTCCTCATGTTTCCATGCAACTTCCTATGCCTCAATTTCGACCATTGCCCCTTGTCCTGCCATTGGGCATCACCCAGCAGAGCCTAACTCCATCCTCTTGGCACTCACCCTTTATATATTTGTAAATACGAATGAGATCTAATTCAGGCTTATTAAAATAATGGCATAGAAATACTTACTTGGAACTTTAAAATGCCAATAAACTGGAAAGAGAAAGCAGTGATAGCAACCATTCACAACAACCACAGTTATCTACATCTGTAGCTACCTTTTACTTATACACCTAGGGCATATCCTTTTATGTACCTCAGAGCAAGTGCAGTGTGGGGCCAGCGAAGAGCTGCTTCTGCAGGTCATTCAGCAGGACCCAGAGAAAATTGAATAGTCACAGAACCCAAGGGTAGAGATTGAAAGTCTGTGTCCTAGAATGACACAGAGCTGTTACAGTGAGTTCAGAGATGGCCACAAAGATGATTCAAGGGCTGGAGCACCTCTGCTAGGAGGATAAGCTGAGGAAGCTGCAGTTGTTCTGCCTAGAGGAGACTCCGGGGGGGAAATCTTAGTGCCACCTTCCAATATATGAAGGAATCCTACAGGAAGGCTGGAGACAGACTTTTCATAAGGGTGTCTAGCAATAGGACTAGGAGGAATAGTTGGAAACTGAGAGAGTACTCTCTTCCTGGATCTTAAGTAGAAGTTCTTCACTATGAGGGTGGTAAGACTCTGGAATAGGCCACCCAGGAATGCTGTGCATGCCTTCTCCCTGGGGTGTTCATGGCCAGGTCGCATGAGGCCCTCGGCATCCAAGTCCAGTTGAGAGGCATCCCTGCCCATGGCAGGGTGGTTGGAGTAGATGATCTCTAAAGTCCCTTCGAACCTAAACTATTCTATGATTTCACAAAACAGCATTTTCCTGAGGGATATGTTTTGGATGTTCACTGTAATTTTCCAACAGCTTTGCAAGATAAAGTCCACTGAAAGCAGCCATCGTCATTTCTACCAAGATAGAGCTGGAATACATCCAAATGTACTTCATACAGAATAATACATCTTGCCTTTAATTAGATAGTTAACTAGTGATGCATCTACATAACTCAAGCATTTAGGCTGTAGCTTGGGGAAGTAATTTGGACAACAAGTCTGCATCATACACTAGTAACAACTCACATCAAGAATTGATTAGCTTGTAGTTCTCAAAAAATGCTTGCCAAGCTGCCATGCAAATCATGCAACATTCTGTAAATTAGGCTGCTTACATTTTAATAGGGTGGAAACCAAAGAGCTTGAGACTTTCAATGCTCTTCCCATTTTAAAGCCAGCATTTAGCACTTCATGGATAAGCCATGCACCATGCACTGAAGTTCTTCAAAGGAGCTCTTTAGGTTTTGCAGAAGCCACAAACAGGTATTGTGGTAAATATCATTGTTAAATGCCTAGAATATTCTTTAAAGCAGGTGATAGATAAGATTATTCCTGCAATACCTTTCTGAAGATAATGCAAATAGGATAGCCAACAGGAAATTATCCTCCTATTCTCATGGTAACAGAAAGAAAAGAAAAACTTAGGCTTATCTGTGCAGGCCCAACATGAATCCTGTGAACAAAGCTTCCAAAGCATGCTCCCATTTGTAGCTAAGCATCCTCTAAAGGCACACTGTAATCATTTCTTTCCCACACAATTAGATCTGTTCCTTCTGTATTCAGAACACAGACAAATGCATACAGTTTCACACAAAGGCATGCAAACACACAAACGTGCTGCGGGCCTGGCCACTTCTTTGTCCCACCAGCAGAAGAAGATTTGGTCCTTGCCAAAAGGAGGCAGTAACCCTTCAGCTCTCCTTGTTGGCATATTTGAAAGGGTACCTCCATAGCTTAACAAGATCACAGAATCATAGAATCAGTCAGGGTTGGAAGGGACCTCAAGGATCATCCAGTTCCAACCCTCCTGCCATGGGCAGGGACACCTCACACTAGATCAGGCTGGCCAGAGCCTCGTCCAGCCTGGTCTTAAACACCTCCAGGGATGGGGCCTCAACCACCTCCCTGGACAACCCATTCCAGGCCTTCACCACTCTCATGGTGAAGAACTTCCTCCTCACGTCAGGCCTGAACGTCCCCACCTCCAGCTTCACTCCATTCCCCCTAGTCCTATCACTACGTGATATCCCAAGAAGTCCCCCCCCCCCCCCCCAAGCCTTCTTGTAGACCCCTTCAGATACTGGAAGGCCACAATGAGGTCACCCCAGAGCCGCCTTTTCTCCAGACTGAACAGCCCCAACTCTTTCAGTCTTTCCTCACAGGAGAGGTGCTCCAGCCCTCTGATCATCCTCATGGCCCTTCTCTGGACACGCTCCAGCATGTCCATATCTGTCTTCAATTTAATAGTATTGGTAGTATTACCAAGGTTGGAAGAGACCTCAAAGATCATCAAGTCCAACCTGTAACCACAAACCTCACAACTAGACCATGGCACGAAGTGCCACATCCAGTCCCCTCTTGAACGCCTCCAGGGATGGAGACTCAACCACCTCCCCGGGCAGCCCATTCCAATGACGAATCACTCTCTCGGTGAAGAACTTTCTCCTCACCTCGAGCCTAAACATAGTAGAATCATTGAATCATTTTACGTAAGTGATACTTATCCAGTAACCAATCCAGAAAAAAAAAAAAAAAGAGACTTGGTCACTGAATACTGGGTTTCCACATTTTGAAATCCAAGGAGCAGGACTTGGGACACACAAACCCTCTTTGTGGAGATATTACAAAAGTATGAAGGTAACTGATTTTTGTGTCAAGAAAGATTAATTGACTACAGAAATATTTGGTATACAAAAAATGCATTCTTTTTCCCTCCTAAACCTGGCTCTTGTAAAAAATTGTATTGAAAAAAACCTGCAAATATCAAGCAACAGCTTTTGTGGGGTGGAGGCAGAGAAGATTTAGACCTAGTCTGAGTTTCTGGATTTTTAAATAATTTTTTTCCTGGAAGGTCATGAGTGCTTTTATAAAAGGATAAAGAATATCTGAAGACCATAATGAGCAAGACTGAGACTACATATATAAGCAGCAGGTGAGGGAACTGGAATTGCTTAGTCTGGAGGAAGAGGAGGTTGAAGGGAGACCTTCTCGCTCTTTACAGCTCCATAAAAGGAGGTTGTAGCGAGATGGGTGTTGCTTGTCCCAAGTAACAAGTGATAGGACAAGAAGAAATGGCCTCTAGTTGCACCTGGGAAGGTTTAGATTGGGTATTAAGAAAAAATCTTTACTGAAAGAGTGGTCAAGACGAAAAGACTGCCCAGGAAGATGGGGGAGTCACCATCCCTGGAGGTGTTCAAAAAACCTGTAGACATGGTGCTTTGGGCCACAGTTTAATGTAGATGTTGGGTTGATGGATAGACTTGATGATCTTAGAGGTCTTCTCCAACTGAAAGAATTCTATGGTTCTATGCCTTTATAGTGCATCTTTATGCTTTTGAACATTATTGATGATCAGCACCGAATAGCCAATTTATTTAAATCACTGCTGTGAAATATACTCTCTGGCAGAATTCAAGCACCTATTGCTTTAGGACAACAGTCATTCCCTTCACCATTTTGGGGACTTCACCTGTTGCCAACTTATTCAGAAGTAGAAATATAAAACAAAACAACTGTCCCCTCTGGAACACAACATAAATTTACAATAACATAAACATTGTACTGTAGGAAGTAATTCCCATTAGAGTTTCCTGAAACCTTTGACTGCATTTTTTATAGGTCAGACGCTCTGCCCATTAAATACATCTGTCTACACTTTCAGAAATGAGACGCAGCAAAAGCCATTGCATGGAAATGTTAGTGCTAAAACTTATGATTTATGATAGGCTATTACTTCAATACACTCCATCTTGCATTATGAATGGCATCAAAATCTCATGAGCTGATAAATGTGGCACCCATTACTAACCTTTTGAACTGCTATCATATGGAGAGAGAAATAAATAAATAAATAAAAAAGCTTTACAAAATTCAAATCCTTCCATACAACAGCAGCTTTGGCACTGAATCTTGTACCATGTGTAAACTAAGGCTGATACTCATTCTGGGATAGCAGAAGACCACTGGGGTGTAAAAAAACAGAATGAATTTAATTCAGCTGTGATTTACCCTCCACAACCTCACTGAAGTCCACTGGACTTCACATGGTGTAGTTTAATACTACATTTTGCCCAAAGCAAACATTACTACCTACATTTCTACCACTGCTTTCAGACATGAAAAAAGTTTCTTTCTTTTGCTCCCAGAAAGTTTGGATTACAGTTATCCCATATTTAGAAATGCCTCTATCTAGACAGAAAAGTTGTTTTCTTTCACATTTCTCATGAAGCAAAAGCCAACAAACACTAGTTAATTTGTGTTTACTTATATGCACCAGTTCTTATACTAATGGCTTTGACCAGAAGGCCATACAATCAGAAAAAGATTCCATACTTCCCTGGGAGAAGCATCTCCACTAAAATAATAGCCAAAACAAAACCCCCATAGTGAATGCTTTCTGTTTTGTCTATACACATCACCTACACACACAGCCACACATAAATTAAGAACAAACATGTAATGGAATCATAGAATGGTTGGAATTAGAAAAGCCCTTTAAAGGTCATCTAGTCCAACCCTCCTGCAGGGACATCCCTGACTGGATCTTCAGCTCAGATTGTCCTTCAATTTGGTTTTGTGGGAGAAGGTAAGAGATTATTACGAAAAAAATAAAAAAATAACAGATTGCATTGGGTTGGAAGGGACCCTCAAAGGTCATCTTGTCCAACCCCCTTGCAGTTAGCAGGGACACCTCCAACTAGAGCAGGCTGCCCAGGGACACATGAATTCTGATCTTGAATGTCACCTGGGCAACCTGTTCTGGTATTTCACCACCCTCACTGTGCAGAACTTCCTCCTGTAGTCCAAACTAAATGTGTCCTGCTCCAGTTTCCTGATCACCTACAAAAATTATTTTCATAGATTCACAGAATAGTTGGGTTGGAAGGGACCTTAAAGATCACCTAGTTCCACCCCCTGCCTCAGGCAGGACGCCTTCCACTAGATCAGGATGCTCAAGGCTTCATCCAGGCTGGCCGTAAACACCTCCATGGAAGAAGCATCCATGACCTCCAGGAGCAACATGTTCAAATGCCTCACCATCCTCACCATAAAGAATGTCTTCCTAACACCCAGTCTAAATCTCCCCTGTGATGGAGTGTATTGCACTCCTTTATCAGTGAACGGAAAACTGAATTCTATCTTCTGTACGGCTTCTCTGCCACAGAGAATTTTCTCTGTAACACATGTAAGTGGTAGTCCAACCAAGCTCTGTGGAAGAGAAAGGCTAGTTTACTTTAAATAGGTACTATGGGCTTTCATGTTAAAACATGCAATTCTATTATGTGCTGATAGAAGCTTTAAATCAGAAACTGACTTTTTCCCATCAGTATTAGCTCATAGGATTTTTCTCTCTGTATGAGGTCATGGATAACTGATTAGAATAGATATTACAACTGAGACTGCTTAATGATTCGATTTATTTATGAGTACTTGTGTAAGTACTTCTTGAAACACATTGAACTTGTTGAAATGTCACGCTTTCTCAGATTTTTCGTTGTCATTATCAAGATGAATGACGATGAGCTTGACGTTATTCGAGATTTAACAATATCAATGAAGTCTTCAACAAAACAAACTATCAAGTAAAAATAATTACAATTAAAATGCAAACATCAAAGTGCCCAGAAGTTCTTGTTTGTGCTAAATCTCATGGAGTCAGAGAGGCAATGACTGCAGGAGCTGTTTTTAAGATCAGATGACTCAGTAGATTTTGTCAGTTGAGGTAGCTGTTTCAGGCCCAAATCATGGCCCTCAAAAATTAAACTCAGACTGGGTACTTGCTCCAGATACCTGCAGTACAAAATTCCAATTCATAATGAAGTAGTGGTAATATTATAAACTGGTATCTGTACTCTGAAGAGCACGACTCTGATATAAGACAAACCTGCTGTTCCCACAGCTGAGACTCTCCCAATACAGAAGACTCCTGTCACACACCTTCTCCATGAGGAACTTTTTCGTTAAAGAAGCAGGGTTAATTTAGTGAAGAGCTCATTTCTCTCTCCTAGCCACTCTTACTTCCCTTGCAACTCTTCTGGGAAAGGGCAGGTTGCTATCCAGCCTCTAACAGTCTTTCTCTTCTTGCTTTGTCTACCAGTGCCTGTCAATGATGAAATCATTGCCTGAACACTTAGGAGGAAAGTTCTGTTGCTTGAATCAGGTGAGAACAGAGCTCTTCAGCAAGAATTGCACAGTCGAAATCATCCTAGTCGCCAGCTTACCCAGTTCAAGAAGATAAAGAGCTACAGCACTAACCACTGTCTTGTCCATTTGCAGCATAGTATAGACAAGGGGACACTTGCTCTTACAAACGTGCACAACTCAGATAACCTGTTTCCATTCCATCTGTTTCAATTCCTCTCAAATCCTCTGTATCTGAGACTACAGCTCCAAGCTAATAGAATGATGCAAACTTGTAATTAGCACAAATGCTACCAGCACAGCCAGCAGGAGACTAATCTGGATTTAGAGAGCACTGCTGCTAAGGAAGTCACAGCACTAAAACAGTTAACTCCTCAAAATATCCACACACTTGTGAACAGAAGAAACCCCCAAACAACCCTAGCAAGCACAGGAATGGTAATTGTTGTATCTCTGAAGTCTGGGAGTAAAATCAGGAAATATAATAAAAGGAAGTTCAGCAATTTAACCTGTTTGAACTTGTTCTTAAATCTAGTTATTAGACACAAATGCTGACGCTGCTAAGCTTTTCTGAACCTCCACTGACATGAAAAATATGCACTGTGCGTATTTCTGGTTGCTCGAGTTTGGAATTGCTTTTATGAATCCACAATAACTGCATTTCATCGTACCTGACAGCTATCTCTTGTGAGATCCTTTTCTTCCTGAGGCAAAGAGAACAGCACCCAAAAAAAAAAAATCATCAATGGAACAACAAAGCAAATTCACTGAAATCCCAAGAATGTAGGTGAGGTCAGCAAAAATTTTCTTGTGAAGAAGTGAAAACAGAAAGGAATGAATCCAGACTCCACAAAAAATCCCAGTTACCAGAAAATACAACTTTACCAATTTGACCATAAAGGCAACATGCAGACACTAGGCAAGGGCAAGGAGAACTAGAGAAAGAGCATTTTAGCCCTTTGAGTGCAAGACAAAACAGGGAGGAAATATTCCATAAAACACAATTGGTCGGTTTCTGAAACTTCATCTGAAGTGTTTTTTCCCTTTCATTTTAAAGGATAAAAAGGTCACCTAGACAAAACAGTATCTCAGGCTTCTTCTCCAGCCGTGATAAATCAATCCACAACTATAAAATATTGAAGTGGTCTCTAAAATTACTTGGAAGAAGCTAGGCAACATTATTAAACAGCTAGTAGGTATATACCACTTGATAGAAGTGTTTTCATAGAAGGCCAAAAGGACCTTCAAAGGTCATCCAGACCAACCTCCCTGATGTTAGCAGGGACTTCCTCAACTAGATCAGCTTGCCTAGGGCCTCATCAAGCCCCACGTTGAATATCTCCATGGATGGGGCCTCAAACACCTCCCTGGGCAACCTATTGCAGTGTTCCACCACCCTCATAGTAACTTGTTCCTAATACCTAATCTAAATCTACTCTTTCTAGTTTGAATCCATTGCCCCTTGTCCTATCACTGCAGGCCTTTGTAAACAGTCTCTCTTCATCCTTCCTGTAGGGCTCCTTTAGGTACTGGAGGTTGCTATTAGGTCTCCCTGGAGCTTTCTCTTCTCCAGGTCGAACACCCCCAGCTCCCTCAGCCTGTCCTCATAGTAGAGGTGCTTTGACTCCCTGATCACTTTTGTGGCCCTCCTCCGGACCTGCTACATCAGGTTCATGTCCTTCCTATATTGAGGGCTCCAGACCTGCACACAGTACTCCAGGTGAGGTCTCACCAGAGTAAAGTGGCAGAATCACCTCTCTGGATCCGCTGGCAACGCATCTTTTGATGCTGTGCAGGATGTGAATTGCCTCAGTGCTGCAGAAGAGCATGGGCTATGGATTTTAGCCTATTCCTGTGCTGCTGGGGCATCAAATGACTTTTCATCTCTTTCTGTAGCCTTTGTGAGCAAGTCTATCTTCCTTTTAGGATCAAGCTACATCCACTGATATCCTGGACTAGTTATGTTGCTCAGGCTTTAACAATTAAATGCACAAGGATACAGAGATGCTATCATTTTGTGCTGGTGTAAGGTATGGCAGATTCCTTTTACTTCCACCTTTGATATTCATATCAAAGCAGAAACTCTGGTTGTGAAAACAAAACATCTACACGTACTCCAACTGTGTTTACATCCAATTAAAGCAGGAGGCTCTAGCTCCGTGTGCATCACACTTCATCACAAAAAACAAAGGAATTAGGTCTGTTGAGTATTTTCTAGATTACAAATTAATTGGGAAAATAGCACAGCAGCTGTCAGTAATAAAAGCTGCATCTACAGTGCTCTATCTAAAAACTTATGTTTAATCATAAAGAGATCTTGAAAAGAGAATAAACAAGCCAGAAGAGGAACATACATAACTGAATATTTGTTGGTTTGATATGATATTGAGAGCATTCCATTTCAGACTGCTACAAATTCAGAACAGCTTCCTAAAGCTAAGAGGTATTTCACTGCATGAGATATTTCAAGTGCATTAAACATGGTTTCTATAATAGCTTGTCCAAGAATAAGAATCCATGAATATATATATATTATATATATACATATATATAAAAAATACATATAAATCCTCAAGTCACTGACACTCAGAAGTTCTAAAACACTCCAACACATCCTTTGGTGTGTGCAGGAATAAAAAAGTGTATGTATTTTATATATCTGTCTAGATATCCAGATATAGATACATAAATACATTTAAATATGTATTTTATACTTATCAAATATTCATTTTTAGGTGTGTGTATATAAATATATATTGGACATAATATATAGGGGGGTGTGTGTGCATATAGATAGATAGATATATAGATATGTAAATGGCCTCAAGCTGCAACTGGGTAAGTTTAGACTGGACATTAGAAAAAAATTTCATGGAAAGAGTGGTCAGGTATTGGAATGGGCTGCCCAGGGAGGTGGCTGAGTTACCAACCCTGGATGTGTTTAAAGGATGCTGGGATGTGGTTTAGGGGTGAACCTTGTAGAGTAGGGTTCTTATTTGGACTTGGTGATCCTGAGGGTCTTTTCCAACCTGAATGTTTCTGTGATATATACATACAGAGACGCTTCCCTCAACAAACACTATGAAATTCAACCTAAGCCTTACAGTCCAGAAAGCTCTATAATCATTAACAACAAATGCTTTGCCCTGTACATCTTACAGAAGGCTGCTCATTTCTACCTAGTTAATTAGGTGTGACTATTCCTAAGTAGTTCCATGTACAATTCTTGATATTCTAAAGAATTTGTACAAGATATTTAGGTCTCACCTGGAACACAAGCTAAATTACTCACCTTTCTTCCTGCTAAAAGCACGATTCATGTTGAAAAGTCTATTCAGTCAACAACGTTTCTGGATCCGGTTTACTTCCCCACTTTAACCTGCAGAACAATACATATAAGGAAACAGAAAAGTCCATCATTATATTAAAATTTAGCTCATTACCTTCATATTCAAGACAATGCAAGCGATTTTAAGAAGTAATTCAAAGAAATCAAAGGGAGCTGTGCTTGGCTGAGGAAGAAATTGCAGCATTGGGAAGATTTATGTTTGAATGCCCAGTGATGCTTAATACAGAAAGGCATTTTAAAGCTCTCCATGAAGCTCTTCTCTGTGAGACTTCAGACACACACAGCAGATGGCATTATATGGATATACGATGGCAAATACTACACACAAATAGGTTGGGAAAAAAGCTTCCAAATGAATGCTCACTACAAGACTCCATAGAAACATTCAGTTCACATTTGCACTGTCCTGTTTTGTGTCATTTAGGCTGTCAGATTATTTCAAGCTACGCTTTCATCTTCCTGTGAGCTTGACATTATGGCAAGAGGAATCACAATATAAAGATTCCTCTTCACACATGGATTCAACACTGGAAGAAAAAAATGCCTTCCATCAGTGCAACTACCTCCTTACTCTGATTACATCACATTACACAACAAATTCCATCTTTTCTACACTTAAACACACTCATAAATTATCTCTTAAAACACTCTCAAACGAATGTCATCTTTCATGCACAGTATTATCTGCGACTTTTACCCTTTACCAACATTTTGTAGCCAAAACAAAGAAAGAATAAAAATCAGACATATCTGTTCAAAGCTGACCCATTCTGTAGTGTATTTTCCTTTTTCAACCATATGTAAAGATATTCCCACCACCCCTTTCCACTGTGTTCAGATCTTCCAAACAAAAGCCACATCAGTGCCCCTTCTCTGCTGTCAAAGCAGTCCAGCCAAAGGCCAAAGAAAAAAAAAGGGAATACATTTAAAATAAAAATCAAAGCACTTTGGTACCAGATGACCTTTTTAATCAGTTAAAATATGCTTAGAATCAAAACAAAAGTTAGGCCAATATTTCAAATGTGAGCATCAAGATGACAAGTTCATTTAGGATACTTCATGCATCGTATGAATACTTTGTGGTGCACATCCTTCTTTTTCAAGTAATTAAGTTCAATACCAATTAAAGCAATTATAGCCCTATTTCTGTGTAGATGGGTGATTTTTTTTTTTTTCCAGATTTCAACATGTGGGTAATTACAGCTAAAACACACCTCCATTTTCTGTTCAAATAATCCCTGGGGCAGACTGCCCAGGGCCCTGTTAGAACACCCATACCTGAAGGGATTTAAAAGATGTGTAGATGTAGTGCTGCGGGACATTGTTTTGTGGTGACTTGGGTTAATGGTTGGACTTGATGATCTTAATCTCTCTTTGAGGTCTCTATGACCTCTTTTCCATACAATCCTGTGAGCAAGAACAATTGCTGTTTACCTGAGCCACAGCACACTACCCTATAAGTGCAACCAACCAACACTTGCTCTTTAAAGTACATATACCAGTTGGGTTTTGGTTTACATATTTTATTGAGTAATTCAGAAGGGAGGATGCAATAAAATAAACCAAGGTAGTAGGATGTATCAAAACCACTAGATGGGAATTATAAAATCAAGTCCCACTGGCTGCCTTCACTATCAACAGCACCACAAGAAGTTGTGGATAGACAGAGGTCCGCAAAGCCAGCTAACACCCTAATGGCTCTGAAGTCCTAGGGATGACCTCAGCAGCACCACTCAACCAGGTAATGGCATTGGGGTAACTGCAGTAAGTAATAGCTCACCTGGCAGGGAGTTTCACTTAAGGCTGCCCACACCTGAGTAGTTCTCTTCGCAGAGAGAGAACAGATCAGGACTTAAAACAGTGTAAATGATGACAATTCAGTTTAAATGATGAAACAAGCACTGAAGAACATCAGTTGCCTGAACATTTGAAATTCTGATGTGTTTAGCTTAGAGGCTTACTTATACAGGGAACACAGAATCACAGAATGTTAGGGGCTGGAATGGACCTCAAAAGCTCATGCAGTCCAACCCTCCTGCCAGAGCAGGATCACCTAGAGCAGATCCAGGCAGGTTTTGAATATCTCCAGAGAGGGAGACTCCACAAACCCTCTGGGCAGCCTGTTCCAGTGTTCTGTCACCATCACAGTGAAAAAATTTTCCTCATGTTTCCATGATAATTCCTATGCCTCAACTTCCATCATTGTCCCTTGCTCTGTCATTGGGCATCACCCAGCAAAGCCTGACTCCATCCACCTGACACTCACACCTCATGTATTTATTAAAAGGAATGAGGTCACCCCTTAGTCTCCTCCAAGCTAAAGAGCCCTAGCTCCCTCAGACTCTCCCCATTAGGGAGATGTTCCATTTCCCCAGTCATCCTTGTGGCTCTGCACTGGACTCTTTTTAGCAGTTCCCTGAGGTCCCTCTGGAGCTGAGGGCCCCAGAACTGGACACAATATTCCAGATGCAGCCTCAGCAGGGCAGAGTAGAGGGGGAAGAGACAGATATCCTGTTATAAAAACTTAGGTGCTATAAGCAATTGCAGAACTTTGTTCAGGATGTTCACCTTGTCAGGGAAGAAAATATAGAAGGATGGAGTTTTGCTTTCCCCTCTTAGATACCTCTGACAGTTTTCTTACACAGCAGAGGACAAATCACTTGGTCTAACATGGCCTTTTTTGGAACCCTTTTTATTTTTTCAGTGGTGTACTCCTGTCCTTATCCAAGAGACAAGTAAGTAATTGAGATTCCTTATTGAGTAGAGGATCTCCTAGAGACTATGCACACACATCATGAGGCTGTGGGCTGCCCACATTTCTAGGGATCATCATGCAAGTATTATGTTTAAAACACAGCATAACCATGTGGGTTTGTTCTCATGGACAAGGATATATTACCATTAAAGTAATCTACACCACTAAAAGCCAAAATTTATTGGCTATTTACCTAAAAATGGGCAGTATTTGCCAAACGTGTGTTCATTATTCCAATTCCAACAAAACATCAATAGAACAAAATGCAGAAATGGCTTAGGCAACAACTAGTATTAAAACACTTAATCACTGTAATTCCTCTTATCACAGAAAATGTGATTAAACGGGGAAAGAAACAAAATTAGCTTAATGCAGCTACTTCTAAAACTCCATCAAACTCCAATACAAACAACTTAATGCAGAAAAAGCAGATGGTTAAGTGCCCCATAACATTTCGCTATTTCAAATGAACAACCTAAATGCCACAAGGCTAATTTCCAATTCCTCAGCTGGGCTTGAGGCAAGAGGGTGGTGGGTATCAGACTATCATAAGCAGCACTACTAAGCAAAGCTAGGGTTTGATATATCTGTGACATCTTTGGTCACTCTATCCTAACAGAAAAACAAAACCATCAGGGGCAAGCAAGCTGTTCTCTGACCATGGACTCCGCAATATTTTTCTGATAGAAAATGGTTTTGCTAGACACACAAAGCTGCTGCAAGAAACCAACTTGCAAATCAGCTTGTTAAAAGCTTGTAATGAAGTCAAAAGGAAAGAAGTCACAAAATTCCATTATGGTTGAGGGGATCCTGTGCAGAAGGGTCCCATGAACCACAGAGTCAGAGAATGCTAGGAGTTGGAAGGAACCTCCAGAGATCACCTAGTCACTCGCCAAAGCAGGATCACCTAGGACAGGCCACACAGGAATGCATCCAGGTGGGTTTTGAAAGTCTCCAGAGAAGACTCCACAACCTCTCTGGATAGCTTGTTCCACTGCTCTGTCACACTCACAATAAAGAAGTGTCTCCTCATGTTGAGGTGGAACTTGCTGCGTTCCAACTTATAGCTGTTGCTCCTTGTCCTATTATTTGGCACCCCTGAAAAGAGCCTGGTACTTTCATCCTGACACTGACCCCTCAGATATGTAGAGACTTTGATAAGATCCCCTGTCAGCCTTCTCTTCTTCCGACTAAACAGCCCCAGGTCTGTCAGTCTTTCTTCACAGGAGAGATGTTCAAGTCCTGCAACCATCCTCATAGCTCTCTGCTGGATAGAGTCCAGCAGATCCCTGTCTCTCGTGAATTGGGGAGCCCAAAACTGGATGTGGTGAAATCACTTGTTTAGAGAGGATAAAGCTGTTTTAACTATCAGAGGCATTAGGGATTAGGAAAGTGGAGCAAACCATTTCATTACTCATTACTTAGGAAGACACACCTACATAAAGAATGTTTCTCTACATTATTCCTAGGGGTTTTCTTCAGCTTTGTCCAGAAACCAAACCCTACCAGGAAATACAAACTTGCATGTGATTTCACAAAACAAGTTAATGGACAAAACATGGAGAGTTCTGACAGGTACAACTAGGGAAAACAGGGTTATGTCAGGCTATTTCTTTTGAAGCAGAGAGACAAAGGAGGCTGAAAGAAAGAAAAGGCTTAGAATCATAGAATTGTCAGGGTTGGAAGGGACCTCAAGAATCATTTAGTTCCAACCCCCCTGCCATGAGCAGGGACACAGAATCACAGAATCACCAAGGTTGGAAGAGACCTCAAAGATCATCAAGTCCAACCTGTCACCACAGACACCTCATACTAGAATCAGGTTGTGCAGAGCCACATCCAGTTTGGCTGTAAAAACCTCCAGGGATGAGGCTTCTACCCTGGGCAACCTGTTCCAGTGTGTCACCACCCACATGGGGAAGAACTTCTCCCTAACATCCACTCTGAATCTACCCACTTCTAGTTCTGCTCCATTCCCCCTAGTCCTATCACTACACAACATCCTGAAAAATCCCTCACCAGCTTTCTTGCAGGCCCCCTTCAGATACTGGAAGGCCACAATAAGGTAAGGTTAGAAAATAATTTTAAGTTAGAAAACAATTTTCTTAAACTAATGATAATAAAAATCTAAATGACAGGCACACATCCTTGGGGAGGGGGGGAAGACACAACATTCTCACTCTGAACAAAAACAAGGGCATGTGAAGTGGAATATTTAAGCTGACACATCAAACTTTAAACGATAACAGAAGAAAGCAAACACCTTCATATCCTTTTCCCTTTCTCTTCACTGTCACTAACCCCCAGCAAGGAGAAAACTGCAAAATGGCAAGGGGTACAAAGAGAGTCATGGATTTGGTGACTGTGGTGTTTGCAGGCATTTGGACTGATGAGTGCATGGGTGGAAAGATTTGGAGGTGAAATCATCTCCTCTGTAATTACCTTTTAACACCAACAATAATGCTGTTTGCTGTCTTCTGTGCTTTATGCAGCAAAGGAAACCAAACAAAGGAAGAAGGGTGGCAGGCTTCCAGCTTCCAGCAGAAGCAACTGCAGTCCTCCCTGGCTGCTGAAACAACACCAAAGCTTCCACACAGACATCTTTAAATGCCTGTGGGCTCCTTCAGGAATGTTGTGTTCTGATTTGTTTTCTAAATTTAGAGCTGTCTCAGACAAGCCAAGAGAGAGAATACTTAAGAAGGGGATGAAACAAATCACCAGTGTAACGGGTCTCATTTGTCTCTTATTTTCCTCTTAAAAAGGGGGTATTCCTCAGGATTTATTTGGGGTTCCCCCTCCCTTCAAATGGCATAGGCTGGAACCTGGATTAATTTTTTTGTGTGTGTGAACCTCCTTTTCATGCCACAAAGAATCTTTCCAATAACACCTACCCAAAAGCCCCAACTTGTACCCATCCACTGTCTATAATAAAATAAAAAGGGGGAGTCCAATCTCTCCCTTCCCTCTTAAACACAGTTTCCACACAAAGCCACACTTAGCTTCAAATCCTTGAAGATATGAGACACTTTCCCCTCTCAGATCTCAGCCTTTCAAGCATGCTGGGTAACATTTCTTAAGGAATGAAGTACAAAACGTCTTCAACCCTGTTTTCAAAAGAGCCACAGCACACAGGAATGTATGATTCATTGACCTGCAATGAAACTTGGGCTTATAATGTTACTTCTGAAGGTTAGATGAGAAACTTTGGAGTATGGCAACAGTTTAAAATTCCTTTTTTCTGAATTAAGACAAAACCACCATGAAAATATTGCCCTGATAGATACGACATGTGATGTAATAAAGAAAAAACTGATATACAAAACCAACCATCACGTCATCACAGGATCATAGGATGTCAGGGGTTGGAAGGGACTCAAAGAGATCATCAAGTCCAACCCCCTTGCCAGAGCAGGACCACACAATCTAGCTCAGGTCACAGAGGAACACATCCACATGGGCCTTGAAAGTCTCCAGAGAAGGAGACTCCACAATCTCTCTGGGGAGCCTGTTCCAGTGCACTGGGACCCTTACAGTATTGAGGTGGAACCTCCTGTGCTGCAGCTTACGTGCATTTCTCCTTGTCCTATCACAGGGAGCAAGTGAACAGAGCCTGTGCCCTCCCTCCTGACACCCAGCCCTCAGATTTATATTTACAAAGATTTATTAAATACCCTGTAAGTCTTCTCTCTCCAGAATTAAATGCCCTGGGTCCCTCAGCCTCTCCTCATAATGTACCCCTTCCTTTTGTATGACAGCACTGCCTTGACACAACCCTTTATCCTCTTGAAACAGCCAAAGTGTATGAAAAAAGATACTGACAAGCAAGGAACAAAATTCAGTCCAGACTTGATTAGGGGACTAGAATATCTCTCTCAGGAAGAAAGGCTGAGGTATTTGGGGCTTTTTAGCCTGAAGAGAAGACTGAGAGGGGGATCTTATAACTACTTAAAGGGTGGGTGTCAGAAGGATGGGGCCAGTCTTTTTTTCAGCAGTGCCCAGTGACCAGACAAGAGGCAATGGGCACAAACTTGAACACAGGAAGTTCCATCTAACCCTGAGAAGGAACTGCTTTACTTTGAGGGTGTTAGAGCACTTGAATGGGCTGTCCAGAGAGGTGATGGAGTCTCCATCTCCTGAGGCATTCAAAAGCCACCTAGACACCATCCTGGGCAGCCTGCTCTGGGTGAATCTCCTTTAGCAGGGGGGTTGGACTCAGATGATTTCCAGAGGCCCCTTCCAACCCCAAACATTCTGTGATTCTGTGACCCAAGCCTTCACCCACATGCAGCCTTTCTTAATGTTCAGGAAACAAGCAGTTACATTCAAGGTTATGCAAATGTGTCCTCTAAGTCTATAACTGATCACAGAATTAGGAATACAGGAATAAAAACCACAACAGTATTTAAACAGAATTTAGTGCTACAAAGTCTAGCAGGAAAAATACCTCCTCAAGATCCACAACCAGCACTTTGAGGTTCACCAAAACTGAACAACTTCCTGTCAGGTGAAGTTCTCAGCCTGTGCTTGGGCTTTACAATTGCACAGAAGCATAAAGGGAGTACAAAGGAGAACATTCAGTCACTGGCAAGCTGTAAAGTTCTATTAATCTCCGCATTTTCAAAAACACTCCTTAGCCAGAATCAAGTGCCAGGCATACTTTTGGGGTGGAGGCAAGTCTGCAAGAAGTCCAAGATTAATTCTTGTAATTCCTCACATGTGCAGAGGGGGTAGGGAAGCTGGTCAAGAACTGGTGTTCTACCTAATGCTCTCCCCACTACACCTTGCTGTTGATCTTCTCTATGGGGCAGAGCTCAAAGAATAACTCTGGTGGACTGTCAGCCTTCAGAGCTGGCCCTGCAGCAAGGGAGGCATGAAAATGAAGTGACCAAAGGTGTCACAGGGGCTCACCAAGTGAGAGTGAAGACAGAAGCAGTCTGGCAAATTCCAGAACAGCTGTGAAGCACATCCCTAACACATAGCTCACCTTCAAAAACACTCACTCTCCTGTGAAAAGGATTGGCTGGAGTATCCTAATCTGAAGGCAAAAAAACATTCCTCTGGTCTGGCAGTGATCACAGCCCCTGTTCTCCACAAGCTCCTGAAACCAGCTGGAAGGT
Source organism: Picus viridis (assembly GCA_033816785.1). Taxonomy (NCBI): domain Eukaryota; kingdom Metazoa; phylum Chordata; class Aves; order Piciformes; family Picidae; genus Picus; species Picus viridis. The sequence goes on from CM066587.1 coordinate 42,741,616, forward strand.
ACAGAATTATCAATCACACATGCTTTGTTGATTTTCTCGCTCAGCCAGGATAAGCTTAGTACCACTGTGACAAGGGTTTCTCCCCTCACAGCAAGAAGTCATTCAGAACACAGGTAAAGCATTGCCCTTAGTGTAGGTCTGCCAAAGCTACAGGGGTACTCGGAAACTGGGGACAAACAGACAGTCCTGTTTCATTACAAATACCAACATCAAAAAAAAGCTGGTATCAGAAAACCTACATGAAATGTAGGCATTTCAGGCTGGCTGGCAAAAACTTTGAGCAAGTGGCTTTTTATACTCCTGTTTCCTAAAAAATAACTTCTTCAACAGGAAAGAAGAAAACACAGACAAGAAATAGGTAAGGAAGAAGATATCGAGACATCTGACAGCAAACACAGCTCCTTCGGCAAGGTTGCACTCACTTTTGACTTGTTTTACAGCAAGAAGAAATACCAACTCCAAGAAACATAACAAGAACACATTTCAAGTAGAACTCTGAAGGAAAGGTGTCTAAAACCGCTGCAAGCACCAATAAATCCTCTGACAATTTGCTAATGGAACCATCTTTAAGGGGGGAGGAGAGAAGAAGAATACAGAATTCAGTTGTTTCTCAAAAACAGTTCTCTAGATTTTCAGAGCTGCATCTAGTTCTGGTGCCCCCAGCATAAGAAGGACATAGAACAGATAGAGTGAGTCCAGAGAAGGGCCACAAGGATGATTCTAGGGCTGGAGCACCGCTGCTATGAAGATAGGCTGAGGAAGCTGGGGTTGTTCAGCCTGAAGACCACCCCTGGGGGGACCTCAGAGATGCCTTCCAATACTTGAAGGGAACCTACAAGAAAGCTGGAGAGAGACTTTTCATAAAGGTGTCTAGAAATAGGAGAAAGTGGGATAGTTTGAAGCTGAAGAAGAACAGGCTTAGACTGGATCTAAGGACATTCTTCAGTGTGAGGGTGGTGAGACTCTGGAACAGGCTACCTAAAGAGATTGTGGATGTCCCCTCCCTGGAGGTGTTCAAGACCAGGCTAGATGTGGCCATGGGCAACCAAGTCTAGAGACGTGTCCCTGCCCATGGCAGAGGGGACTGGATGATCTCTAAGGTCCCATCCAACCTGAGCCATTCTATGATTTGCCTTTTAAAGCATCAGAAAAGATATTTTATTTTTTAAATATTGTGCTTCTCAACATATTTATTTGTAAATTATTATTTTGCATTATGCTTATCAATCATGCTGTGGACATTTATTAGTGGATTCTGTTAGTCACAGAACAAAATGATGTTATTACAAACAAAAGAAGCTATTTTAAAACCAAGAATATTCCTTTCTTCCTAAACTTGTCATACTTTGCAAGAAAAAATGATATTCTCGTTGCATTCACTATAATAGAATAACTTTCAGTGAAAGCAGGAGGAGCTTCCTCATCCTTCAAATCCACAAGTGCCAGTGTCTAGTGAAAATGATGAAGGATTTCAGTTGTGTGAGACTAAATTTTGCTCTGTTGTACAGGAACTTACAGATGTCAGATGCTCGAGAGCCAGTAGAAAGGCTTTACACATGTTGACTCTCAAAGAACTTGGGCCCTTTCATCTGCTTCCAAAAGAGAGACAGCAAACATCATTTTCACTTGCAGACAAGAGGGTCTGCATTAGACATCCCATTAGCCTTTTGGTCATCTATATGGAATCTGAACAAGATTTATGCCTGCTCCACTACTTTTAAGACAAATGATGGAGAGCCTGGGGAGCTTTGCCAGTGTTTTGTTTTCAGCAGCAATAAAGTGAGTTTAAGTGATGGGCTTCATCATGAACATGTAAAGATAGAACAGCTCTGAAAAATAAACCAGCTCTGGTGGAAGGGATACTACACTATGAATTTTTTACTTGCTGTGTGAATAATTTTACACACAGTCCTTGCTTGGATGGATATATACAGTTGAAGTATGACATGACACTGAACCTGGTTATTCCTATGTTGGCATCATGCTTTCTTTCCTGATCCAATTGCTCCACACACTATCTATAGAAGCTATTTATGTAATTAGTGACAAATTATTTTCAAACCCTCTACTGCATTTCCCTTGGCAGGGAGGAAGTAGAAGGAAAAAGTAAGTGAAATTTTCAGATCTCCAAAGCACAGCAGTTCTAGAACATCAGTGCTAGAATGTTTCCAGAGGGCCAGAAAGATGATCAGAGGGCTGGAGCACCTCTCCTATGGGATCAGCTGAGAAAGTTCTGTGTTATTCAGTTTGGAGAACAGAAGGCTCTGGGGAGACCCTACTGTAGACTTCCAGTATCTGAAGGGGGCTACAAGAAAGCTGGGGAGAGACTTTTTAGGTTTTTGGGTAGTGATAGGACTAGGGAGAATGGAACAAAAATAGAAATAGGTAGATTCAGATTGGATGTTATGATGAAATTCTTCACCACAAGGGTGGTGAGACACTGGAACAGGATGCCCAGGGAGGTGGTGGAAGCGCCATCCCTGGAAGTTTTTAAGGCCAGACTGGATATGTCTCTGAGCAACCTGATTCTAGAGTGAGGTGTCCCTGCCCAAGGCAGGGGGTTGGAACCAGATGATCCTTGAAATCCCCTCCCACCCTGACAATTCTGTGATTCTGGGAAAGTCATGAGAACCTTGTGCAACTGCTATGGTTATATTTAATTGTATTCACTGCATTTTGACAGTCACATTGTAAAAACTGCTGCTGACAGGAAAGGCAGAGATAAGATGACTCAGCAGGGGTTCTGAAGGTAGTCTCCAAATAAAGCACAGCAACTTTAGTAATAATATAGCTCCATTCTGCTCATCATATTGAGCAGATCTATGGTAGAGGTAGGATAGTTTAACAACGGGCTCCAGTCTACTGCTTTAACAAAAGGATATTTAGCTGATATTTGGCATTAGACTTATCATTGTGCACACATGTTCAGTGAGTCCCTGAAGGCCCCTCAGTGTGCTTCCCTCAAGGTGCACTAAACTTAACTGAAGTTCAAAAGCTGATTACTCATGTTCATAAGATGATTAAGATGAAGTGAAATACCCAGATGTCTGTTTAGATGGAAACAACTTCCAATTTCTGGGTAGGTACCAAGGAACAACCAGCAAGAAAAGAGTGAGGAGAAATGTGCCTGCTTCTACCCTCACACACCTCCCTGTATTACCTGTGCCCAGCTCTAGAGCCCCCAACACCAGAAAGACATGGAACTGTTGGAGTGGGTCCTGAGGATGGCCATGAAGATGATCAGAGGGCTGGAGAACTTATCCTATGAAGACAGGTTGAAAGAGCTGTGGTTGTTCAGCCTGGAGAAAAGAAGGCTCGGGGGACACCTTATTGTGACCTTCCAATATTTGAAGGAGGCTACAGGAGAGCTAGGGAGGGACTTTTCACAAAGGCATGGAGTGACAGGATGAGGGATAATGGCTTCACATGGAAAGAAGCTCAAATTAGATTAGAAATTAGGAATAAATTTTTCCTCATGAGGGTGGTGAGGCACTGGAACAGGTTGCCCAAGGAAGTTCTGGAGATTCTAAGCCTGGAAGATGGGGCCTTGAGCAACCTGGTCTAGTACAAGGTGTCCTTGCCCACAGCAGGACAGTTGGAATTAATGATCTTTAAGGTCCTTTCCAAATCAAACCAGTCTATGACCTTTGCTCCTGTACAGATTTCACAGTACACACCAGATGTTTGCTGCAGTCCTCTCTCTGGTGTCTTAGCAGGCTTGTTCCAACTTATTATAAATGCAAAACGAAAGAATTAGTCATTCTTCCCCCAAGAGCTCTGAACTATGACATTACAAATGATTTTATAACTCTTTGAAGTAATAATTTGGAGACTTTGTAATTTATTTATTTTTTTTAAGAGTTTGGGGAAGTTTGCTGCTTGGTTTCTTTTGTGGTGCAGAAGATGAGTACAAAATTAACAGAGATCATTGTCTTATGGAAATCACAGAATCACCCAGGTTGGAAGGGACCTCTAAAGGTCATCGAGTCCAACCCCTCTGCAGTGAGCAGAGACATCCTCAACATAGAATTATAGAAGAATGAGAACACATGCTAAAAAATTATGATCATGTCAAGGGAGGGGGAAGATTATAATATTATTTAAACCTGGTCATTTGTAGGACTTCAAGTCCATACTTTCATACCTTCATTAATTTGGAGAACATTGTTCCACAACTCTCCCTCAAAGGAGAGCCAGAAGCCTGTATCAATTCCAAGCACACTGACTGCTATACAGAGCAGATATGTCCTTTTTTATTCTCTTTTATATAGTCCAATTCCTATGATCACTTCCCTCCCAGCTCTAAAGGTCACATGCTGGAAAAAAAATAAAACAAGAAATCACTGCCATACAAATTTCCAACAACTGCATCCCTCACAGCCAATTCATTAACAGATTACGCTCCTCTGAAACAATGGCAGACAAAAGCGTCTTTCATTTAACAAAAATATCATGCACTTCACAAAGACTTCTACAGTCCAAGTCACTGAACACAACCCCTTACACTATTGAAGTCAACAGATTTCTCATTAATGTTAATGCATTCAGAATCTTTGCTATAATTGCTTAGCCCCAAGGACAGCATTAAGTTGTACTCAGAGATGAGACTGACTTTATTAAGTGATTGTGACAGCTTTCAAAATTGAGAAAAAGCTGGCAGTATCTTGCAAACTAGATTACACTGGGGCTTATGCTTTATCATATTGCATGCCTTTAGCTTATTTTCTCTAGCTCTTCTAAATACATTCTGAATACTCCCAGCGTTTCGACAAGGGTATGACATGAAGTTAGAAAAGCACAGATACCAAACTGACAGAATCACACTTATGGCAAATTAATCCCATCTCTTTCTTGTCGATGGAGTATGTGTTCAAGTAGTTCGTTATAATGTATATTAAGGAGGAACATTCAAGTTTTGTACAGCATTATGGTTATTATGGATCTTCATTCTGAGTTTTTTCAAGTGTTCCATCCCAGAGTAATTTAGTGGAAATTACTGAGATACAAACTACCTCATAATAGAATTTCCAAGCTAGCAAGACAAATATCTTCCATCATCCTGGATAGGAATGCTCTGTATCTTTTAATACAGTTGGTACAAAGGAGAATGTGTTAAGTTTTTAAAAGCATGACAGATCATCAAGTTCGGACTCGAACATTTACTGCATCACACGCAGAATGGTACTGGCAACTTGGGACTGTGAAGACAAGATTCTAGCCCCTGCTCCAGTTAATTTTCATGGAGTTGAAACAAGCTGCAAGCCTAACAAGATGCTCACAATCTGCTCAACTTTGCAGAGAAAAACTCTCCAATGTTGGGGGATGAAAGAGTGTCTTCTCCTGTCCTTTACAAGCATAGGATATTTGGACAATGATCTTTAAAACACTACACATAGAAACTCATTCCTCAGCACCATTCTGTGCTGAACACCCAGAACTAGAGGAGAGAAATAAAGACAGGTCACCATCTTGAGTATAACAGGAAAATACAGACAATTGCTAGCAGTCAGTTCAGTGACTGATCCCAGAACTGAACTAAGAGATGTAAAAGAAGTGGGATGTGTAAAGCAGGTACCAACACCTGCCATGTTTGCAAAAGAAAGTAATTTTTAGGCTTTTCTCTTGAAAATGGAGAGGGGAAAAAAAGAAATTAAAATTAAAAAATAAAAAGGCAAAAAAAGAACAACCCACAAACACAGCAGTGTTTAAAAACTAGAACCAAATCCTTGCCTCAAAGTTTCCTGTTGAATGGCTTAAATGCCCATGGCAGGCACTCATTCTCCCTTTTTTCCTACACAAATCTAAGCTACCAGTAAGTTCAGTCTATGTCTTCAGGTACGGCAACCAGATTTGCAAACACTGAAGCAAAACCATGAGAGTATCACAGCACCTCAGCCCTTTCAGAAGTGTTAAGTTCCATTACTAAGGTTTCAAGAACTCAGCGTACGGCTTAACATATGTCAAACGTGACTCCATCCAAAGCAAGTTTCAGATGTATTTGTGCAGGTGAAAGACTGCAAGTTAACTGCACTTGAACTACATTCACACATCTTTAACATCTGTCCCTACCAGTCAGCACCAAGCACCTGGCTGTTCCAAGCTGACTTCCTTGGAAAGCACAGCTCACAGGGGCTGCCAGTTGTCTGTCCTGCTGCATGGGAAGAAATCTTCACCAGTGTGCCTGTGCTTTTTCACAATATCTTTGCAACATGCAGCCATGGAGAATCTTCCCTAGACAGTTATCACTAGATGCTATGTCAAGAGAAGAAACCACAGCAAAGCCACAGAACATAGAGCTACCCTCTACTGCATTCATGCACTGTAGAAAAGTACAGTGTGCACTTTGGGGCCCCTCACTGGAAGGAGGACAATGAGATGCTGGAGAGAGTCCAGAGAAGGGCAATGAAGGTGGTGAAGGGTCTAGAGAACAAGTCTTAATAGGGCCAGCTGAGGGAACTGGGGTTGTTTAGTCAGGGGAAAAGGAGGCTGAGGGGACAGCTTCTCGCTCTCTAGAACTACCTGAAGGGAGGTGGTAGTAAGGTGGGTGTAGGTCTCTTCCCCCTAGTAACAAGTGATAGGACTTGAGGAAGCAGCCTCAAGTTGCACAAGAGGAGATCTAGATTGGATATTAGAAGAAACTTCTCCACTGAAAGGGTTCTCAGTCACTGGAACAGGCTACTCAAGGAGGTGGTTAAATCCCCACCCCTGGAGTTGTAGACTTAGAGAACTGTTTGACTTGATCATATAGGCTTTTTTTCCCCAACCAAAATGCTACTACAGTTCACTATCTCTGAAAACGCTGCTTTCAAAAACCAAACCTAGCAGGTGAAACAAAATCAGAACCATCCACAGAAAACTGCACCCTATATCCAAACTACGTGCCACCCTCTCCTCCTTGTTCCCCCAACATAAAATTGGCAACATCAACGTATGAATCAGGTGTAACTCCTCAGATCTCTTTAATTGCCTCCAGGACAACCACATACACATAGTTGGTAGTTGGTAAAACACAAACATAACTTCATGTATTTCACAGAAGCCAATTTCAAAAGAAATACCTAGGAGTGCTGAAGAAAAAGCTTGTGTGAAATTACAATGTTAAACAGGTCTTGCTTCTACTGCAGTTGCCAAGTTTTGTACAACAAATTGAGCACAAAAGGTAACACTTGAGAAATGCAGCAACTTGAGAAATCCTGTAACAGGGAACAGTCATTATGACCCAGGGCTACAAAAATTCTACTCAGAAACACATCACACCTTTAGCCATAGAATCATAGAATGGTCTGGGTTGGAAGGAACCTCCAAAGGTCATCCAGTCTAACCCCCTCTGCAGTCAGCAGGGGCATCCTCAACTAGATCAGGTTGCCCAGAGCCCTGTCCAGCCTCTCCCTGAATATCTCCAGGGATGGGGCCTCAATCACCTCCCTGGGCAACCTGTTCCAGTGATTCACTACCTTCACAGAAAAGAACTTGTTCCTAACATCCAATCCTAATCTACTCTTCTCTAGTTTGAAGTCATTGTCTCTCATCCTACATTCCAGGCCTTTGAAAACAGTCTCTTCCATCCTTTCAAGTACTGGAAGGTTTCTATTAGGTCTGTCCAGAGCCTTCTCTTCTTCACAGTGAACTCCAGATCCCTCAGCCTGTCCTCATAGTGGAGGTATTCCAACCCCCTGATCATTTCTGTCTCCCTCCTCTGGACCCAACCCATCAGGTCCATGTCCTTCCTCTATTGAGGGCTCCAGAGCTAGATGCAGTATTCCAGGGGAGGTCTCACTAGAGCAGAGTAAAGTTACAGAATCAACTCTGGATCTGCTGGCTATGCTTCTTTTAATTCAGCCCCGGCTGCCATTTGCCTTCTGGGCTGCAAGCTCACGTTATCTGTTTTTGTCCAGCTTCTTGTCCACTGGCTCCCTTAAGTCCCTTTCCTCAGGGCTGTTTTCTATTACTATCAATACAGTCTGGGGGATGAGGTGAGTTCTCTGTGCTTTTCTCAAACCCATTCTGTTTTAATAGAAAACTTATGCAGAGAGATTCAAGCAAAGCTCACTCTTTGGAAATTGCACATAAATGATTGCAAATGCATGCTTGTGCATGCAAACACATGCACATGGATACTTGTGCACTCTCAACTGCCTCACCAAGGCATACAGACAAAAAGGACTGTTACTGAATTCTTAAAAACACCTCTGACTTTGCCTTTAAAAGTAAAATTTAAAGTAGCTGTTGCAGAATAACAGCATTGAGGTCACTTGAGACAGACTGTACCCAGAGAACGAAACCAGTATCTCAATAATACTGATGTAAATCACAAATTTCTGAGGGGTAGACCACTGGCTGAATAAGGAATTGGCTGGATTGATGTACTCATGAGTTGTGGTCAACAGTTCACTGCCAAAATGGAGACCAGTGACAAGTGGCATTCCTCAGAGGTCAGTACTGGGACCAGTGCTCTTTAACATCTGTGTCAGCAACACAGACAGTGGGATTAAGTGCACCCTCACCAAGTTTACAGATAACACCAAGCTGTGAGGTCTGGTTGACAGACTGGAAGGAAGGGATGGCATCCAGAGGGACTTAGGCAGGCTTGAGAGGTGGGCCCAAGCCAGCCTCATGAAGTTCAACAAGGCCAAGTGCAAGTGCCCTGCCTGAGCCAGGGCAACACCAAGCACAAATATAGGCTGGGCAATGAGTGGCTTGAGAGCAGTCTCAAGGAGAAGGAGTTGGGGGTGTCAGTTGATGAAAAATTCAACATGAGCCAGCAATGGTCACTGGCAGCCCAGAAGACAGTTGTATCCTGGGCTGTGGCAAAAGCAGTGTGAGCAGAAGCACGAGGGAGGGAATTCTGCTCCTCTGCTCTGTTCTTGTGAGACCCCACCTGGAGTAAGAGGGACACAGGATAGTCCAGAGGAGACCACAAAGATGATCAGAGTGCTAGAGCAACTTCTCTCTCACAGGCTGAGATAACTGGGGCTGCTCACCCTAGAGAAGAAGAGAAGGTGCCAGGGAGACCTAGTAGCAGCCTTCCAGTACCTGAAGGGGGCCTACAACAAAGCAGGAAAGGGACTTTTTACAAGGGCTTGTAATAATAGGACAAGAGGGAATGGATTGAAGAGGGCAGATTTAGACTGGATGTTAGGAAGAAATTCTTTACAGTGGGGGTGGTGAGACACAGGAACAGGTTGCCCAGGGAAGCTGTGGATGTCCCCTTCCTGGAGGTGTTCAAGGCTAGGTTGGATGAAGGCTTGAGCAAGCTGGTCTAGCGGAGGGTGTCCCTGCCCATTACTCCATGGCAGGGAGGTTTAAATTAGATGATCTTTGAGGTCCCTTCTAATCTGAACCATTCCATTAAATAAAGAAGAAAACCAAAAAAAGTCATGTTATGGTTGGGCAAGATCAGAGAAAATCAAAATGACTAATTAGCCATTACCTTGAAAACTGAAAGCATAAAGCATTCTTTTAGCTAAGAAAATTGCATCTGAAATTACTTACGTGCCTTCATAAGCTGCAAAAGAACCAAACAGGAATGCTGTAAGCTGGGAGTGATGGAGACATTGAATACTACAGTCTAATTGTGGACAGAAGTTCCCCAGCACTCTGCCAAACCTCTCTGCTCCTTTTTCTTCACTTTATGACTGTGTGCATGCAAGCTCCAATTCGTTCCTTGAACTACTTACATTTAAATCTTTTAGGAATTCCTCTGCATCCATGATTTAAAAAATACTAATAATAATAATCTCACCTTTCTATTTCATCCAAGAATATGTCTCTGTTAATTGGATTTTCAGAAGTATATATTGCTGGTCAGAATTCAGTTATATTTTTAAAAAGACAAGTTTAGTTTAGTTTTGTGTGTTTAACCTTGCAGAAATAATTCTTTATTATAACCAGACTCTTACAGGAAAGCACAAGAACTATTAATACCAGCAATGTTTTTAAACTTAGTTCAAATCAGAAGCAACAAGGTGAGAGCATAATTACTATAGGAGTCCAAATATTCTTCTTTGTAGCTCTACTGGCTAAACCTGCCAGTACAAGAATTCTTTTCAAGCACTAAAATCTCAACATGCTGCCACTGAAACCTGAATGGCTTTAAGACCCAAACTAGAACCTATGAAGGTTAGTAGGTATTAACTTTTCAAATGTCATTGGAGTCAAACCAGTGGGAAACAAAATGGGTTTTCCAGCCTTTTAAATTACAATACACCTACACAACCAAACAGCAAGTATTCAATAAGCAGACAAGAGGAAAAGTGAGATTTCAAAGGGACCTTAAAACTAGAATATATGAACCAAGGCCTAAAATCCCTTCAAACTCTCCAGAGTTCATAACCTTATGCCCTCTCCTCATGGGGGAAAAAAATAATTAAGAACTCAGAATCAATAAGCCAAATTATTATTATTATTATTATTCTTTTTTTTTTTTTCCCCTGCCAAGTAATGCTGGAGCTAAAATTGGGATAACAAAGGAAGGTAGCTGCTTGTTAATACTGGGGAAAGCTGCTTCCTCTCCTGTAATGCACTAAGCATTTAAGAAATCATTCAACAAAGGATATAGCATTCATTGGCATTCGGCAAAGTTTCCAAGTACTCCTATGAGACTATTAGCATTCCATCTTGCAGATGCAGAAATTAAGACAGAGACAAAATACTTGTCCTCTCAATAGCCCTGAAAGGATTGACAGCTTGGAGCAAATCTTAGGACTCCCAAATTTCATGTTCATGTTTAAGGATTTCTCTGCACTGAAAATATTATTTATTTTTTTCCCCAGTTATCCAGCACATTCAAACGGAGATATTTTCCTGACCTTTTGCTGTTGTTGGGGGTTTTTGGTTTGGTTAGGTTTGGGTTTTTTGGTTGGTTGGTTGTTTTAGGGAAAAATTAGACAGTTTCTCTTTAGTTTCCAGTTACTATAACATTACTCCATAACCAGACTATAGGTTTTCAAACAGAAGATCTCACTCCTGTTTCATTAACTGATAACTAAGTAGAGGCTTCAAAGTACAAAGGGAGAAGAAAAGTGGAACTACAAACAGGCCTCTGTGCCAATTTCCACTAATGGTTGCATGGTTAAGTTGATTAGATGGTGTTGGATGATGGGTTGGATGCAATGATCTTGAAGGTCTCTTCCAACCTATTCTATTCTATTCTATTCTATTCTATTCTATTCTATTCTATTCTATTCTATTCTATTCTATTCTATTCTATTCTATTCTATTCTATTCTATTCTATTCTATTCTTACAGCCTCATTCCTCACATTGTGACCAATGACACAGTTAGGATAAACAAAGAGGGACTGATGACACCTCTACCAGTTCCCTCTCTGCCCCCAGGATGGTGTCTGCATCTATGGCGATACTGTCAATGACTGAATTGGTACAAACTCGAGGCACTCACCATGGATTCCAGTGAAACTCCACATTAAGATTACTCCTCACTAGGATTTTGGGATCCTTCATAACAGTAGGAATTCTGGCTTTCAAATAGTCCTACCTGGCAAACCAAGCTTAATGAATCTTTTTGATATTGATGGCACTCATATTCCTAGCTGTTGCTCCATGAACATAGGATATAGCTCACCTGCCCAAGTTCAAATAATACTTTCACTAAAAAAATAATAAAATAACATCCAAGCAGTTTCCCCTCCAACTGCCTGGAATAAAAGGAGAAGCAATTTACCACCATACCTTGAATTCTGGTCAGTTATCCAATTTAGGAAGTAATCATATATTTACCATACTTTTTTTTTTTCTTTCTTGTTTCCAAGTTATTTGTTGCTGTTTGCATTCAGCATTGTGAAACTCCGAGTTAACTGTGGGTTTACTGCTATTTCATGGCACCAAGGAGATAGCTTGTCTTCACATAATTTATCAGTATATTACTTTAAATGTCATCAGCCTTAAGATCTTTGCAGGTCTGATCTACATTTGTGGTACAAATACACATCAATAGTGTTACTTAGCTTCCTGCCAAAGGGATGTTATTTACTTTTCAGGCTTTTATTTTCCCTTTTTCTTCATTCAAGCAAGAAGAAACAAACGCACATATTAGAAAAATCCAGGTAAATCTGTCCTGTGCATCCACCTTTGGTCGCTTTGTATGAGGTACACTTCCTGCCCCGCTGCAATTCTCACCCAGGTATCAATCACAGAAACACAGAATGTTAGGGGTTGGAAAGGACACCGAAATATCATCCAGACCAACCCCCTGCCAGAGCAGGATCACCTAGAGCAGGTCACACAGGAACACATCCAGGTGGGTTTTGAATATCTCCAGAGAGGGAGACTCCACAACCTCCTTGGGCAGCCTGTTCCAGTGTTCTGTCACCCTCACAAGGAAAAACAATTTTCCTCATGTTTCCATGGAACTTCCTATGTCTCAACTTCCACCACTGCCCCTTGTTCTCTCATTGGGCATCACCAAAATTCACATTAATTTGTTGTTGAGTTGGTTCTGTTTGCATTTTTTTCCTTTTTTTCCTGTTGTTGGTGGTTTTTTGTTGTTGTTGTTTTATTTGGGGTTAGTTTGTTTTTACACATCTACATTCCAGCACTGTCTCCACTGAATAGATTCACTCACATGAAAATCTTTGCTTTGCTCAGGGTGATGAACAACCTCACTTGTGACATTTGCATCTATTGATTTGCCTGTTTTCTGGACAGTCTATTACAATATGTTGATCAAAATTATATTAATTGATAGTCCACTGCATTAGAAGATCTGCACTTCTCATCCTAAAGTCACAATCTTGTCATACCCATACAAAGAATCACCCTTGGAGACTTCTGCAGCACCAGCACCAGAACAAGAGGACACAGTCTCAAACTGCACCAGGGGAGGTTCAGGCTGGATGTTAGGAAGAAGTTCTTCACAGAAAGAGAGACTGGCCATTGGAATGGGCTGCCCAGGGAGGTGGTGGAGTCACCACCACTGGAAGTGTTTAGGAAGAGACTGGATGGATGCTTAGTGCCACAGTTTAGTTGATTAGATAGTGCTGGATGATAGGTTGGACTCGATCTCAAAGATCTCTTCCAACCTGGTTAATTCTATTCTATTCTGATTGATCTGTATGCTATCAGTTCCAAATCAGTACTTTCTACTATCTTAAAAAATTCAGTAGCCAGACTGCACAGAACTTCACCACTGCGAAACAGGAAGCTGCTATCAGACACTGCTGATTCCCCCCTGTTGGAAAAGTCAATTTTGAGAACTATTTTTATTCAACAGACTGCTACCCACCAGAGATCTGTGCACCTTGCTCTTCAGCAAGAGTTAATAAACTGCATTTCTGCTGCTTCAAAGGTATGTACCCAGCAGCATCACAATTTGTGAAGGCCAAAATGCTCTTTGCTATCCACCACCAAGCTCTATGCTAGGTTTTAGGGCCGTCCAAGCTGGATAACAATATAATGTTGTGGTATTGCCAAGTAGAAAGTCAGTTTTATTGTATTACCATTTTCATCAGTTCCTATGATGGGGCTGGGCTGGAAAGGACCTCCAAAGGTCATCCAGTCCAACCCCATCTGCAGTCAGCAGGGGCATCCTCAACCAGACCAGGTTGCCCAGAGCCCTGTCAAGCCTCACATTAAGTATCTCCAGGGTTGGGGTCCCAAACACCTCCCTGGGCAACCCACTGGGAGCATTTTTAGGAGTAATGAGACCCACAACTCCAAAAACCAAAGAAATAAACAAATATAAACTTGTCTTTAATTTTTTAACAAATTACCACTTCCACTCAAGGTTAGAAAACTCTCTTTTTATCTTGTTCTTGTCTTGAAGCCATGTTAACATCATAGATATGGCTTATCTGATTAACAGAAATTCACTAAAGTGCAGTAAATCATTTCTCTAAGATGAATGGCAACAGAGTTACTAGAAAAATCAGCTGACTGAGCTATCTTTTCTTAAATATCCACAGAGCTACCATTATCACAGTATTTAACACCTCCATAGTAAGTATGTGCCAACATCATATGTTAAAATAGCTTTTGATATACAGGAGAGCAAAGAAAGAGACCAATGTTAAGAACACATTTCTCCCACCATTCAGCAGTATAGAACATACTTAAAACACATTAAACATACTTAAACATATTTAAAAGCAACTACAATAAAAAGCATGGAAACAGGAAACCAAGCACCTGGAAACACCACAAGGGCTTGTAGGGATAGGTCAAGAGAGAATGGATTACAGCTTAAGAAGGGCAGATTTAGACTGGAGATCAGGTAGAAACCCTTTACAGTGAGGGTGGTGAGACACTGGAACAGGTTGCCCAGGGAAGCTGTGGATGCTCCCTGCCTGAAGGTGTTCAAGCATGAGGCCTTGAACAGCCTGGTCTAGTGGAAAGCATCCCTGCCCATGGCAGGGCTGTTTAAACTAGATGATCATTAAGGTCCCTTCCAACCCTAACTATTTGATGATAAAATGCTCTCTCTGTGTCTAGAAGGAATGCTCACAAAGTAAAACAATCAGATGTGTAGAAGAATATTCAGATAGAAGTTTCCCTCAGGAGAGGGGAAGAATAAAGAGAGTCTTGAGGCTGGCAGTTTGAGATGAATGCTCCTGTTCAAGAAACTGTTAAAACATTCTGTTAATAACAATTCACAAAATATACAGTGCCTCAGTGATAGAAAAAAATGCAAAGCACTGATCCAAGTAATTTATTCAAAGGTAAGAGTACTCTCCACAGATAGCCCACAGTAACACAGCACCCAGCCCTTAGGGCTGTCACCTCAGCCCAGAGTTGCTGACACAACCATTGCTGAAGGCATCAGGGCAGCCAAGTGTATGTGGCCTTTTTTAGAGTCTTACATATTAATGTCCCAGTGAGGCAGAGTAAACACATCATAATGAACATGCCCGAGAGTTACTTTCATGGCAGTAAGTCTGCAAAAATAATTAAATTCATCCAAGAAAATAAAATAGTCTGCAAGAGGGATGAAGGCAGCATGTTGAAGAGAACCTGTGAGAGAATCCCTACTTACACCATAGAATCATAGAATTGTTAGGGTTGGAAGGGACTTCAATGATCATCTGCCATGGGCAGGGACACCTCACAATAGATCAGGTTGCTCACAGCCACATCCAGCCCAGCCTTAAAAACCTCCAGGGATGAGGCTTCTACCACCTCCCTGGGCAACCTGTTCCACTGTCTCACCACCCTCATGGGGAAGAATTTCATCATAACATCCAATCTGAATCTACCCATTTCTAGTTTTGCTCCATTCCCCCTAGTCCTATCACTACCTGACACCCTAAGAAGTCTCTCTCCAGCTTTCCTGTAGCCCCCTTCAGATACTGGAAGGCCACAAGAAGGTCTCCTCAGAGCCTTCTCTTCTCCAGACTGAACAGCCCCAACTCTCTCAGTCTGTCTCCACAGCAGAGGTGCTCCAGCCCTCTGACATCCTCGTGGCCCTTCTCTGGACACGTTCCAGCACATCCAGATCCCTCTTGTAATAGGGGCTACCATGTAACCATGAACCCCAGATCAACAAAACAAATTTAAATAAGGGAAGGCAATCCTCCTATTTCTCTTCTACAAATGCTTTCATCATTTTAGGTGCTACAAACTTCAGAGAAGGACTTAAGACATTCATGGAATGGTTTGGGTTGGAAGGGACCTTAAAAATCAGATAAGTTGAATCTTTTATTTCTTCCCCCACCCCTTTTTTGTTAAATGCCCCAGTGATAAAACTGGTTAATACAGTGGGTCTTTATTTTCTATTATTCTATATGATTGAAACATGACCTATTTGGCTATTCAGGTCTGAATTTCTTTGTTTTAAATAGACCAAAATTTAAGAGTTCTTGTCTATTCAAAGTAGATTTTGGGTTAAATCTAGCAAGAGTCAGATTTTTTTTTCCCTTTGTCTGGATTTTAATTTTTCATGTCAAATTTCATAGTCACTTAAAAATACAAAACAAAAATCCCAGGTGGTTTATATTGTATACATGCCTAGGGAGCCAATTAGGTACATTTGTATTAATGGCTAAATTGTTTATCAAGTTTTTGAGCTGTCGAAATAGAGACTTAAATGAAAGCCCTCCAAATGTTATGAATGAGGCTGTCATTAAGAATCTAGACCCTGTTTTGGTGAAGCAAGACATCTTTGCTCACAAACATTTGTAAGCCTAGCTGGTCTTTCAATTCCAGGAGCCAAAGTGTGTGGGAAGAAGTTGTTTTCAGATAGCTTTAGAAGGCTACAGGGAAGGTTTGCCTTTGCTCAAATTAGAGCAAGCTATGTTTTGTCTTTGAGACACCTTGTAACCAAAGGAGAGAAACTGGGCAAAATTTGGTTGGATGCATTAAAATGTTGTTTTGTTGTTCTGCCCTATTGTATGCCTTAATTACACATATTCCAGTAGAAAATGACCCATTGAGATGTGACACATGTGCCTTCTGATAGACTATATAACTTTGCTGTATAACATAATAAACATCTTCGCCTGCTTACACCTGGTCCTGAAAGCTTTGCACGAGATAATTAAAACATCTATACTACTACAAAAGTGTCCCAAATTGCCAGAAAAATTAACAAAAGTAGGAATTAAGTTTACAGAAGTGTGGAAACATCAGTTCTAATATACTTTGGACCTTGAATACACTTTGGGTAGCTCCAGTGTTTCCACTTCGGTGGTACGACAGATAAAGGTGAGGATGAAAAGGAAGCAGCGACTTACTACAAAAAGGAAGTAATGCAAATGGAGGAGAGGAAGGCACTTTAGTGTTTTTATATTTGTGTTATTAGTCACCTTTTTTCATTTAGTTATGATACTTCTGTCTGTAAAAGGCCAGAATCAAGCAGCCTCATAACTTAGACTAACATGATAAACAAATCTGTTAATTTTCTAGTTCTGGAACTGAACTGCAAGCAGTGATTTATAAATATAAACCCAAACACATAAACAATAAGAAAATAAATACAACATGAACTGCAATCCAGAACCTTGATGTAATTATTTCCCTGTCTCAAGAACAGTCAAAAAAAGAAAATACTGCAGTTAATCATTTCACTCCAAGAGGATATTAAAAAAATAATAATAATTCATACACACACACACACTTGTTAGGAATGTTAACTTTAGGGAGAGAGACCTGGAAAACTCATTCCAAAATGAAAATAAGAAGTGGCAACAGGGTGCATTTGGAAGTTTTGGAGGAAGTGTTTTTTCAGTTTCACATATCAGGTAATAGGTGACAGATATTAAAAAAAACAAACAACAACAACAAAAAATAAACAAAAAAAGACCCACCCAGAACACCAAATTGCCTAATAAATAACTACCTGCTCAGCAAAGCCACTGAGCTGCTTTCCACAGACTGGCTTTTAATGCAGTGCTTTCCCATGACTCCCATGTATGGGAAAAACAGACTTGCATTTAAAAAACAGGACTGGGGGATAGATAGAGGAGGGCTGTGTAATATCTGTCTGCATCCCTGCTACAAAAAATGAAAGACAGTCTAGAGCTGTCTCACCAAACCCTTTGAGTTCACTTCTGCTACTTTGATTCACCTCTTTCCTCATCATGAAAAGCAAACCTCCATAAATGTAGACTCTCATGGCAATTGCATCTTCCTAATAAAGCCAGATGTCATGTTTTCTGTAGGTAAGTAAAGAAAGGAAGGCAGTAGTTTTGAGGAGGAATTTCAATACCAGAAGACAACACTGAGAGGGGATCTTGTATCTAAAGGGTGGATGTCAAGAGGTTGGGACCAGACTCTCTTTAATGGTGCCCACTGATAAGACAAGGGGTAATGGGCACAAACTGGAACACGGGAAGTTCCACCTAAACATAAGGGAAAACTTCTTTCCTGTGAAGGTGCTGGAGCCCTGGAGCAGGCTGCACAGAGAGGAGAATCTCTTTCTCTGGAGAGATTCCAAACCCACCTAGACATTGTGATCCTGAGCAACCTGCTGTGGGTGACCTTGCTTTAGCAGAGGAGCTTGGACTAGATGATCTCCAGAGGTCCCTTCCAACCCCCACTGTGATTAATCTGAGTAAGCATTTAGATAGAAGACAGATTAGAGGCATGGAGATGTCTTCCAAATGCTGCTCAAATAACGCTTGTGGTTTGGGTGGGACAACTGGGAAGAGCCACAAATGCAAGGATAAAATCTTTTTGTTTACCTTTTAAAACACAGGCTGTTGACAGCATTTCTGGAAAGCACTTAAGACACTTATCTCCACCTGTCAAGCTGAAGGGTGATTGAGTGACACACCATTTTCTTCCTTGTGTCATGCAGAAAGTCAGAAAGGCTCTTCTGTTAAGACTACTGCAAACTGTAAAGACAGGAGCACTGATGAAGCAGGGCATCCAACAACTTCACCAGCTGCATCAAGCAGGTTCCCTGGCTGCTGACAGTTCTGAATGACACAGCAGATCTTGGTAATGATGAACACCTTTTGCTTTGCTGGCAAGGCCTCAGTTCTTATGGTTATTTAAATTAACAGGGATAAAGCAGCTACAATTACATGTCTCAAACATACCTTAAACTAAAAGGTAATTAGAGCCTGACCTTGCAGTGCCGTTAGGCAGACTGTGTAATGAACCCATTTTTTTTTTAATAATACTGCAAATAGTTTGAGATAATGTTTTAAAAAGATATAACTGCTTGACTTTCAGAAATGCCAAAGCCTAATGCTCACCTAAAAAAAAATAAAATAATGCAACCTAGAAGCAGATTTTTAAAAGAACAATTGCCTATAAAGAAGAATTTAATTAGAAATGTGGCAGAATCTTAACCACCTGCAAACTTTCAGAACTTTTAATAGCCCCCCAACAAGGGGTGACCCTCTCCCAAATGGTAGGATGCCTGCAACACAGGTGATTGTAAGAAGCTCAAGGTAATACCTTGAAACTGACCTGAAAGAAATTTTACATTTTGAATAATTTGGCTGCAGTCTTGACTGGCTTCTTGCCAGCACACAGGCAGTAAAGGAAACCAAGAAAAGAGCAGTGACAAAACCAGTCTCACTGTTTGGAAGGTGAGGCAAAGAGAGACAGGATATATGGTGGCAGCTTGACAGAAGTAGTGGAGGAGAGAAATGGAGCTTTAAATAAGCAGAACCTGGTTAACAATACCGAGCACACAGACTTCTAGTGGTACACTGAAACTTGTTACACCTCCTAAAGAAGGGATCCACTTTTCGATCAAGAAAATCAACATACACAACCAAAAACCAAAACCCAAACTGGCAAACACTTTGCCATCAAGACTGGATTCCACTGCTTTTCTTGCAGGCTTAAGGATCGATAGGAAGAATTTTCAAAGTCCAAATTATTTACATGATCCACCCTTCTGTTAGCAGGGGCATCCTCAACTAGATCAGCCCTGTCAAGCCCCACTTGGAATATCTCCAGGGATGGGGCCCAAACCACCTACCTGGGTGACCTGTTCCAGTGTTGCACTACCTTCATGGTAAAGAACTTGTTCCTAACATCTAATCTAAATTAGCTCTTTTCTAGTTTGAAGCCACTGCCCCTTGTCCCATCACTGCAGACCTTTGTAAACAGGCTCTCCTCAACCTTCTTGTAGGCTCCCTTCAGGTACTGGAAAGTTGCTATTAGGTCTCCCTGGAGCCTTCTCTTCTCCAGGCTGAGCACCCCCAGCTCCCTCAGCCTGTCAACGTAGCAGAGGTGCTCCAACCTCCTGATCATTTGACAGCCAACCCTGCCAGAGAGCTGGGCAAAGGGAAAATAAACAGCCACCTGTGTGTTGAAGCCTTCTCCCACCATGTGCCAACATGAAGTAAGGGCTTGACAACAAGCACTGGGAAGTGGAAGAAGAGCAGGACTGTCTCTGCCAACTTTCACACCAGCTTGAAGTGTGGCACTGAACTGGAAACCACTGCATTACTGTACACAGGATATCTTTCAGTAAAGCACCAATCATTTCTTGGGTGAAGTGATAGTCCACAAACAGGCTCAGTCAAAACAGAAAACACATGAATTCAATTCATTTATTCTCAATCTCCTGCCTCTATGCAGCATTCTGAGACACCAGCTGAGCTTGACAAAACCATTTAGATGGTACCACTGAGACTAGTTCCCTGTATCTTATAAAAATTGTTTTAAGTAACTGAACACAGCTCAGCACTAAACTGACAAGAAAGGTAAAACATCAGCAAATGCAAAAGTCAGAGTTCATTACCTCGCCCTAACCACATGAAGACATTTTTATTATGCTCATTTATTTGAGCAAGCTATTAAAATATAAATCTATATACAGTCCCCCGTCTCTGGGAGTTGTGTAGACCTAGTGCTTAGGGATGTGGTTTACTCAAGGACTCATCAATGCTAGGTTAATGATTGGACTTGATGATCTTAAAGGTCTTTTCCAGTCTGGGCAATTCTGGGATTCTGCGACAGAGTCTGGGCAAACAAATGTTATGGTAACTCTGGTGGAACAAAGGTTACCCAATGAAATGTTAAGTGGCAATTCTGCATGAAGTGCAACTGCTTTCCTAATCTTGAGATTTTTAACTTCACAAGCCTACTGCAACACAGAACACAAGGGGCATTACGTGTCCCGCTGGCCCCTCCAGCAGGTCTCTAAAGAGGGTTTAAACACTCATCTATGGTATCACCCCCTTGGACTTCAAGTATCTCAAACTCCACTTCAGGGTATTAGGACAACTGCTGTTTAAAGTATGTGTAAATTAGCTGAATCATGAACCTCCATTGGAAAAATCTGCCTTATAGATCATGTCCTCAGGGAATCAAATGCTGCAACGACAACTTACCACTGAGCTAATCACAAATCAGAAAATGAAGTTTAGATTAACTAAAGCAGAGGTACTAAAAAAACCCCACAACAATCAATAGTGTTATCCATCTGAACCAGGTCATGCATACTAGAACCTCCTACCATTTACTATTGCAGTACATAACTGCTACAGGAAAAATAAATTCTAAGCCTCTGCAAAGTAATAGAATCACAGAATCACCAAGGTTGGAAGAGACCTCAAAGATCATCAAGTCCAACCTGTCACCACAGACCTCATGACTAAACCATGGCACCAACTGCCACATCCAATCCCCTCTTGAACACCTCCACGGACGGTGACTCAACCACCTCCCTGGGCAGCACATTCCAATGGCTAACAGCTCTCTCAGTGAAGAACTTTCTCCTCACCTCGAGCATAAACTTCCCCTGGTGCAGCTTGAGACTGTGTCCTCTTGTTCTGGTGCTGGTTGCCTGGGAGAAGAGACCTCTTTGGGCTTCACTATAGTGAAATAAACATTTTGGAGCTGTTAGATTCTGCTACTGGTCCACACATGATTTTTAAAATGTCAGTGATTAAGCTTGGCCCTAAAGATTTCTGCGTGAGTCTAAACATTTCCCATGTATTATCTGCTGTAACTTTGCAACACTACATTTCACAGTATCACAGTACATTAGAGATTGGAAGGGACCTCCAGAGATTATCAAGTCCAACCCCCCTGCCCAAACAGGATCACCCAGAGTAGTCTGCACAGGAATGCATCCAGGCAGGTTTCAAATGTGTTCAGAGGAGGAGACTCCACAACATCTCTGGGCAGCCTGTTCCAGTGCTCCATCATCCTCACTGTGAAGAAGTTCCTAGTCATGTTGAAATTAAATCTTCTATGTTCAAGCTTGTACCTGTTGTTCCTTGTCTTATTACTGCATAGCACCAAAAGAGCTTGGCCCTCTCACACCTACTCCTCAGATATTGATAGACATTGATCAGATCCCCTCTCAGTCTTCTCCAGACTAAACAGCCCCAGGTCTCTCAGTCTTTCTTCATAGGGAAGGTGCTCAAGTCCCCTAATCATCCTCATGGCTCTCTGATGGATTTTCTCCAGCAGGTGCCTGTCTCTCTTGAACTTTACTCAGTAAGTGATGGACACTAAAAATCACATACACCTTTAAAAGCCCTTGGACACAATGTTCTTAAAATGAAGGCTTTTGTACATAGACCCAGCTTTGTCTTTAAATTCCAGAATCCCAAATACTCTGTAAGCCCTGCTTCAAATCAGCAAAAGAATTTGTATCTAAGCATCTTAAATAAATCTGTTTCAAGGAAGTCTGTATCTACAAAATGATTCTGTGTTTTGGACTGGGTAATGAGTCCTATCACCATTTTTTGCCAGTGGGTCTGGCTTGGTCCCACCCTGTGGAAGGAGAAATCCATTAGGTAGTCTTTTTCAAGTGCAGAGATAAAAGGAGAACCCAGTATGTACATGGGAGAGATTTTGAGTTGCTGTTGTCAGAAAGAATGAATCTGTCTCCTCCCATTTGTTCCCAGGCTACAAGATCCTTTTGCAACCAGCAAGCTTTGATTTTTCTTCTTTTTGCTCCCTTCTGCACCACAAGAAACACCTTTCAACAAGGGGCTTGCCCAAGCAGTGAATCAGAGAAAGCAAGCTAAGAACTTGTATCCCTGTTGGTTTACATCAGAAAGAAAATCAAGAACAACAGACTTTCGCTCCAACCACCCAGGAAATGAGAACCACAGGACCTGTCTGAGACAGAGTTGGGAAGTAGCAGCATGAAGTGATAATCACAAACTGCCTTCCTGAAAACCAGCAGCAAATGAAGCAATCCCTGCTCATCTCACAAGAAAATACCACAGCAATAATTCAAAATCCCGGGAATTTTTACTGGAAATGCAGTATTTGCATACCACAGATGTTTGGGACATCAAGAAAAACAGAAGGAAACAGTACATCAGTGACCTGGTTTTTGGAGGTAATGAAATCATGTGAGCGCTTCGAAGAAAATCTAATATCATAGCAAGAGTCATCTTGGTGGCAGATTAAAGATAACCTTTGGGAAAGCCAGCCCCATATGCCTTTAGCTCTATACTTTCTCCAAGGTATTTCAATGGATTTGAGGATTTAATAATGAAATGTAGTGAGAACTTGCTCCAAAGCACATTGCTGCATCTCAAATAAGCAAGGCAAGACAAGACAAAGTTTTTGTTAACCACTGGGATTGCTAAGTAATGCTTTTCCTCACCTCAAAACAATAAAAAAATGCTATATAGTTTTAGCTGACCTTCCTTTCACTGAGCTAAATAAACCATTCCATTTTCCAGAGGTTCTTAATTCTCTGCCCACACTTAGGAAACATTTACATTATCTCATGGTTTTGATAAATATTTCACAATCATTTCCATAAACTCTTATCCACAGCATTCCACATCCCCCAATAAATCACTGGAAACTCACAGATGTTGCCTTGCCTTTATCCAGACAAGCTTTACTCTCCTGACTGAAGCAAGGACACTGCAGCTCCAGTGGACTGTGGCAGGGTTTGCAGTTTAAGCACTGAGCTATCAGTTGTGGAGAAGGAGGGGCATTAAAAGGTTTAGAAACAGGAGGAAAAGCCAATTTGTAATAGTCATGCCAACAAGCATTATTCCCTCCCTCAGCAACAGCAGTACTGAAACACAGCTCCTTAGACTATTAGGGCTTTGGGTCAACAACTTGGTCCTGCCACACACTCTCAGTAGCTGACTTAATGTCAAGGGTACTGTTTAACAAGGGAAATGGACAGGAGCACCTCTCTGACCCACAGAGTCTTTGCCTTTTGGCTTCATTGCAAGCACCTTACATGGAAAAGGAAATAAAACCCCAAGTTACATCATTACAGGCTTAAAAAACCCACTTCCACTCAACCTAGAAAAGAATAAAATCAAATACTTGCATGATTCTTTTCTGTAAAGTAGTTGAGAGCAACAATTAAACCGTCTTACCCTTCTGCATTCAAATCTCTTGCCAAAGTCAAAAGCGGACACTAGTTCTCAGGTGGAACAGTTCACTGATTTATCAACATTTTCGAGCCTTTGTTACTGCTCCTTTATGGTTTTCTCAGGTACTAGAATAAAAAGAAACGATGACATATTAGTTGTGAAGCAGGGTTATTATTACAGCATAGAAATTACATCCTCATTTTCAGAGATTTAGTGCAAAACAGCTTAATGGAAAAGTGTTTCACACAATTTAATAGAATTCTGCTGGAAAGGTCTAAATCAGAGTAAAAAGCTGGGAGAAACAGAACTCTCTTTTCAACCAGAAATTGTAATTCAAATATTTTTTCCATCTTTTCCCTATCCACAGTTTCTCTACACTGACAAAAGAACTTTTTAACCCAGGGAATAGTGGCCTGAGCACTTCCTGATTCCACTAAATAGGAGATGAACAAGGCTTGCAGCATCAAACCAAAATCCTGTTCCTTTAAGGAAAACTACTGCACCATAACACCACATTTCCACTGCCTTGTTATTCTGCCCAATGTAATGTGTCAATTTCAGTAATTATGCAATGCATCACCCTCACCTATTTCACTTCCTCTTACCATGCCTTTATAGGAATACCAAGGTAATAAATGATGAAGGTCACTGTATAAAAGAGAACATGTTCTGGAGTTACAACATACAAAGATACTGTTTTTTTCCCCCTTGGTCTAATGTGAAATGTATCCTGTACCATTTCATCATCATGACAGTATTAAATGCAAGTGAATGCTACATTCTCATGCTGGTGCTCTCATTCTTACATTTTTCTTCAACAAAATAAATGCACAAGGTAGATCAGAGCTCATTTCAGCTTTGGTAGTAATGCATTTTTGTTTCTAATCCAAATCTGTACTACTTAGCCTGGAGAAGAGAAGGCTCAGGGAGACCTTATTGCCATCTACAACTGCCCAAAGGGAGGTTGTAACCAGGTGAGGGTTGGTCTCTTCTCCCAGGCAACCAGCACCAGAACAAGAGGACACAGTCTCAAGCTGTGCCAGGGGAGGTTTAGGCTGGAGGTTAGGAAGAAATTCTTCACAGAATGAGAGATTGGCCATTGGAATGGGCTGCCCAGGGAGGTGGCAGAGTCACAATCACTGGAAGCGTGCCACTGGATGAGACACTTAGTGCCATGGTTTAGTTGATTAGATGGTGTTGGGTGATAGGGTGGACTTGATGATCTCAAAGGTCTCTTCCAACCCGG
The DNA here is from genome assembly GCA_033816785.1 of Picus viridis. NCBI lineage: Eukaryota > Metazoa > Chordata > Aves > Piciformes > Picidae > Picus > Picus viridis. The sequence goes on from CM066587.1 coordinate 42,766,587, forward strand.
TTAATTCTGTATTCTGTGTACTTATAAGCTGGAAATTTTAGGCAGGAGATAAAACCATTAACCTGTTTCACATGTAATAACTTTGTGCCTCTACTTGAGCCTGTACAGCCTGACCCCAACTATCTCCTTGAAGACAGCAGCAGCTGTACATCCTTAGTTCCCCTTCTGAAAACTCAGGTTTTAAAGAGAGCGTTCACTCCAACATTTTCTACTGACATAGGATGCAACCCAGAAACAAGTCTGAAGCCTATTTTTAGGTGTTGTTCACACCTAGATTGGTCCAAACCCTGATTAACTAAAAAATTTTAAGCACTTATACTTGCCTCTCCCTAGTTTTTCTTGTAACTACAGAGCAAGAAAAGGTCATAGGACACTTCAGAAGGCAACACTGACTAATGCAGCGTTCAAGCTTGGATCCAAAGGAGCAATGCAAATGGGAATCACTGACCCAATGGCTCTATGCTTTTTTGCTTATTTGCAGCTCATCCCACAGTGCCTGAAGCCGTTAACATAGCTGCCTGCCAGGAAATTGTTATTCAGAAACTCATTCATATTGCACTGTTCACAGCCACTGTAACCAATCTTTCCAGTATTACATTTAAAGAACAGCTCTCAGTAAGAGGACTCGCATGTGCAGCAGAAACTCCAGGCAATTCATCAGCTACAGTCAAGGCAAAGACATTTCAGAAATCATGCACAGAGGTTCTTAAACTGGAATTATCAGAGAAAGACTTGGAAGCCCATATTCTGTTCTTGCACAGAAGCCAACAATTTGTCTCAGAGTAGAGCAGCAGCTCTTTGGCTTTAAGTAGTTGGCAAAATACTCGGTACCATGGAGCAGCACCACCTCTCCTCATTTACACCTCCTGATGATTATAATAATGAAACAAAAATACTTGATACTGCACTGTATATACTTTTTTTTCCCCACTTACACATGTCAAAAGATTTGGCAATCATGCACAGGTTAGTACTATCTATATCATACAGCACCACACAGGAAGGAAGCTCACCTAAGAAACTCAGCTAGCAGGATACATTTCAAATTATAAAAGTCACAGTACACTGTGTAAGTTCTTCCTAAATATTCCATTTTAATGCTGTCTGCAAGAGAGAGAAGATACCTTTTTGAAATCATAGCTTACTAGAAGCTCTAGCAATTTCAGAAGGCTACACATCTCTGCAAGGCACAGCAGGCCTAGCATCACCTTAGAGAAAATGCACCAAACCATTTAAAAGTTGCTCTTTGAAAGCACCTGGGTGAAAAAAAACCCTAGTCAAAAAACTCCTAGTGGACACTAAAGCACATCCAGTGCAAATATATGTATCCTGCTTTTTAGAAATTCTACCCTTAAGTCCACATGAAGAGAGTCTCCACAGTCCCCGAGTCTCAGCTAAGCAATCAGTCCTCCCAAAACTCCCCTTTCCAATTTCCTTTACACCCATCCTTTACACCTCTCCTACAAGGACAAGCTGAGGGAGCTGGGGTTGTTCAGCCTGGAGGAGGCTCTGGGGACACCTAATAGTGACCTTCCAGTACTTGAAGGGGGCCTACAAGAAGGATGGAGAGAGACTGTTTACGAAGGTATGCGGTGATAGGGCTTCAAACTAGAGAAGAGCAGATTTAGATTGGATGTAAGGAACAGGTTCTATACTATGAGGGTGGTGGAACACTGGAACAGATTGCCCAGTGAGGTAGCTGGGGCCCCATTCCTGGAGGTGAGGCTTGACAGGGCTCTGGGCAACCTGATATACTGACTGAAGAGGGGGTTGGACTAGATGACTTTTAGAGGTCCCTTCCAACACAGACCATGCTATGATTCTATAGATGGGATTAAAAGTCTTCCATAACTCAGCACCTTGGTATCTATTTATTTCATATTACAATTGGCTTTACTTACATACCCCTCAAAAAAAAACCCAAAACATTTGAATCTGTGGTGTAGTGTGAAATAAACGGGCTCTGGGAAAGTGGATCTAGTGGAAAGTGTCCCTGCCCATAGCAGGAGGGTTGGAACTAGATGACTAGATGATCCTTAAGGTCCTTTCTAACACTAAAGAGTCTGGTTCTGTAAGACCTGAATAAATCATAATGTTAACATGCAATGGTTTAAAGTAAATCCTGGGGTGGGTGATAAAAGAAGCTGAAGTACTCAAAGGAATTCAAGGCACTGAAATGTAAATGTTACAGTAGTTCTATAGAAGAACAAGCTACAGCAGATTAAGGAAGGATGCAGCTATAACACAGATCAGATAACAGCAAGTGTATTCAAGTCAGCAAAGAAGCCACCTGGTAAGTCCAGTGGCTGGCTAAACAACTTGTTGCCCATAGAGTCCTTGAGAATGGTTGAGCAAAGAAGCTTTCAAAACTTCTATGTGGTGGTAAGAGCTTGCAAGGAAACAAAACCAAGCAAACCAATTGGTATAAAAATCAGTATCGGCTAAATCGAGTTGTTCTTTTATGGCTAATTCAGGGAGCAGGATGTCAGGGTGCTTTTCAGGGGAGGAAAGCTCTAACTTTTTACAGTTCAAAATCAGATTGTCCTCTACACAAGGAAAAGGCTTAAGTCTTTTAAGTCTTAAATTCCCAGATTAGACACAGCCATTTCTCACACTCCAAATAAGAATGTATTTGCAAAGATGAAACTCAAGATGCAGTCACTCTTAACCAAGAAAGAAACATCAAAGTAGAATATCCTTTAATTCCTCTGTATGAACAAAATTTATCCCAGGGATATTTTGAAGATCTCCAAGACTAGAAAAATAAGCAATATATACAGTCCTATGACAGGATGCAACATCTATTTAATTCCCATGTTTTAATTTATGCCAAATTAACTGTTAAGATATTTCTGTCAAGAGCAGGGCAAACCTCCTTAGAACTGCAGCAAAGTTCTGACTGGAACCTAAAGACCTGAAGGCAAACAGGAAGAATAGAGTCTGCCTATAACCCTACTTACCCCCAGGTCTTGATAGGCAGCAGGCCCAGTTCAGGGTACACCTGAATTGTTTTAATACATTAATATGGGATGCTTACAACTGATTCAGAGAATACCACTTTCAGAATGTGAATTTCTTAAGGAACTGCTTGAAAGAGCCCAGCGCAGAGCCACAAAGATGCTGAAGGCAGTGGAACATCTTCCTTTTGAGGAAAGGCTGAGAGAGCTGGGGCTCTTTAGCTTGGAGAAGTGGAGACTAAGAGGTGACCTCATTCAGGCATATAAAGATGTGAAGGGCAAATGTCAGGAGGATGGAGACAGGCTCTGGTCAGTGGCATCCAATGATAGGATAGGATGGTCCCTTCCAGCCCCTAACATTTTGTGGCTGTTATTCCATTTGTTTTAAAGACACTGGGAAGGAGTACAAGGGGTTCTTTGGTCAGCTAGTAAAAGTCACTGGCTCATGTGAATGACTCCACTCAGCACAAGACAAGCCACCTATGACTCACTGACCAGCGTTCACTGCTGTGATGATCGAACTGCCACAATGAAAACAGTCAATGAAATAATTTTATTTTTGCACAATGCATTCTGTATTTTGTTTCTCTTGATAATGTCACAAATTTGTTTTCTGCTTGCTCTATTCTTATCCTCACTAAAAATCAATAATGTAGAAAACATCATCGCTTACAAGCTGCAGGAATATTGGACAACAGGAATTCTCATAAAAACATGGAAGAACATGAAAGCACAAAATATCAGATGGGCCAGTGACTTGAGAGTTAAAGATACAGTTCCATGTTTATTTCTTATCTGACTTTTAAATGTCACCTAACTGTGCCTCAATTTCTGGCCTGGAGAAAAGAGACGGTGTGAGTGCACCACTGAATGAGCAAGCAAAACGCTCCTGGAAAATTGACAGAGACTCACAGGATTTTTCAGGTATGGGTAGCAGGTATGTATTTTGGAAGGCAAATTAAGCACGAGAAGCTGACAGAAATTCAAATAGTTCTGCTGTATAAGTAAGCACTGTGCATGAATACAAATCTTCTATCCTCCCTCAAAAATATTTATGAAGAAAGTGAATCAAAACAGCTATCGAACAAGAAGCCCATACAGCTCTACAGCTCCCTGTCTTAAAACCAACAATACCAGCCTGAACCCCATTATCTAATGAATGATCACAGAACGGTTTCAAAGGGACCTTAAAGAACACCTAGTTAAAACATCCCTGCCATGGGCAGGAACACCTCCCACTAGACCAGGTTGCTCAAGGCCTCATACATCCTGGTCTTCAACACCTCCAGAGAGGGGGCATCCACAGCCACCCTGTGCAACCTTTTCCAGTGTCTCACCACCCCCACTGTAAAGAATTTCTTCCTAATATCCATCATAAGTCTACCCTCTTCCAGTTTAAAGCCATTACCTCTCTTCCAAACACTACAAGCCCTTGCAAAAACCTCCCTCCCCAGCTTTCTTGTAAGCCCTCTTCAGGTACTGGAAGGCCACTCTAAGTTCAATTAAGTTTTTAGAATGACAGAATCATTTACGTTGGAAAAGACCTTCACGATCATTCAGCCTAACCATTAACCCTACTTGACCAAGTCCACCACTGTGCCATATCCACAAGCAGCACATTCACACGGCTTTTAAACACCTCCAGGGATCATTATTCAACCACCTCCACGGGCAGCCTGTCCTAAGACCTGACAACCCTTACAGTAACTTTTTTTTTTTTTTTTGGTAATGTCCATCCTAAACCTCCCCTGGCGCAGTCTGAGGTCATTCCCTCTTGTTCTATCACTAGTTACTTAAAAGAAGACATCAACACCAATCTCATGACAATCCCACTTCAGACAGTTGTAGAGAGCAATAAGGGTTCCCCTCAGCCTCCTTTTCTTTAGACTGAGCAGCCCCAGTTACCTCAGCTGCTCCGTAGAGAGCAATAAGGGTTCCCCTCAGCCTCCTTTTCTTTAGACTGAACAGCCCCAGTTACCTCAGCTGCTCCTCATAACATTTGTTCTTTCCTCAACAGCCAGTAGTTGCACACATACAAACCCCTTCATCTCATATAAACTCAACTGCAGTTATACAGATGTATGAGATAGTTAAAAGACAACAGCTTGTCACAATACACTTTAATGCATATCATAAAGGATGCTCCAGAAACAAAACTATCAGCTGGTCAGTGAGTTTTTCATGTTATGCTATAAAGAGTGGAATAAGAAAACTTTAAGACTACAGCGTTGATGAAAATATCCAAACCAAAATATTCTACACTCAGAATATTTTAATTTCAGGTGGAGAATCTTTAAAAGGCTTTTCTGATCTCTACCCACATGCTAGCTCCAAAACACCTACAGATTAAATAGTTTCAAGCAGATGATGACAGTCTCACGAGATCAAAAGAGCAGTGATAAGTCAGCACAGTAATTCACTGGGAAAAAATACAATAAAATGCACAAGCAGTGAATTCTTTCCCTTCTGCCTTTGAGGAATGAAGAGGACTATGCCTGTATGCGAGCACATATATGTGTGTATACAAGCACAGAGCATCAACACATGGCTTCTCTGCCTGTTATGCTTCAGTTTCTGATCTCTGTGGTTCTGCTCCCAAGACAGCCTCCAAAGCAGACAAGCAATCTTTCCTTTAGCTGTTTCTCATTTCCTCTTTATGTCTGAGTGGGGATGAGACAGGGAGAACAATGCAAGGCTCAGAAGCTCTTGTTTTGCAATCAAGAAGCACAAACTTCTTGTAGATTTCATAATGTGCTCATAGTACTGCTTCTTGCTCGACATGACTCATGCAAGACCACTTTGTTTTCTGTGGATTCAAGTGTGTATGTCATGAGTCAAGAGCTCCTCACTGACAGCAAAAACACCTCTCTGCCTTCCAGAGTACCTTTGCCCTCTGAAGCTGTTCTGCACTGCACTGCATTTATTCCCACAGGATCCTTCTGTAACTCTGTGCAGTGTGGGATTTACTGAGCATTAAGGATGGTTTCCTCATAGGGCTGCTATAGCCTTGAAAGTTCAAAGTACTGCTTGCATGGCCCAGAAACACAGCCTGTGCACATCCACTGCAGAATTAATAGAGGCTGATGGTGTCAGCCCAGAACATACCACACTTGCCATGCAGCAAAAGCAGTCCCTACAGCAAGCACCAGTGATGTACAGAAGTCACTATCATTGTAAAATCATGAGGTGAACATTAAAGAAAAGCTGTTGCAGGTTTCATAGGAAGGCTTGTGAAACATCACTGACAAATGGACACGAAAATAATAAATAAAATCCCTCCACTTTACAGATTCACAGATGGCACTGGGTTGGAAGGGACCCTCAAAGGCCATCGTGTCCAATGCCGCTGCAGTCAGCAGGGACACCTCCAACTACATCAGGCTGCCCAGGGCCACATCAAGTCTGATCTTGAATGCCTCCAGGGAAGGGGCCTCAACCACGTCCCTGGGCAATCTGTTCCAGTATTTCACCACTCCCATTATAAAGAGCTTCTATCTGATGTCCGAACTAAATCTGCCACGCTCCAGTTTGCAGCCATTGCCCCTTGTCCTATCACCACAAACCCTGCTAAAGAGTCCTTCCCCAGCCTTCCTGCATGTCCCCTTCAGGTATTGAAATGCAGCTCTAAGGTCTCCACAGAGCCTTCTCTTCTCCAGGCTGAACAGCCCCAATTCTTTCAGCCGGTCTTCACTGGCTGAAGAGGTGCTCCAGCCTTCTGATCATCTTAGTAGCTCTCCTATGAACCTGCTCCAGCAGGTTTGTGTCTCTCTTGTGTCGGGAGCCCCAGAGCTGGACACAGTAAGTCACATTTCAGTGTATATTTCAAATATCACTGTTTACCATAGTAAGGAAACAAGATTGTCTAAAGACAGATACAAAGCTGGCAATGGAGGTAGAAGAGACAAGAAATGCGGAGACGAGACACAAACAAGTTAAATCTCATTGTTTGAAGCAGGGCGGGGGGGGGGATCTATAGTAGATGACTGTACAAAATTGATTCCCCCATCCCATAAAGCCTTGGGAAATACTCCTCCTACACTTCAAAAAGGACAATCTTGTGTTTAGTATCTTATGTAAACAAAGCTGAGAGTGAGGAATGCCAGAAAAGTCTCCCAGTTCGGTAAGCTGACAGGCAACCAGGAATACAAGGCTGTGGTGAGGTTCAACTGCTCTAACTGCTGCCTCCCGAAAAAGCTGGGCTTCTCACTTGACTGAAATCAAGTGAGAAATCCAGTGTGCAATATGTATTTTGAGATAACATAAGCCTTACCACACATCCTAACTTTTTAATGGGACTTCAAAACATCCACACATCACAGGCAATGCTATGTTCAGCCTCACAGCCCTCTTCAGACATAAAAACATATCCCAAGCTTTATACAACAAAGAATTATACAGATCAAGTCTGAATTTATCAGCAAGCACTAAACTTTGTTTAAACCCTGTTAAGATCCAGAGGTGACTGACACCTGGTCCTCAGCTGCAAAGGGACAGTAACATCACTATATTTAAGCAACTGCATACACTGACTTTTCAGCACAGATATTCTAAATCTACTTGTTCTATAAAAAACACCAAAAGTAGAAGTCAAAGCATCTTCCACAAGCTGGCAGCCTGCTTGTCTAAGGCTGATTTAAGGAAGGGCCTACTTGGCTTTTTTTCCTCCTGTTTGCATGGCAATTTTGATTTAAACACTGACAAGGTTTTAAAACTGAGACCAGTTTTAAAGTAAAGAATCGCTTTCATCTGGTGATAAAAGTTTGATCAGGTTTGTGATTTATAAGAAATTATTTAGCTAAGGCCAAGTTACAGATGTCAGCTTGCCTAAATCCATGCAGTCAGATCTGCATAAAACAGAATAACTTGAGAATCACAGCCCTTGAAAACACAATTTATGATGATTTAATCTTTCCACAAATAGACAGAGAAAGCAAACAGAACTGTTATGCCTGGAAAACAAAACTGACAACACAAATAGTGTAGCCTAAGTAGTTTTCTAAACGGCCATATTACCTCCCAGCAATAAAAAACATTTGCTCTGTGCCCAGACAGAAAGTTTTGAGAAAATGCATTAACCATCAAAATATAATTTAGTCTAACTCTTCACTCCAGGGTTTATTTGAGAAAAGGATCCGAACAATTTGAAGTTCTCCAAAGAGTAAACAAAATGAGATTAAGAGTTCCAAACCATACAATACTCAGTCCCAAGTAACTAGTATACTTTTTAGCATAACTCATAGAGTTCATCCAGTCATATACAGTCCTGTTTGGAGCAACTGACACTTTGTATGGGGAAAAAAAGCTTCTCAGTGCAGGAATTATCACAGAATCATAGAACGTTAGAGGTTGGAAGGGACCCTGAAAGCTCGTCTAGTCCAATCCTCCCACCAGAGCAGGATCACTGATAGCAGGATCACTGATACCAGGTCACACAGAAACACATCCAGGAGGGTTTTCAGTATCTCCAGAGAGGGAGACTCCACAACCCCCCTGGGCAGCCTGTTCCAGTGTTCTGTCACCCTCACAGGGAAAAAATTTTTCCTCGCATTCCCATGGAACTTCCTATGCCTCAACTTCCACCCATTGCCCCTTGAGCTGCCATTTGGCATCACCCAGCAGAGCCTGGCTCCATCCTCTGGGCACTCACCCTTTACATCTTTATAAACATGAATGAGGTCACCTCTCAGTCTCCTCTTCTCCAAGCTAAAGAGCCCCAGCTCCCTTAGTCTCTCCTCATAAGGAAAGTGCTCCACTCCCTTAATCCAAGGATGAAATTTATATCGTACAATACATTAGGTGTAGCTGTTTTAATTGCTGCTGCTATTCAAAACTCACACATAAGAGTGATGCCAGCATCTATTGATTCTGGAACATTCAGGGTTGTTGATCCAAAACGCCATCATTATTAAAGCCACAGCATTTTGTAGATGTTCAACCAACTGCTAAGAATTGGCAAGGCTCACAGATGAGCCCCTGCCATCTGTACATGAATATGGATCAAGTGTTCAGTTGATTAGTAAAAAGAAGTTTGAGTGATTACAACTAAAGCTTGTATAGCATCATTTAAAGAAAGACTAAGGAAGGGGTTTCAGCCCACAGGATTCCGACATTGGCTGCAATGGCACCATCAGAAGATATGTTGGTCCTCCAGATACTCTGCAGCATGTCACATCTAATCAAGGCTTCTAACATACAACAATACTTATCCAATCAGGATGGACAGACCAAAACACCTGCAGTTCCCAGTATGAAAGGGCTGACTTCAGTGAAACTGTCTGAAGTCAAAAACACGATCTCTCTTCCAGGCAAAGTTGTAATCTGAGTGACTACCTTTGCCTAAAAATCTGAATTTACACTATTCATATTGGGGAATTATTCCTTCTCCCTATTTCGAGATCACAGAATTATTGAGGCTGGAAAAGACCTCTGAGATCATCAAGTCCAGCCTATGACCTAACACCACCACATCAGCTAAATTATGCCACCAAGTCCAACATCCAAGCTTTTCTTAAAGACCTCCAGTGATGGCAGCTCCACCACCTCCCTGGGCAGTTCATCCCAGTGCCTAATCAGCCTTTCTGTGAGGAAGTGCTTCCTAATATCCAACCTAAACCACTCCCGGCATATCTTCACACCATGCCCTCTTGTCCTGTCCTGTTGTCTGGGAAAAGAGCCCATTGTGAACCTTGCTGCCACATATTCCTCATGGAAAGCCTCTAACTGAGCTTTCAGATTGTCTCATGCATGAAGCTCCCACGACTGTGCCTCTACTGGCACAGGATATTGCTTTCTGTTTATTACTATTTCACAGACCAGCACTTAGAAGCACTGTTGATTATGTCACTTTCGCCACCCTGTAATGGCCTGAACACACTCTTACATGGTCCTTTAGCCCAAACCACTTGTAACACATTCAGATCCTCCTCCACAATGCTGAACATCTCCTGTGAATCACGGTATAGTGGACAGAATCTAAATCAAAGCCTTCCTCCACTGCATGGTACCTCCAGCATTCAGAACTCAATAGTGAAAAAATGAAGTAACTTCTCACCCTCTATTTTATGTTAGGACCATATCATAACACAAAATTGAGAGATAAGAGAAGGAAAAAAAATGCCAGGAAACTAAGTGTAATCATGAAAAAAAAAAAAAAAAAGAAGAAGAAAAGGGGGAGGAGGTATCAAGCATTTAGTCAGTAAGGCATTGCTTGGGAATTATAATATTATTTCTCTGCAGTAATCACAGATTTTAAAGATCCTCACTGTTAGTCTGCTCTCGGCTACACTTCAGGTGTTGGACAGAATGTTTTCATCTACCCTTGGCTGTATCCATTTTGTCCCGAATGAGAGGCATGGAGCATCCAACACGAGGCATTCCATGAACCTGGCTGCCCTTGTGGATGGAAGAAATGCAAAGAATGAAGATCATGAGCTTCCCTGAAAATTCCAGGATGACACCAATATTGCAAAAGCATCACACACGGAAATTTATACCCACTTGAAGAAAATTGCCTTGGTCAATGCAAGACTTAGTAATGTTTTAGTAGCATCACTCAGCTTCGTTTTGGGTACCTTATCCTCTTTCTCAGGAATAATTCAGGAAGGAAAAAAAACGACAGTGTAAGTGCAAAACTAGAAGTTGCACATCACAATGCATGGAGCACAGGGGTGGCAGGACTTTTAACATCCATGGAAACTTCCTTTGCATTGCTTCAAATTGCCTTGGCTGTAGAGACATTCTCTTTAAAAAAATCTTCTAACTGCTCTTAGACACAGGTGGTGAATTAGAGCTGACATGACAAACCATGCAGATAATGTATGGTTTAAGACAAGAAATATTTCAGCATTTACTTATATAAACTAAGATGGTAGAGAAAGCTATAAGGAGCACATCAATTGAATTGTCCACCTTCAGATATGTTTCAAATGTAAGGAAGTAGACAGTCTCCAGGAAAAGGTGAGAGGGGCAAGACAAAAAAATAGACTGCAAAACTACAAGCCTGCATTTAATTATCACTGAAGTAGACTACATGGAATTCATTTGTGATTCACTGCATATTTTAATCTAAAATAGAGATACTGTGTAGGTACTTACACAATGGAAAAAATCCTGCAGCAAGGAACAAGTAAAATAAAATTTTGCTTTTCTTAAAGAATTTTAGGTGGGTTTCTCAAACATAAAAAGGCCAGTACCTTTAAGATAGCTAAATTCAATTTTCATCTGGATTACAGAGTCACAGAATATATCTGGTTGGAAGAGAACTCCAAGATCATCCAGTCCAGCCTTTGACACAGCACTGAAGGGTCAACACTAAACCATGTCCCTAAGTACCAGGTCCACACACTGCTTGAACACCTCCAGGGACAGTGACTCAACTACTGCCCTGGGCAGACCATTACAATGTTTGAGAACCCTTTCAGTGAAGAAATACTTCCTAACATCCAGCCTAAACCTCCCATGGCACAGCTTGTAACCATTTCCTCTAGTCCTGTTGCTAGTCGTGAAGGAGAAGAATCTGCCCCCTCCTTGCTCCAACCTCCCTTCAGGTAGCTGTAGAGAGCAATGAGATCTCCCCTCAGCCTCCTCTTCTTCAGACTGAACAACCTCAGCTCCATCAGATGCTCCTCATAGTCTGTGTGCTCCCAGCCCTTTACCAGCCTTGTTGCTCTTCTCCAGACATGGTCCAGCACCTCAATACTCTTCCTATAGTAAGGGGCCCAGAAGCGAACACAACACTCAAGGTATGACCTCACCAGTGCTGAGCACAGGGGGATGATCACCTCCCTGTCCCTGCTGGCCACAGTGTTTGTAACACAAGCCAGGATGCCACTGGCTTTCTTGGCCACCTGGGCACTCTGCTGACTCAATTACCAATCAATACTTCTGGGTCCCTCTCCAAGTCGCAGCTTTCCAACCACACACCTCCAAGTCTGTAGCTTACCATGGGGTTGTTGTGACTCAAGTGCAGGACCTGGCACTTGGCCATGCTGAACTTCATACAATTAGCCTTTGTCCATTGGTCTAACCTGCCCAGATGTCACTGTGAAGCTTCCCTACCACCCTCTGGCATACAGACACAGCCACCCAGCTTGGTATCATCTGCAAACTGAACTGATTTTTAAAAGTTCCCTCAGATTTTTATTTGCTAAACACATTCCATTACAAAAGCCTGTTTAGCTGTAATCACTGTCCTAAAGCCAGTTATACACCAACTTTATTTTGCAAATCACATTACATAAAGCAAGGATAAGCCTAAGTGGGAAAAGGATATTAGATTGATAAAACACTTTTAGATAAGAAGCTCAAAAATTGATCCCTGCACCAAAGCTATTAATAGGATTAGATTCAAATATCCTCAACAAACAAAAGTTTCAAGCAAAGGAGATTCTAGGCACTACCTATAAGCAGCACAGAACTCTGTACAACACTTAGCATTGCATATACGTAAGTAAGGCTCCCATGGGTCAACCTCAATGGAGATATCAAGCAACACAATGACTAGAAGAGAGTTTTATTAGATGCCATACATCATCAATCTCTCCCATGGTCTTGCTTCTAAAGAGACAACTTCCATGAGTTCCCATGAAGTAAGAAACATCCTGTAGTATTTATGCAGATCTGAAAGGCTGCTCTCAGATTCCACTTACCAGATAAAAAACACTTCCCATAGTCAATTTCATTACCTCTAGGAAATGAGCAGGTTGCATTTCACTTTCTCTGTACTTTAAGCAAAGACACTTGCACTGGAATGAAGTGTGACATTCCCACTTGTGCAGGCAATACACTTTCATCTTACTCCCAATGGCTATCTAAAGCCTCCTACTAAAACACACTATTTGACTTTATCATCATTTGGACACTAGAATGGATGAACAGGCCAAGATCTCAGGGAGGTCATTTACCATTCTAGATGTATTGTCTGGCCTGTCATAGAAGCAGGAAAATATGCAGTCAGTTAAGTAGAAGAGAAGTTAAAGTACAGCTCACTCATAGAATGGTTTAGTTGGAAGGGACTTTAAAGGTCATCTAGTGCACCCCCTGCAATGGACAGGGACATCTTTAACTAGAGCAGCTTGCTCAGAGTCCTGCCCAGCCTGACCTTGAATGTCTCCAGGGATGGGGCTTCTACCACTATTGTTTCCACTAAAGCTCGCTTTCACCTTTTGCAAAGGGTGAAATTACCTTCACAAAAGTCAGAGTTCTTGCTGGTCACATTCCTTGGTAAATTCATCTTACCAAAATATCACACTGAGTCTAGTGCTCCTTTTAGAGTCAGTAACGGATCTCCTCCCCTTCCCTATGTTAAACAAATATTCAGTTCAGGTGCATGACCCATCTTTAATTTTTTGCTTTCTTGAATAAAACCTCTCTCTGTTGAAATGACAGAAATCACAGCTTATCCTGACTGATGATGGGGCATCAGTGCCCACAGCAATCCACAATTCCTGGGTGGGACTGCTACAAGTACCTCGTGCTTTGTGCCATGCACCAGACTGCTACTGCTGGCTTGGACACCACACTATTCCAGGTAAACACCAGGATGATGGAGTTGTGCTGATGTCATGCTCAGCAAACACTTAACTAAATAAGGGAAGTTATTGCTTCTAAACGGTCCATAAACACAACTCTGTTGTTAAAAAGGCCCAAATGTAGCACTGGCTGTCCAAAGGGGCAACATGCATTGATACTCCACAGTCTTTGATGAAGTAATTGCAATTATTATAATATCCTAACTTCATTGCATCAGCATCTTCCTGCCAGGGTTGGATCTGAATCAATCCCTCCTTTCCAAATTACATCAACAAGCTATCAGTTATTCTTTCATTTGGTTACCTTTATGATTGTTAAACACTTATACTTGGCAAAAAGAGATAAAGCAAAGGACATCCCCTCTTATTTGCATATTACAGCTGTGTCTGCTTCAAACACAGATTGGAGCCTGTAACCATTCACTTTCTCACCAAGTCCTATAGAGGGCAAAATTTACCCTGATGGAATGTTGTAAGGCTAAGGATTAACAGTTAAATCATGAGACTGGATCCTTACAGGGGTGGACAGTCTGTCCCAAGGTGCAAGGCATCAGACACTGGGGATGGGGAACACTGGAACCGGTTGCCCAGGGAGGTGGTTGAGGCTTCTTCCCTGGAGAGATTCAAGATGAGACTCAACAAGGCCCTAGGCAACCTGATCCAGCTGGGGATATCGCTGCTGACCACGGGGAGGTTGGACTGGATGATCTTTGGAAGTCCCTTCTGGTGTGGACCATCCTATGATTGCAATTTTTTGTTCCATGCCCTTTCCTGCATATCTGCACTTAAGAGACTGAGCGTGGGGGAGTCTCTTGCTCTGGTCTCTCATCCCTTGCTTTTGCTTGTGGTGTGGGGCAAGGCTTTGCTGGTAGGAAGATATTTTACTGAGTAATGAGGCCCACCCGATCTGGTTTTATATATAACCCTTTACCCTTAATACCTTTTGTACTCTATTTACTGTTGTAAATACTTTTTTCTTTAACTTCCAATTTTTTGCAGGTGTTGTTATTTACTCCTTTTGCCTCCCCAGCTCTTCCCTCTGGGGGGAGGCAGGAGGGAGAGTGGGGTAAAATACATTCTGCCCTCTGTCCGGAGCTGGAAGCTCAAACCAGGACATGCAGTCATTTGGACACTTGAATTTTGCTTTTCTTAAAGAATATGTTAGAATGTCTGGCAATGGTTTTAAGACGTACACTGACTTATGCCTAGAGGCACATCGTGCTAACCACCCCCACCCTCAAAAAAAAAACCCAAACAAAACCCCAAAACATGGAATGATTAGCATTCAGGCCCAACTACAGCAGTAGTGTCTTGCTACCATTTGCTGAATCTCATTAAGACACACAAGTGTGTCTTCACTTCCATGAAGACTAAAACTTCTTTGTAACAAATTACGTTACGATGACTTGTAACTATCACAAGCACAACTGTCAAGCAGGGAAAAAACATCTCAAATTTTGGGGATTCTATAAAGCATATACATGGAAAGCAAAATGTTACATACCAGTGGTAGACAGAGCTTTTTCAATTCAGACATCAATTTTAATCTCCAAGATCCAGCTCTACTAACCATACCAAGAACAATCACTTCTGAGGGTTTCCACAGAAGAACGTGGGAAGGCTGGTGACACCCTTCTCTGGCAGGGTAGACTCTCCACCTGTGGAGCCATTCAAAACCTGCTCTGTGCAACCTGCCCTAAGTGAACCAGCTCTGGAAGGGCGGTTGGACTAGATATGTTCAGAGGTCCCTTCCAGCCCCTATCATTCTGTGTGATTCTGCGATGTGACTGTGATACAGATACTAGACCTAGACTCAGCGACATCCCATACAATCCCAGCTCCAAGGGAATAACAAGGGAACCAGCTCCTGACCCAGCACAAGCTCCTTCCAGTGCCTTTGCAGGACTTCCCTCTGATCCAAGTTCTGCCTTCTCTGACTGTATTCACTTCTGTAAGAAATAACCACTTTAAAGGAAACCACCTGATGTCTGTATTAGAAGCAACCTCCATCTGTAGTGGAGAGAGCAAATATTTTACTTTTTAAAACAGCCAGGTGTAAAAATGTAAATCATTCTTGTCAAATAGAGGAAAAACAGGGATAGAATTTTAAATGTATTATGAGGAGACTGAACATATGTACACAGTCCAACAGCAAACAGACATTTCCTCACAGAGGCCCTGATCACCAGTATACTAAATCCAGTACTTAACTGCAAAAATGCAGCTGACCTTCTATTAAGGCACAGTAATGATGACACAAAGCCAAGCGAAATGTAGCCTGCATGGACAAACACGAATATATGACCACTCTGGAAAATCCAGGATAACAGGTAGTAGAGATCAGCAAAATATGGAATCAGCATTTTAGACAGTGAAGTCTTTTGTCAAATAAACTTCAGTCTCCTAGTAGATTTTGCACTTATTTTACCTACTTTACTGCCTACTGAGTTAGGTCAAAGCTCCCTCAATAGGGAAGAAACTAGTCCAAGCTACAAGACATTACATTAGAAAATTGTAACAATATAGGATGCTAAACAAAGATACCTTTGCCCTCATTTCACCTAGTTATTTTCTATAATGAAACACTAACTGTAGCTCTTCAAACTGAAGGGTACAAACACACCCACACCCAAGGCCCTTATTAGCAAGACAACAACAAAGGTTATTCAACACAGAACTCCTAACAGGAGTTAGGAGTTAGGTGAACAAAGAAAGAAACTCTTTGATTTAGCACAGTAAGGTGGAGTGAGACACAAAAACCTCTTGCCAGTTTGTATCAAAGGTTCTGTGGATTATCAGTTTTCCCAAAAGAGAAAAATGCCCTGGGTGTCATCTAAAATCATTAAAAACCCTGCTTAAAACTTAATCTCCCCTGACAGGTAGCCGAGCGTGGGGGGGGAAAATCACAGAATGTTTGGGGCTGGAAAAGACCTCAAAGGACCACCTAGTCCAACTCCCCTGCCAGAGCAGGATCACCTTGAGTAAAGGGAAGTTGATGAGAACCTTCCCCTCGAGCCAAGTAAAATCTGAATCTGACTTCTAATGCACTGAGGACCGAGAAATAATTTTTTCTTACTAATTGCCAATATTAGCAAAACTTTAAGTGATATTTTAGTGGTAGTCACTAAAAGTTCCCTTTGAGAAGTGTGTTTCATCTGCTGTATCTGTAGTATGAAATTCTCACAGCTTTACCGATTAAAGGCCATGTGTCAAAACAGGTTTTTCTATAACCAGACTTAACAAACAGATCAGAACCCCAAGGACATCCTTGTGTAGGAAATCTATGCTGCTGCCACAAAGTCACGCCACAGCAGCATACTCTTTGCGGATGAAGAACGTAAACAAACCCGAACAACAGATTTATTGCAAGAAACACCGACTTTATGATCATGCAAAAAGACAGATGTCAGAACTGCCACTGTGAAAATTCAGCTCACATATGCGTTAACATGGACAGTGCCTTCCACTGTTCTGGAACAGTTGGGATTGCAGCATAACAGATTCTGCCTGGTAAGCCTCTTGAAGCCATTCTGCCTGTATTATACATGAAGGTGCCTCTTTCAGTACAGCCACTCTGAGTACGATTTCTAAGGTGAGGGGGTTTTTAGTTAGCCCCTTTTGCATCTTGCCTCTGTTATCTGACCCCTTCTCTTCCCCACAGCTACATCATCAGCTGTGAAAGTCAGATCAATAACACATACACTTCCTCAATACTTTTTTGCCTTCTTTCTGGGTACTTGCCAGCAGCACAATGTCTAACCCTAACCTTGGCATTTGCTATAAATTCTGTTCAAACCTACCTTTTCAGGAAGGTATTTGCTATCCAAGGCTTTTAGGTACCAAACAACTCACATATCAAACAACCTCCAAAACTATGCCATAAGTCCATTCCCCTCCTACCTCACTTTCACAAAAAACTCCCTGTAGAAAACAGAAAAATCCATGTTTTGCCCTTTTTCCTGGAGTACTCATACTCCATCCTTTTACACTGTTGTAATTTGGAGGTCTTCATTTGCAGGATAACTAACTTTACAATACAATACAATACAATACTGACAAGGACAAACCAAATACTAATTCTTGGATATAATTCTAGTATTTCAAAAGCCAAGAAAGGTACAACCTTCACAGAAGTACAGAATGTTTGGGGTTAGAGGTGACCTTGAGAGATCATTAAGTCCAATTCCCCCAGCCTAAGCAGGATCACCTAGGGCAGGTCACACAGGGATGCATTCAGACAGGTTTTGAAAGTCTCCAGAGGAGATTCCACAGCCTCTCTGAGGAGCCTGTTCCAGGGCTTCAGCACCCTCAATGTGAAGAACTTTCTCCTTGTGTTCAGGTGGAGCCTCCTATGTTCTAGCTTGTACCCACTCTTCCTTGTCCTATCACTGGGCACCACTGAAAAGAGTCCAGCACCTTCATCTTGACACCCACCCCTCAGGCACTTACAGACATTGATAAGATTCCCACTCAGCCTTCTCTTAGAACTAGACTAAACAGCCCCAGGTCTCTCAGTGTTTCCTCATAGGAGAGATTCCAGTCCTGCAATTATCCTCATAGCTCTCCATGGGACTCTCTCCAGCAGATCCCTGTCTCTATTCTTGAGTCTATATAAGCAAATTCTCTGAATTCAGAAAGGTATCATTCAAGCTTATATTTACATATAATAGGAGAGACTGGCAGATATAAAAATGATTTCTAGCAACCACTGTTTGAAAAAAAACATGTAACCACAAAGTTTACAACCTAGTTCTGGGAGATGGTGAGTGCCTCCCAGAGCATTCTCCTACAAAGATGTGATGTAGATTTTACAAAATGAAGTGCAACTGTCTATTTTTCATGGTGCACAGAACTGGGAAAGAGAGGAAAAAAAGCCCCAAACAACAACAACAAAATCCCCCACCACCCTGCTTTCATTTTTAATTAAAAGCTGAACAGTTACAAAATCACAGAATTATCAGGGTTGAAAGGAACCTCAAGGATCATCTGGTTCCTACCTCCCTACTATGGGCAGGGACACCTCACACTAGAGCAGGTTGTTCACAGCCACATCCAGCCTGGCCTTAAAAATCTCCAGGGTGGGGCTTCCACCACCTCCCTGGGCAATCTGTTCCAATGTCTCACCACCCTCATGGGGAAGAACTTCCTAATATCCAATCTGAATCGACCCACTTCAAGTTCTGCTCCATTCCCCCTAGTCCTATCACTGCCCAACACCCTAAAAAGTCCCTCTTCAGCTTTCTTGTAGCCCCCTTCAGATACTGGAGGGCCACAAGAAGGTCACCTTGGAGCCTTCTCTTCTCCAGACTGAACAACCCCAACTCTCTCATCCTGTCCCCACAGGAGAGGAGCTCCAGCCCTCTGCTCATCCTCATGGCCCTTCTCTGGACACCTTCCAGCACCACCAGATCCTTCTTGTAATAGGAGCTCCAGAACTGGACACAGTACTCCAGGTAAGGTCTCACCAGAGCGGAGTAGAGGGGGAAAATCATCTCCCTCAACCTGCTGGCTATGCTTCTCTTGATGCAACCCAGGCTCTGGTTGGCTCTCTGGGCTGCAAGTGCACACTGGTGGCTCATGTTGAGTTTTGCACCCACCAGCACCCCTAGGTCCTTTTCTTCAGGGCTGCTCTCAAGCCAGTTACTGCCCAGCCTGTATCGGTGCTTGGGATTGCCCCAACCCAGATGCAGGATCCTGCACTTGGTCTTGTTGCACCTCATGATGCTGGCATAGGTCCACCTCTCCAGGTCCCTCTGGATGGCATCCCTTCCCTCCAGCATGTCTGTTGCATGTCTGTTGGTGTCATCAGCAAACCTGTGGAGGGTGCATTCAATGCCTCTGTCCATGTCATAAACAAAGACGTTAAACAAGACTGGTCCCAGTAATGATCCCTGAGGGGCTCCACTTGTCACTGGCCTCCTCTTGGTCATGGACCCATTGACAGCCACTCTTTGGGTACAGCTGTCAAGCCAGTTCTTTAGCCACCAAGTGGTCCATCCATCAAACCCATATTTTTACCAGTTTGGTGATCAGGATGTCGTGCAGGACAGTGTCAAAGGCTTTACTCAGGTCCAGATAAGTGACATAGGTTGCTCTCGCCTTTTCTATTGTTCCTACAGTCCCTCTGTTCTCTCACAATTCAGTTATTCACTAGATTTTCTATCCAGTGGAATAACATTCAGCTTATATTACTGTGTTCAATTTCCTTTTGAGAAGTTCCTTCAAAGGCTTTCCTGCCTTGGCCTCTCATTTTTCTGGAAGCAATACAGCATTTAACTATGCATGTAACCAGTGAGATTTCCAAGTCTCTTCCCTTGCCCCACATCAATGATTTAAAGGTATATGATTTATGGTTTGTTTGGTATTTTAAATAACTGTTTTCCAGAGTATGCCCTAAACAACATAAAGCTAGGACCATCTATTAACTACTTATTTCAATTAGTCTGATAAATAGTGAACAGATGTCCACTAATCAGGTAGCTGACTCTTGAGACATCACCAAAATATACTCAAGCCTCCTTAAACAGGCAATTTAAAGCCACATGCTGAAACAAATCACCCAGTACTGATATTTGACAACTATCAACACTGATAGAACAAGAAGTTCCCCCTGTGTATTCAATACATATGCACACAGAGTCTCTAACCTGAACATTGATAAAAGCTTTACGTTTTTTTGGTCTGCTGCAAACTTTCAAGCCATCAAAAAAGTGTCTGGGCAAATCCATGGCAGTAGAATGTCCTGGAATTTCCCTCAAGCACAAAACACATCATCCTTGGTCCAAGTTGTCCTTGACTTACAGATCACTGAGAAAGTGTCCCTCTGTCATACTTTATTCTTCCACTCTTCCCTAGCAAATAAGGAAGAAAATAAGCACACAAAGAGGGTAACACAAAAGGTATTAATCTGATTCCACACAGTCCTTCTTAACATTCCTTCCAATTCCTGCCATGGGTATACTCCACAGCAACTACAGACTATGTTATCCAATACTGAAGTCTCCTAGGACTCCAAGCTGGCCTCAGCCAGAATTCAATTTGTCCAGTGAATGCGTCCTAGAAGAAGCTGCCAAAAACAATCCTGGGGTGTTTAAAACTGAAAAGACAAGTACCATCCAAACATCTGTGATAATAAATAAGCTGAGAAAACAAAACCTAGTGTGATTAATACAACAGAAGACAGATTAGTACAACAAGAATTACAACAAAAGCCATTTCCCTGCCAAAGAGTCCTCCTCCTGTGCTCACCTTGAGCCTTATCAGTAGGCTTGGGAGCCAGTAAACTATCTCAGTCACCTCCAGTCGTTACAGAGTAATTGCCATACTCTTCAGGGCCTTGCAAGCTCTGGCCCTGACCACACCTTCTGATAATTCATGTGAGCTGTGTCTTTCTGCAGCACTTGGCAGGTGTCACACTGCCTCTGGGAATTCACCTCTCACAGCAGACTCATTTGCCCCAAGGAAAGAAATGGCCCCTCTCTCTCCAGTTGGTACCTCTGAACCACACTCTCTTAAACCAGAATGCAAGCATGCAACAGAGAGTAAAATGGAAACTGAAAAAGTCTTTCAAGGACAATTCAGCACTATCGCAGGAGTCATTCTGCCTCAAGAAAGTGCACCAAGAAGGCATCTGATCCACCACACCTACCTTAGAATCATAGAATCAGTCAGTCAGGGTTGGAAGGGACCACAAGGATCATCTAGTTCCAAACCCCCTGCCATGGGCAGGGACACCCTACACTAGATCACGCTGGCCAGAGCCTCGTCCAGCCTGGTCTTAAACACCTCCAGGGACGGGGCCTCAACCACCTCCCTGGACAACCCATTCCAGGGCTTCACCACTCTCATGGGGAAGAACTTCTTCCTCACATCCAGCCTGAATCTCCCCATTTCCAGCTTCATTCCGTTCCCCCTAGTCCTATCACTACCTGAGATCCTGAGAAGTCCCTCCCCAGCCTTCCTGTAGGCCCTTTTCAGATACTGGAAGGCCACAATGAGGTCACCTGGGAGCCTTCTCTTCTCCAGACGGAACAGCCCCAACTCCTTCAGTCTGTCCTCACAGGAGAGGTGCTCCAGCCCTCTGATCATCCTCGTGGCCCTTCTCTGGACACGCTCCAGCACGTCCACATCCCTCCTGTAATAGGGGCTCCAGAACTGGACGCAGTACTCCAGGTGGGGTCTCACCAGAGCTGAGTAGAGGGGGAGAAGCACCTCCCTTGACCTGCTGGTCACACTTCTCCTGATGCAGCCCAGGATCTGATTGGCTTTCCGGGCTGCAAGCGCACATTGAGAGCTCATGTTGAGCTTCTCCTCCACCAGCACCCCCAAGTCTCTCTCCTCAGGGCTGCTCTCCAGCCAGTCCCTGCCCAGCCTGGATTTGTGCCTGGGATTGCCTCGACCCAGATGCAGGACCCTGCACTTGGTCTTGTTGAAGCTCATGAGGTTGGCTTGTGCCCACCTCTCCAGCCTGTCCAGGTCGGTCCCTCTGGATGGCATCCCTTCCCTCCAGCGTGTCCACTGCACCACACAGCTTGGTGTCATCAGCAAACTTGCTGAGGGTGCACTCGATGCCACTGTCCATGTCACCCACAAAGATGTTGAACAAGACAGGTCCCAGGACTGATCCCTGAGGGACTCCGCTTGTCACTGGCCTCCACTGGGACATGGACCCGCTGACAGCCACTCTTTGGGTGTGGCCATCAAGCCAGTTCTTTATCCATCTAGTGGTCCATCCATCAAACCCATGTGTCGCCAGCTTGGAGACCAGGAGGTGGTGCGGGACAGTGTCAAAGGCTTTGCTCAAGTCCAGGGAAATGACATCAGTTGCTTGCCCCTCATCTATTAATGCTGTCACCTGATCATAGAAGGCCACCAGGTTTGTCAGGCAGGATTTGCCCTTGGCAAAGCCATGCTGACTATTCCCAATCACCTCTTCACTGTTCTTCTGAGTCATTAGTGCCTCCAGGAGGATCTGCTCCATGATCTTTCCGGGCACAGAGACTGACTGGCCTGTAGTTCCCCGGTTCCTCCTTCTTGCCCTTTTTGAAAATGGGAGTAATGTTTCCCCTTTTCCAGTCTGTGGGGACTTCCCCACTCTGCCATGTTCTTGCTCTTGTTCTGCTCTTAAAGCTAAATCACACTGATTTAAACAACACTTCAGAACTTGAGATCCATATTTTACTACAATAGAATACACACAGCATTCAGTTCTGGGCCTCTCACGACAAGAAGGACATTGAGGTGCTGGACCAGGTCCAGAGAAGGGCAACAAAGCTGGTAAAGGGCTGGAAGCACACAGACTATGAGGAGCATCTGATGGAGCTGAGGTTGTTCAGTCTGGAGAAGAGGAGGCTGAGGGGAGATCTCATTGCTCTCTACAGCTACCTGAAGGGAGGTTGGAGCAAGGAGGGGGCAGATTCTTCTCCTTCATGACTAGCAACAGGACTAGAGGAAATGGTTACAAGCTGTGCCATGGGAGGTTTAGGCTGGATATTAGGAAATATTTCCTCACTGAAAGGGTTCTCAAACATTGTAATGGTCTGCCCAGGGCAGTGGTTGAGTCACTGTCCCTGGAGGTATTTAAGCAGTGTGTGGACCTGGTACTTAGGGACATGGTTTAGTGCTGACCCTTCAGTGCTGGGATGAAGGTTGGACAGGATGATGTTTGAAGTCTCTTCCAACCAAATGTCTTCTGTGACTGTGAATGAAACTGACCCATTATGCAAAAGGTTATAAGTAATGTGTTCCATACCTTCAATTTCATATGTTCTGTGTAAAAAACATAACTGTATTTTCACCTCCACAAGAATGAGAAAGTCCACAATACTAAGGCAACAATGCTACAGATTGCTCTGCTAGAAATTTGGTGAAAGCACCAAAATATTTCTGAGTAGACCTTGAAGCATTAATTAACAAAAGGTTAAAATAGCAACAAGTTAAAGACCAAAGCTTTCTTGTAATATAGCTTATTGTAATGAGAGAAAGGGGGAAGTGAATCTGTACCTGTCACAAACCAAGAGCTTTTTCTCAAATATCAGCATAGTTTGAAGGGGGAACTTCAGCCCAGATCCTGACTGCAAAGACTGCAAAGTAAAATAAATTACCATTGGATGTAAAAGGAAAATAATGGTCAGGTCTATATAATTCATTGGATTGCTAACGGGAATATGGAGCAGAGGCACAAACAGTTCTTTCTCTCTTTTCTTCTCCTGCCTCTTCTGCTTGCAACTTTCCTCTCTCTCCTGTGGCCTTGCCAGGGGGTCTCTGTTTTGACTACTGTGTGAGGGAGGAAGTGAGGGAGGAGGTGATCAGGTCCCCTGGAGCTGTCCAGGGAGGTCTGAGGAGTTTCTGTGTTGTTTATAAATTATAAACATATGTATGTGTTGTACATACAGTGTATAATTTTTACATATTCATTGCATTTCATATTTATAGATTTTAGTTTGGTTGTAAATAGAGCTTTATTTGCTTCCATCCCAAACTGAGCTGCTTTGGCAATTTTTTGGGGGGGGGCTAGTTCTCCAAAATAGTTGGGGCCTAATTTCAACCCACCACAGGGGGTTACTGTTTTCTCAACATGACAAAAGCAAGAAGCTAATTCTAAAAGACACTAGCTAAAAGCTTCCACAATGCCAACAGGCCAGCTGTTAAAGTGCTTTGGGAGCTTTTATCTGGACCCTAAGACCACATCACATTTTACCAAAACAAACGAACAAACAAAGCAACCCAAAACCACAACACTAAGCAAAGGAAGCTGTTCCACATGCAGCTGCCAACAATACATCAGACTGCAAATCTAGGACGTAAAGGCATTACTAAATTTAAGGACCAAAATTGCCTGGTGTACCTGTCACAAGACATTAAATTTCATCTTGGAAAGATTTCCACCTCTGAAATGCTAAAGCATAAAACTTCCAGTTTCCATTGAAACATTTTAAACAATGGCTACACTGCTGTTCCCAAATGGTAATTTGCTGAAAAGATTAATCATCTTCATTGTCAAAATCATATGCCTCACCTCCAAAATGAGTTATCCAGCATCTGGTTTAGTGATTGAGTCCTGTTACCTGTCTCCCTCCAAATGAGCACATGCATTACTACCTGCTGTTTTCCAATACAGCAAATGCTTTTCTCATTTCTGTTTCAGATAAGCTCTAAGTTTCTAATAGCCAATTTTCTGCTCATTTTTATGGATCTCTTCTACACTCACCCAGTTTCTCAACGACTTTGTCTACAAGCAGACATCATGGTCACAGCTGTATTTCAGAATCAAATTTCATTAAGCATAGCAAAAATCATCTGCTCTGTTTACATTTCACCTCATTCTCTCTACTAGTGCTACATCCATCATGACCTCTTGCTAATATGGAAGAACAATGCACAAGCAATTCAGAATCGCAAGCATCACAGAAAGCAGTCTCCCTAGAGATCTGGTGATACACACTGATACAACCAGACACATCAGAGTATCTCACAGTCATCTATATTGGACTGAAGAAGTTACCAGTAGCATCAAAAGGGGTGTGGTCAAGAGAGGTTTTCCTTCCCCTCTATTATGCCCTGGTGAGGCCACATCTGGAATATTGTGTCCAGTTGTGGGACCCCAATTCAAGAAGGACCTCAGGAAACTGCCTGAAAGAGTTAGGTGCAGAGTCACAAAGATGTTAAAGGGAGTGGAACATCTTTCCTACAAGGAAAGGCTGAGGGAGCTGGGGCTCTAGCTTGGAGGAGACTGGGAGGTGACCTCATTCATGTTTATAAAGATGTAATACGCAAGCATCAGGAGGACAGAGACGGGCTCTGCTCAGTGATGTCCATGTTAGAGCAAGGGGCAATGGGTGCAAGCTGGAACATAGGAGGTTCCATGTGAACACAAGGAAAAACTTTTTCACTGTGAGGACAACAGAGCACTGGATCAGGCTGCCCAGAGAGACTGGAGTCTCCTTCTCCGGAGATATTCCAAACCACACTGGCCACCTTTCAGGATCACCTACTCTGGGTGATCCTGCTGTGGTACAGGGGTTGGACTAGATGATCTTCAAGGTTCCTTCTAACCCCTAATGTTCTGTGATTCTGTGACTCAGACAACAATGACCAAAGAAAGCTCACAAACATAATTTAAGAAGTAGCTGAGCTAGCTGAGCCTTCTGGAGCAAGAAGAGCTATCTTCTGAACATCGGCACAGTCAGGGGTACCATCTGCTGCAGCTCACCCATTTCATTTAACACCTCTTACAGAAGGTTGATAGAAACAGAACCTGTATTTTGAGAGAAACAAGCACCAGTAAATGTAATTCCTAATTCCCTGCCTTCCAACGTTGTCAAGTATGCCATAATACACATTCAAAAACAAAGTGCATACCAGAAAATTACCATCAAGAAAATCTGCCATGTCATTATACCAGAAAAGCTCTACCACTTCTCTGCTTGAACAGAAACACTGCATATATACTTTTTCCTTCTTTTTTTTTTTTTTTTTTTTTTTTTTTGGCAGAACACAAAGATCTTGCAGCTAAGCAGGATGAAACTCATAGGAGACTGCAAACAAAAATTCCCCTCACAGAGGCAGCTGCCAGGATTCATTTCACCTTGATGCTACTGGAGCCTCATAAAACTTCATTCAAGCAAATCACAGAAGGTGCAGATACCTTTCACTGCAATGGGCACAAACATACTGTGACTGCAACCATCAGGCTGCTTCTTACTGTAACACAGAAGGATGTTGCTGATGTTAGAGAGGTATGAAAGTTCATCAAGCCTTCCTGACTGTAGCAGTGCTAAATTGCTTCACCTCTCCTCTGGCTGTTCCCTGCTCTTCCTTGTAATGGTCTTGTAAGAGATAAAAGCTATTGGGTTTGGCAGTAAGATGTTTCTCAGACTGTAAAAGCCTCAGAAGAACAATTTCATGGTTGTTATTAAAGGCTTAGAGTATATCAACTGGAAGAATAACTAATGAGTCATAACCATTGCTGATTAGAAGGGCTTCTAAATAACTGTTTCACAGAGACCCATTTCACTTTGTATTAACGCCCAGCAGACTTTCAGCTCCAACTTCCCCCAAGTAACTAGAAACATACATGGACAGACCTAAAACTTGAACATTTAAAGAAGTTCCAAGGGAGATGTGAAAATGGAATAGCAATATTTTTCTTTCGTTTGCCATTATTCCTACTGCTACATGAGGTCTGCGATAAGCAGCAGGAATACAGCACTAAGTAGTGGCTCCTCTAGGTGTGGTCAGTACAGTATGCCAGTATAGAGAAAAATACCATGTAGATACCAAGTCAGCATGGTAATTTGGAAAACAAATACTATTTTTCAGCTTCTACTGATTCTTCTGTGGCACCTGGCAGGAAAACGAAATGAGCTACATTTTTTAGCTCTGTCCTTTTTAACATGGTTTCAGGCATCCTTGTGATTTGGTGACCAGAGTCAGAGTTACATAAGAATGTTTTCTGGAATCTTGTTTTGCACAAGTCTGCACCTTTCCTGCCTGGGATACATCCATCCCATACAATATTTTAAGGCATCCACCACTTCTTTGAGTATGCCAGTCCAGTTGTAGTGGGTTGAAATTACCCCCAACATTAATTTCCCTGACTAGCTCAGTTAGAAAGAGAATAGAATAGAATAGAATAGAATAGAATAGAATAGAATAGAATAGAATAGACCAGACCAGACCAGACCAGACCAGACCAGGTTGGAAGAGACCTTCAAGATCATCACATGCAACCTATCATCCAACACCACCTAATCAACTAAACCATGAAGCTGTATTTACAAGCAAAACTACAATCTAAATACTAAATGCAGTGAATATGTACAGAATACACAGTGTTTACATATTTTTACAATTTATAAACAGCACAAGAACTCCCCAAGAAAAACCAGGGGACTACTAATAGCTTCCCCCTCCCTGCTCCCTTCCCTCCCCCTGTACATGGGACAAGGGAAAGAGCAGAAAGTTGTTTGTTGGTACTTAGCCACAACAAAGCAATGCAGCCAAGGTCAGCAAAGCCAGCAGAAGCCAGAGCTAGCATCTGCTAGAGTGAAGAAGCCAAAAAGAGAGCAAGTCAGTGTACAAAATTAACTTAATGGCAGGTATCTGTCCAATGTTATTATTTAGAACTTACCATTTCTTTTTTACATCCAATGGTGATTTATTTACATTCTATCACATTCTGTTCAAGAGCTGTGGAAAATTTTCTAGGCACAGCCTAAAACTATCACACCAGTAAAGCTGGACAGGGGCCTGTCTGTACCTTTACCAAGATCTCTTTGACTTGAAGTCCGTGCTACCCAATTTCCATACCAAGCTCTCTTGCCAGTCTGAACACTGCATGCAGTCCTTTCATTAAGGAGTTCAGCTCATCCAAAACTAGCATGTCTTGTTTCAGGTGACTGAAAACATCAGTAAAAGGAAATCCCTGCAGAGTTGGCAGCTTACATAGATCATCTATGGGAATCTTCTTTATTTTCAGGCGCCTTAAAGCAAAACCATGTGCACCTTCTCAGCCAACCAACAGATTTTCAGCCACTGCTATCACAAAAGTATGCTTTAATGCAGTGACAGCAATGAAAACAAGCTAGTAGGCAGTCTAACAAATTAAATGGCATGCCATTTATGTCTACCTGCAACTACAATATCATCAGGTAACTGGAGAATCCAGTGCACAAACAACACTGAGCTTAACAAACCAACACAAAAATGCAGTAGTATTGTACCAAGGATGTTAACATTCAATGGGAGGGGAGGGGAAAAAAGGAAAAAAACAGGAACAGTGAGATTCCAGATTCAAAGATAATGAGCTAGCTCACAGGTATATCCAAGAATATTCAGTAAGGTATCAACTGTCTACAGAGTTTAAAGCGGGGAGAAATAAGGTCTCCTTCAACTCCAGCTTATCCCTCTGAAAGGTTCTGTGTATCTAAATATTTTGGCTAGTGCCCAAGCATTTTGATTTGAAGAAATCCCAAGTATGTTTATGATACAGGAAAGTATCTAAACTAAAAACTTCTGCCCCCCTCAAGAGAGCTATTAATTATACTATAACACTACATACTAATTACAGTCTAGCTAAAGATTTTATTTATCCCTACTGAGATCTCAGAAAGTAACTTACTGTAACTAAGATAATGCATAGAATGGTTTGGGTTGAAGGGATCCTAAACATCATCCAGTTTCAACCCACCTGCCATGGGCAGAGACACTTTCCACTAGACCAGGTTGCCCAAGGCCTCATCCAACCTGACCTTGAACACCTTCAGGGAGGGGGCATCCATGACCTACCTGGGCAACCTGTTCCAGTGTCTCACCACCCTCACTCTACAGAATTTCTTCCTAATCTCAAGTCTAAATTTGTCCTCCTCAAGATTCAGTCCATTCCCTCTTCTCCTCTCATTACAAACAAGTAAAAAGTCCCTTCCCACATTTCTTGTAGGCCCTCTTCAGATACTGGAAGGCTGCTCAAAAGTCTCCCCAGAGCCTTCTCTTCTCCAGGCTGAACATTCCCAAATATCACAGCCTGTCCCCACAGGGGAGGTACTCCAGCCCTCTGATCATCCCTCATGGCCCTCCTCTGGAGCTGCTCCAGCAGTTCCATGTCTCTCTTATGCTGGGGGCCCCAGAACTGGACAGAGTATTCCAGGTGGGGTCTTACAAGAACAGACTACAGCAGCAGAATCCCCTCCCTCGTGCTTCTGCTCACACTGCTTTTGATGCAACTCTGGACAAGATTGGCTTCTGTGCTGCCAGCAACCATTGCTGGCTCACACTGAGTTTTTCATCAACCGACACCCCCACGTCCTTCCTCCTGACACTGCTCTCAAGCCACTCTTTGCCCAGCCTGCTTTTGTGCTTGCTTTGCCCTGACCCAGGTAGATGTAGATGTACTAACTTACGGCTTTCCATTCACATGAACTGTTCTTTCTCCCTAGAAGTAGATAGACATTAATATGCCTATTCAGAAGTCTGGATAAGGTGCCCTTGTATCCACTAGTAAAGATCAATTGCCCATGCTACTGTCTAGAAGTAAGGCAGCTTTTAAAAGTCTCTAGAAAGATATTTGTTAAAAAAAAAGTCTTATTATTTCCTCAGAACTTTTCATGCAGATTCACAGTGGAGAGTGGTGAAAAAAATAGAGGCTTTATTATTACAAAAATAAACCTGTAGAACTTGCAGGACCATAAAAGTACTTACTCTTGATGGGATGTCAGGAACTGTCCAATATCATAAAACTGTAAAACAGGGAATTTAAAGCCAATTCTCACCCTGTAGTGAACTAACATGTTGCCCAGCGAGCATCATATTCTGTTTTCATTGAATTGAAACTGTAAGGAGAGTTCCTTCTACAAGAACACAACGGATCCTCCTGGCTAGCACGAAAGTCTGAAGGGTTTAGTTTCCTACTTCACTTGAATGCTTTATTAGGACCCACTGCTAACCTGAAGTGTTCTTAAGAAAACCAGATAGAGGGCACCTGCATGGTTAGACAGACATATCTGTATCCTCAAAAGTATTTTTTAACATTAGATGTTAAAACTTGTTACAATAAAAATGAAAAGTTCCATTCATAATTACAGCATTGATAAATCCATGTAAAACTCTTCTCCAGCTTTATGATTAACAAATCAAATCAAGCAGCACAGAAGGTAAGTGGTAAACACAGGGAGTTCCAGACAATAAATGAACTTGTCAAGACATTGCTGCTATTTGAAGAACAAAAGCTCACAAAACCTACTATGCTTTGACTAATACATTACAATGTTGTAGGGAGATCCTAATCCTATAAAAACTCTTAACATCAGCCCAAGCTAAAGTTTCAAGATTACATTTCCCTGTATTCATGGAGCAGTAGCTAACATATGAGCTAGTGACTAAGTCTCACAGGTTTCTCTCCTAGTAGAAAAATCCAGATTTTACAGTGGCTTTGGAGTTTCTTGTTTATATAGACATTTTATAAATTATTAGACATTCAATCTATATTAAAAAAAACCTTCTTCATTAATCTTGCTTCTCAAACTCCAACTCTAACTAAAAACAGTTGTTCAAAGTTTACATCTTTTACAGAGCCAGCTCTGAAACTCAGAGGGGTCACACTGGTATTTGGTTATTTATCAGGAGGCCTTTCCTCTCAAGCAATATTCATAGAATCACAGAATGGTTTGTGTTGGAGGGGACCTTAAAGATCATCATCTAGTTCCAAAGCCCCACCATGAGCAGCTACTACTAGACCACGTTACTCAAAGCCTCATCCAACCTGGCTTTGAACACTTTCAGGCTCAGAGCCTCCACAACTCTGGGCATGCTGTTCCAGGACCTCACCACCCTCATGGGCAAGAATTTCTTTGCAACATCTAATCTAAGCCAAGCTTCTTCCACTTTAAAGCCATTACCTCTTCTCCTGTCACTACATGACGTTGTAAAGAGTCCCACTCCAGCTCTTCTGTAGCCCCTTTCAGATACTGGAGAACTGCTCTCAGTTCTCCCCAGAGCCTTCTCTTTCACAGGCTGAGCAACCCCAACTTTCCCAGCCTGTAGTCATAGTTGTGCTCCAGTCCTCTGATGATCTCCATGGCCTCCTCTGGACCTGCTTCAACAGTCCCATGTCCCTATTGTGTTGAGGGCTCCAAAGTTGGACACAGTACTGCAGGTGTGCTCTCAGGAGAGCAGAGCAAAGGACTCCCTCCCTTGACCTGCGAGCTACATCCATTTCAGATAGTATTTTTCTTTTACCACATCAGAGATAAATATGACAACATAAAGTCTCCAAGAGCTAAAGATGTTGCCTGTCAAGCTGGGCTGCCTCTTACAATTATACTGCATGAACGTAGCTTCGCTCCACTGTAGATTTGCCTGCCAAATGGCACCGCCACTACTCCATCACCATTTCTTTGAAAGCAACACACAAAGCTGCTCTGTCCCAGGAAGCTGTCAATTTGCTCCTCAGAAAAATGAAGGGCCAGTATTTCAACACCTGCTCAGCTGTGGTAATCAGCTGAAATGCTTTTTATCCTCTATGCTTAACAGTATGTGCAGCAGTTAGAGCAATGTAATATATTTGGGAATAAAAACGCATTCCTTTATTAACTGAGCCTCCTTTAAGGTATTTCTGAACTCAGAAACATCAGGTAATTAGAATAATACTATAATGACTAGGTGTTATGATACACACACACAAAGAAAAACAAAGCAAAGCAAAACCAAACCAAACCCACACACATTCCCAGGAACTAAAACTCAGATCACTTGCTGCTTGTCAGGCATAACCTGCCAAGCTATTAGCTCTCACTTTGAAGCCTTGCATTTGCTCAATGGCTGACCTACACATGGCAAAGTCTTAGCATGAGAAATGGCTTTCAGGCTCAGCTGCCTTCTAAGTGCCATCCATCATCAGAAGAAACAGATTATTCCCTTAACAGTCGGCTACTTTGCCAAATTCTTCTGGCTCTGTTCCATCAGTCACACCTCTGCACCCTGGGGAAAAGCAAACCCTACTTCTATACCTAGCTCCTTCTGAAGTGGGGAACGAAAGGCAATTATCGTTCAATGCCATTTATAAGGCTGAGGTGGAACAACAGCTCTATCATTTACCAGCCCCCTCCTCACTGCACCAGCCTGTAGCTCGTGGTGGGAGTGAGGCAGGTAAAGGCAGACTGAGCTTCAAACAGAAGGAAAGCAGAGCTGGGAATATACCATGCTTTGCATAAGACAGAAGCAGGCACAAACCAATGTGCAGTGGGCTGCCCTTTGGAAGTCCCTCTGAAAATACATGTACACACACTGGTCACTGGCACTGAACACCAGTGGTTATTACTTGCTGTCCCAGAACTCACTCTCACGAGATTGGCTAACAGGGCTGGGTTTGCTTTCCAACAAGGCTTCCTCCCCACAGTTTGTTTATACTCAAGAATTATACATAAGATTCCCTTTTCAAATCCAAACATCCGTTCTTCCAATCACAGTACAATGAATAAATGCTGAAGATTTATTTGCAGCTAGGAAACAAAGCCAGAATTCCTCCAAAAGTGGCCTTTACTCATTACTGCTCCACAGACCCTGCAAAAGGGTTCTCCTGCTCTCAGTTCTCCCCAGCGCCTTCTCTTTCACAGGCTGAGCAACCCCAACTTTCTCAGCCTGTCATCACAGGAGATATGCTCCAGTCCTATGATGGCCTACTCTGGACCTGCTTCAACGTTGCATGTCCTTATTGTGTCAAGTGCTCCAGAGCTGGACACAGTACTCCCCAAGACATTGCAAAAGGGTCTGCAAGGTTAAACCTTCACCCATCATGTCCTGCAAGCAGAGTTCAGAATGATGTAGGCTGCTGCTACAGAACAAGCCATCAACACAGCAGGATTCTGCACCACAATCAGCGCACATTAAAACCTAGATGCATCCCAAGGATGGCAGTTCCTTCCCCTCCAAGGAAAAGGGATAACAAGGGAGAGGGGTCACAGGACTATCTGCTCATTGTTCAAATCCGGTCCAGAAAATGAGAGACATTTGGAAGAGCCTTTATTGCTACCTTATTTGTGGTCAATGTTCAAAACAGGACAGTCACTCTCGGAGGAGAAACAGACAGTTGGGCTCAGTTCTCACTGGTTTGCTTTGGTGTGACTTTTTTTCCTTTTTACATTCCAACTTAATTCTCATAGCCACCAGAATGTGAAGGGTTTCACAACAAGGAAAGGATGACTACATCTCCTTGGGTCCACTTGCTGTTTTGCTACAATCTGGCTGAGTGACCTGCACCATTAACCTGCTGAGTGAAAACCTGGCAAGAGCCATTAGAAAAGATTATCCATAAACTGAAGAATTCCTTTAACTGGCCTATCATTGACAATGCATCCATCTGAACTTGTCTTCCTCCTTTTAAAATGTATCTCCAAACTACATTCCAGTCATCTGACCACATCCTAAAATACTACTTTTTACTGCCATGTATAAGCCTGCAGTGCCAGCCAAAATCAGAGAAGTCTCACATGTTCAAGGGATTCTTGAGATGTCAACACAACAAGGTGCTCTGAAATCCAAAGGAACTACCGGAGATATGATGCACTCTGCTTCACAGGCAAATAGTCAAAAGCAATTACAGCAGCACAGAGGGTGGTTTTGAGGGAGGAAAGGACTAAAAGTCACCACTCATCCCCAAAACAAGGTGTTTTCAGCATCTAGTTTCCTATCTGGAAGGATCTCAGTATCACAGTACATTAGAGGTTGGAAGAGACCTCCAATCATCGAGTCTAACCCCCGTGCCAAGCAGGATCACTTAGGGTAGTCCACGCAGGAGCACATCCAGGTGGGGTTTGAAAGTCTCCAGGGAAGGAGACTCCACAACTTCTCTGGGCAGCCTGCTCTGCCACTCTCACTGTAGAGAAGTTTCTCCTCATGTTGAGGTGAAATCTTCTATGTTCAAGCTTGAAACCATTGTTTCTTGTCTTATTAGTACAATGAACAAGGAATGCTTGGTATACATTTGAACATAGCCCTTCAGCCTCCCCTCCTCACTGATATATCCAGGCGAAATAACCCCACTCTGCCCACTAGCCCTACACCTACAGCAGCTGCAGCAGCGGCCACTGCCAACATTTTACTTAAACATGGAGGAGCCCTGAAGAACTTGTACAGCGCTGCTCTAGAGAACCTTGCCCTGAACAGCAGGTGCACACATCAGCAGAAGGTGCAGCCAGGGCAAACCAGCCCTTTCTCAAAACCCTCTGCTGAAGAGTTATCACAACCCTTCACCTTGTCTACAATAAGCACCACTTTTTGACCAACATTCTCCTCTCTTTTCCACCGCAGAATGGATTGTAATGCCAGACCACTAAATCTTTGGTTCCTCCATTCCCATCCTTTTGTAAAACAAGAAAGTCCAGCAGCTCCAACAGAAAGCAGACCCCTTCTTGCCATGTGCCTTCCTGACACTTCTGTGGCTGCACCAATGGTGTGGTCTTCCTCTAACTACAGTGGCAGATCAATCAGTATGCCACAAAGTGCCCTTCTTCCACATGACAAATGAATATTGTGTGTTCTGTGAATCTGGATCCAAATCAGAGTGAAAAAATAATAGAATCAGCCAGGTTGGAAAAGACCTCAGAAATCATCAAGTCCAACCTATTACCTTACACCTAACACCTCATGACAACTAAATCATGGCTTAAAGTGCCACATCCAATCCCCTTTTGAACATCTCCAGGGACAGTGACTCCAGCACCTCCCTGGGCAGCACATTCCACTGTCCTGTTAATCTTTCCGTGAAGAACTTTCTCCTCACCTCGAGCCTAAATTTCCCCTAATGCCTGGACTGGGAACTGTACAGCAGTAAGGGCAAATCCTAAGAAGTAAGTGTGAAGCAGAAAAGGTCAGAAGTGGTGAGGAAGATGCAGAGGGAGCAGACATCTCAAGTGTAATAAAGGAGGGCATGTTGTCCCATCTGTCTGGCCATTACTGACAAGGAACTAAAGTTCAACTTAATCATTTGGGGGAGGAGGGAGGGAAGGGAGGCTATTTCATTTACAGAAAAGTAGTTGACTTTAAATTGATGACAAATTGCAATACTGAAGTTCTGTTAAATTATAAAGTTATCTAAGAGCAGAGTGCATTAACTACTGGATTTTGACACAAAACCCAATTCTCCACCCTCCCCAAGCTGAGAAAACTCAGTCTACATTAATTTAATTGCTTCCAAATAATTAAATTCCACTCTAAGTGGGGCTAATCTATATTGGTTCAGACTAATTACTACCTTAGTTGCAAAGGTCCTTTTTTTTTTTTCCCAAAAAGGATTAAAATGGAGAATTTATTCTTTAACAATGTGAGTCTCCAGTTGCCTGGCAAGTCTACTGAATGAACCTTTCTATCACACTAATACTGTCACAGCAGAAAATTCAAGGCTAAGTCAGTCTTGCTTTTCCTGCATTTGTTCTGCATTCTGTATGTAATGCTAGTTGAAGCTTCTCACTAATGTCTTCACCACACTGGCTAGCAGAATTACTAGTGGCTTTTTTCCCTTGTGAAAATTAAGCTACATCATCTCTAAATCTGAAGGATTATATAGCAATATGTAAAGGGATAGTTAAGTTGCAAACACGTGCATATCAACATCCATATGCTCACTGTGTCAAGGAATACTGCCTGCTCCAGAGCTTTGTATGGTAAAACAATTATCAGCATTTATTAAGCTAGGCAGATGTTGATCAGCCTGTCTTTAAGCATGCTACAGTACGCCAAGACACCCCAAAGGATGAACAGAACTCATGCAAAATTCTGTCAGCTATAGTGAAGAATTATCTCTTGGTACAAGTATGTGGAGTGCATTAGAAAAAGTGTGTCCAGCAGGTCTAGGGAGGTTCCCCCAGCTCTCTGCCCTGGTGAGATCACACCTGGAACACTGTACCCAGTTTGGGGCTCCCCAGTTCAAGAAGGACAGAGATCTAGTGGAGAGAGTGCAATGAAAAGCTATGAGGATGATTATGGGACTTGAACATCTCTCCTATGAAGAAAGACTGAAGAGAACTGGGACTTCCTTCCTGTGAGTGTGACAGAGCACTCTAACAAACTGCCCAGAGAGGTTGTGGAATCTCCTTCTCTGGAGACTTTCCAAGCCAACCTGGATGTGTTCCTGTGCAGCCTGCTCTAGGTGATCCTGCTTTGGCAGGGGGGTTGGACTCAATGATCTCTGGAGGTCCCTTCCAATCCCTAGCATTCTGGGATTCTCTGATCTGGACCTGTAGCTAGGCCAGGAAAATATTTGCTTTATCCTTCCACACAGTCTCCGCTATTTTTGCTCCCCACACCTTAGACAAATGATACCAGCACTCTGCAAAAATAAAAAAATTTCAAAAAGCTTTATTTTATTGCATGTTTAACTTCTTGTTTTGCCCTCTCTGATTTGGACATAACCAAGACAGAGACCAAGACTAACGCCACAAATGATATTGCTCTACCGCTATGGAATCGTAAGAGCACATTGGCAGACCAGTACACATTGGTTCAGTAAATAAATAAATAAGCAAACAATTCACAAGGCAGTTTTTCATTAGATATTTGGCATGCTAGTGTGAGTAATGAGGGAATATAGATAATAACAACACTTTTCCTATTCATCCCTTCTCTTCTCTCCCAATAAACAAGACACTGGAAGACTGCTCACTGTAGCTAAACAAATTAACCATTGCCACAACGCCAGTAGTAAAATTTGTGTGTTTATTCTTAGGCATAAAAGCCAAGGAAAGAAAATTACACATAAGTGAAGCTCATACAGACTCCTCTACACAAAGGCTGCCTGTCCATGTGACAGGCACAAGCAAAAAGAGCCCATTTATATTTCTCTGTCACTAACAATCACAGCTGAAATGTATCTTTGGGAGCCTAACTCTGAAGTTCAGAAGACTTCCAATACATGGCTCATTTCTGTGCTTTCTGGGTTCTTTTACATGCCTCCCAACTTAAGCAATGCTTAGACCAACTTAAACTGATGCTGGAGAACATCAGAGTGAGGGCTGAAGATACACTGAATACTTTGCATGATCCCAGCAATTCCTGTTTACACAAGACAACCTTTAAACTGAGGCAAATCCTCACAGTCTGTGCCATATCATCAGAGCATCTAGTTTTGGGGTTTTTTTGCTTTATTTCCCAGAAAATGTAATTAAGAAGCTTCAGCATCATCTCTGGTATTTCACACACACTATTTCACATCATTACTACACAGTGTAACTCCCCACTCAGACCGACAGCACAGCCCATGCTGTTTAATACTGCTCATGATACAGTACACAATCGCCTGTGTCCTCCCACCCAACACTCCCCTCTTTAATCACAAGCCTCATATCCAAAAATGCAGCTATATTCTCAAAGCATAAACAATACAGATAAAAATCCATTTCAGCTTGGGAGAGAATGATTACAGGTGTTTGTAAGCAAGTCAACTAATCAAAGAAAAATATCATGGCATTTCATTTGGAGGCTAACCCTTGCTACATCTCCATCAGGAAGAAACCCTTACTTATTTACCTGCATATCTTTAGCACACGCAGTGCTTGTCAAGCTGCAAAAGGGATTTTCCTTCCCCAAATTCCTGTATCACAGTCTGAAATTCAAGCCAGTGACCTGTATTGTACAGTAGATCTTGCAATTGCAGCCTAGAAGGCAAATCATGTCCTGGGCTGTATCAAATGAAGCATGGAAAGCAGATCCAGAGAGGCGATTCTGCCACTCTGCTCTGGTAAAACTGCACCTGTGGTACTGCATCCAGCTCTGGAGCCCTCAATACAGAAAGGACATGGACCTGATGGAGCAAGTCCAGAGGAGGGCCAGGAAAATTGTCAGGGGATGAAGCACCTCTTTTATGAGGACAGGATGAGGGAGCTGGGATTGTTCAGCCTGGAGAAGGCTCTGAGGAGACCTAATAGCAGCCTTCCAGTACTTGAAGGGGGCCTGCAAGAAGGCTGCAGAGGGACTGTTTACAAAGCCCTGCAGTGATAGCGTAAGGGGCAATGGTTTGAAATTAGAGAAGAGCAGATTTAGATGGATGTTAGGAACAAGTTATTTACAATGAGGGTGGTTGAGCACCGGAACAGGTTGCACAGTTGAGGCCCCATCCCTGGCGATATTCAAGGTAAGGCTGGACAAGGCTCTGAGCAACCTCATCTATTGGAGGATGTCCCTGCTTACTGCAGGGGCCTTGGGCTCGATGATCTTTAGAGGTCCCTCCCAACCAGGGTGATTCTATGAGTCAGTGATAGTACCCACACAGGTCTAATAATTTCAAAGTCTACCGAACCAGGCCACCAATACTGGCTCCTTACAATGGGCCCTACAAGAAAGCTGGGAAGGGACATTTTACAAGGGCTTGTAGTGACAGGATGAGAGGGAATGGATTGAAGCTTGAGGGAGGGCAGATTTAGACTGGAGATTAGGAAGAAATTCTTTACAGTGAGGGAGGGTTGCCCAGGGAGTTTGTGGATACCCCTCCTGGAGGTGTTCAAGGCCAGACTGGATGAGGTTTTGAGCAACCTGGTCCAGTGGAAGGTGTCCGCGCCCATGGTAGGGGAGTTAGAAGTAAATGATCTTAGTAGGAAGTAAATGACCTTACTAGTCCCTTCCAACACAAACCATTCTATGACCCATAAAACGACTTCAAAATCTTCAGTCCATGCTTGCATGTGTAACTAATACTCCATACATATCTAATATTTGGGTCAAACATGAACTAAGAGAAGACCTGTGGTGCAGCTGATCCTTAGCATTTAAACCTCTAGAGAAAAAATGTGCCGGTATCAAGGACTAACTCCCAAGGGCTGAAGGTACAGAAGGATTTGGGTGAGGGATGTGCTACCTGGGACACAAATCCACAGCTCTCCCAAGAATTCAACAGGCTTCTGAAAGCTGTTATTGCAAATCACTGAAATGCCTCATTTGGCCAACTGAAACAGGTCTAGTACAGGAGCTTTGCATATTTCTACCATCTGAACCACGCTGAATAATCAAATGCAGTAATAACCCCTTTTCCCGAATATTAGAGTTACAAAATCAGGCTTCCTCTGAAGATATCAAACGTGGAGGAAAACCAGAAAAGACCATTTTTTTCCAGTGGCTTGAAGAGGTCCATATTGAAAAAATACATTGACATTCAGAGATGTGCCTGAAACTAAATGCATTCCACTGCAAAATGAGGCTTGCTCACCACAGAGCTCTGTGGACACAGAACAGCTCAGCAGTCCTTGCCCTAGAGTAAGCTTACACACCTGGGATAAGGTCCACAGATCATTTTTCAGATTTGTCACAGGAACTCTGCCACCTGAACTCAACATCTGAGAGAAGTCCTTCATCTTTTCCACCACTGTGAAAAATCCATATTTCTGGCATCCAGCCAGTGAAGTCATGCAAAAACACAATACTGGCAATTAATCATTTGCTAACCATGCCTTAGTTCCAGGATTAATACTGCCAGAAATACTTCATTTATTCTTTCAATTCACTGCAGACATGCATTGTTACAATCACTCAAATTTAATGCAGGAAATTGCAGAAGACTGTCTCTAACTAATGGCAAAGACTTGAAAACAAACTCCATCTTGTATCTGCAATGTAAACAGAGCAGTCCACAGCCACCATGCTGTTCAGAGCTGATCTCCAAAGGAGAAAGAAGTTCTGAGTTTGAGAGAAGCCATATGGCAGAAGTTAAACTTTGGAGGCTAAATATCTATCATGGCGTAATTCAAACATATCACATTCTTCCCATTTTAGAGAAGTCCAATCCAGAGACCATTTATAACGTGAGAATTTTTTTTCCCCATTGATTTTTATGGACAAAGATCAGTGAATGAATTTTCTCCTGTCTTCATAGGAGAGGAGCTCCAGCCTTCTAATCATCCTCATGGCCCTTCTCTGGACACCTTCCAGCACCTCCAGATCCTTCCTGTAATAGGGGCTCCAGAACTGGATGCAGTACTCCAGGTGGGGTCTCACCAGAGTAGAGTAGAGAGGGAGAATCACCTCCCTCAACCTGCTGTCTATGCAGGTCAAGGTCTTG
This sequence comes from Picus viridis, assembly GCA_033816785.1. Taxonomy (NCBI): domain Eukaryota; kingdom Metazoa; phylum Chordata; class Aves; order Piciformes; family Picidae; genus Picus; species Picus viridis. The sequence continues at coordinate 42,806,609 of CM066587.1, forward strand.
CTGCAGCCCAGGATGTGATTGGCTTTCAGGACGGCAAGTGCACACTGCTGGCTCATGTTGAGCTTCTCATCCTCCAGCACCCCCAAGTCCTTTTCTTCAGGGCTGCTCTCAAGCCAGTCACTGCCTAGCCTGTATCAGCACTTATATATGTATTCTGTGTATGCATGTACTGTGGAGAAGCAAATGGGGAAAAGGATGAACTCTAAAGTGATGTTTTCTTTCTGGATCAGTAAAGGTTGGTGCTGAATGTGGAGAACTATAGTTAAGTCCTTGTAATACTGATGTCTGAGCAATAAAACAGCACACAAACTTCTATATAGATAGATGTCGGGTATGCAGGGAGAAAGAATAACTGCACATGTAAAGTGTTAGCCTCTGAGCTGAGTGGATTTCCATGCATATAGAAGTATGTGAAATATGCTAGTAGAGGTTTACATGGCCTTACTGGGAAACTAGCTGAACTCATGCCGGGCAAATCAAAATTTACTAGTCAGGAAGCCTCTGAGCTTGAAAATGGATAGTCTCTCAGAAGGCAGTTGTAGAAAATACCCTGAGTGGCTGTCCTGTCTTTCACCTTCCCTGAACACTTCCTTTTGGCTGTTGTCAGAGGTGCAGTGGGAGAGCTCTACTGAGGCCATTCTCAGCTCATTGTATAGATAGGATGCAGGTTTTCCTCAGGACTTGAGGGCCATGCCTCAGGGAGGTTGGTTTGTTCTTCTTGTGCCAATAGGAATTAATTTCCTAAAGGAGCAGCTAGTGTTTTCAGGCTTTGGATTCCAGATGGAAGTAAACAGAAATACAAGGGAGTCTGCAATCCTGAAAGAAGCCTGTGGTCCTCCCTTAAATACCTTCAAATTTTCTCAGAAGAAATCTTGGTGTTCAGTTTTCAGGGAGCTGGGTCTCTTTAGCTTGGAGAAGAGGACACTAAAGGGTGACTTCATTCATGTTTATAAAGATATAAAGAGTGAGTTCCAAGAGGATGAAACCAGGCTCTGCTCAGTGATGCCCAGTGACAGGACAAGGGGCAGTGGGTGGAAGTTGAGGCACAGGAAGTTCCAAAGAAACGTAAGGAAAACATTTTTCACTGTAGGGTGATGGAACACTGGAACAGGCTGCCCAGTGGGGTTGTGGAGTCTCCCTCTCTGGAGATAATTCAAATCCCATCTGCATGTGTTCCTGTCTGACCTGGTGTAGGTGATCCTGCTCTGCAAGAGGGGTTGGACTGGATGATCTTTTGAATTCCCTTCCAACTCCTAACATTCTGTGATACTCAGGCAATCACAATCTACTTCAGAATGAGTAAGACAAGTTTTATGTAAGCATCAGTATCACTGTCCAGGCTTGCCTATGTTTCAAGAGTTCTGGAGCTCAAATTTGCTGAATATAAAAATTCAAATGTTTACATCCCAGTTGTACATCTCATGTTAAATTATTAAGGAACAATGGACAAGCTAAATGTTGCTATCAGCATGGCTTAGGGCTGGATATGCCACCTCAAGCACGTAGCCAGTTTGTTACTGGCCCATAACTAATGATCTCTGCCATACACTGTACTTTATGTCTCCATAACACTGGCTTACATCAACATCTATTAGTAGAAAGTTACACTATAAACATTTATAAAGTAGACACAATGCACCAGCGTAACCACTAATGCATGTAATTGCTAATACACAGCCATATGCTGGAATTTCATCTCTCTTTACATTTAACTTTTACAACCTAGGCAAATCCGACAATTGTAGAGCCCAGAATCCTCCACAACTGCTTACTGAACAGAAAGCTGGGATCAGCTGCTCAATTGTCTTTACAGCATTCTAAATAAAACAAAGGAGGTCTATTGCCCTGACTTGTGAAAGAGTTCTAATGAATGCCAATTACAAGAGCAATTAGGGGATCAAATATAACATCAGAGGTTTCTCTTGAAGTTATTAGGTCAATGCCTGGGTTGGGGTTTTGTATAAATTAATTAGTCAGTGACGTGGAACAAGAAATAGACGATCCAGAAACAATGATTCTGCAAAAGTGTTTGCTGTCAAATCCCATCAGTAATTCAATCCCTACAAACTGCATAAAACCCAAACACAAATAAGAGCAGTAACTCTAGATTTCCAAAGAGAATTCTGTCTGTGACTGTCAAATCTTTTCACTGCATGAACAGTAACAGCTTTTGAACACATGAAGTATACCAAGATGGGCTCCTGCATAGTTCTTACACATCCAGTATTCACCAATATTCCCTCCCGCACAAGCTATGTTGCTAAGCAAATAGAAGATAAATCTGCAGGGATGGAAGACAGGAGGAAACCCTACACAAGGTAGTGGAGCTGCCTCTTCCCTAAAACAGCAGAAAACAGAGCACTCAGAATCATAGAATGCACTGGGTCGCAAGGGACCTCCAAAGGTCATCTAGTCCAATCCCTCCGCAGTCAACAGGGACATCCTCAACTAGATCAGGTTGCTCAGAGCCCTGTCATACCTCACCTTGAATATCTCTGGGGATGGGGCCCCAACCACCTCCCTAAGCAATGTATTTCCTGGATAAAAATATACTTTGACATATAATAAGTGAGTACAGTTGGACTTTCTAAAAAAAGTTGGATGTTAGGAGCAAGTTCTTTACCATGAGGGTGGTGATCACTGGAACAGGTTGCCCAGGGAGGTGGTTGAGGCAACTTCCCTGGACACATTCAAGATGAAGCTTGATAGGGCCCTTGGCAGCCTGGTCTAGCTGTGGATGTCCCTGCTGACAGCAGGGAGGTAAGACTGTATGACCTTTGGAGGTCCCTTCCAGCCTGGACTGTTCTATGATTCTAAGTGGATGCTTCAGCTGACAATTCCCTTTTCAAAGGAGGCAAGTCTGTCCAGAAGCACAGCTCAGGAGAAGAAAAGGCTGTGCAGCATTTCTGACAACTGACTCAGAAGTCCTCTAGCACACCAGTCCAGGGTAAGGCTTTGTTCTCTTCAAATCTGAAAGAATGGTTATCACAGAATCACCAAGGTTGGAAGAGACCTCAAAGATCATCGAGTCCAACCTGTCACCACAGACCCCATGACTAAACCATGGCACCAAGTGCCACGTCCAATCCCCTCTTGAACACCTCCAGGGAGGGTGACTCCACCACCTCCCTGGGCAGCACATTCCAATGGCTAACGACTGCCTCTGTGAAGAACTTTCTTTTTTTTGAGGATGAAGTAGCATCTTCAAAGTTTCAGCAAAGTAAATAATCACTCGGAAGTTGTAAAATGGCTGAATAATGTTGTCGGTGAGATTGTGAGACTGCTCACATGTAGGCATAGTAACAGTGTATGATTGTGTCATGAAAGATATTTTTTTTATAGGCTATTGCCTTGTTCAGTACACAAAATGGATTCTGTTCACCCAATGGGCAACATGTTTGATGGTCCATTATAAATCCTGGTGCCTTATATACTACAAACTCTTCAAACTCCTTATTTAGCACAAACTCTAGACTGCAGAGGGTGTTCACAAGACAAAGCTCTACAGCAGCTCTCATCAGAGCATTTTATAGCCCCCAAACTTCAGTGTCTTTCAAAACTCAATGTCAAAATTAGCATTGTCAACATTTTACAGCTAGTCACTGTGGTTATTCAACATTATTAAAGAAATGGAGGACCCAATCTGAAATTATTACCATCGAACATTGAGCTGCCTACTCTAGTGAGAGGTATGATACACTCCATTCAACTGAGTCGCTGTGGGTGCAGTAAACCCTGCCAGAAACTACAGAAACTATGCCAAGGAGACATGTGTCTAAGCCTTCAGGTGTTACTTCCTAACGAGCTATAAAATATGGCAGTACTTTATGTCCAAAGCAAGCTGCCCTTGATTTCAGGTATGAGAGTCAGCACTTCTTCAAATCAGAGCTAAGAGCTGAAGTCAAGTATTCTTAACATCAGCAAAAAGCATCTTGACCAGTATCAAGGGAGAGAAATCACATTCTCCAGAATAATGTTTGATTGGCTAAGTTCCCTTTCAGGCTGTGGAGAGGGCAGTAAGTTCTCAAGGACAAAGTTCTGTCTTCCCATCATAAGCAAGACTTATGGAAGACATAAGCAACCCTTTCTGTTCAAATCTTTAGTGGTGCTTCTTCTTCTCTGGAATAGCTGCAAATTCCTTTCCTCTTTCGCCCCATGATTATCCTGATTCACAATCCCTCCTCACTTGAAGAATATCCACATAAAGGGTCCTTGGCTATTTTAACACCATCTGTGTTCATTGTTTTTATCCAAGAAGTCTAAATTTACATAAACTACCAGCTCCTCACACACACTTTATCTACCTCCTCTGAACAGATACTCTGTCCTCCCAATGAACCTTCTTTTCCTGTTCACCTCAAAATTACTATCTGATCCACTACTGACTCCTACTTTAAGTTCTCCTCTCCTCCCAGCTTCAGGCTCTGTGCCTTGAAATATTCATATGTTATCATAAAAGCATTTAAGCTGGAAAAGACCTTGTAGTCCAATCATTTGATTATTTTTTTTTCTTTTTTACCAGGTTTCTCCAATTAGGTATGGAAGAAACAGGCAAAGAGGTGACCTCTGGCAGTCCCTTACAAATTGCATCATATGATCATTCCAGATGGGAACCTGAAGGAAACATTGGTATAGACAGATGAATTCTGCATATTTCCTAAAATCCAAAGTAGTAGAAATGATCTCCCTCCCAAAGAACTGCTAACAGAGAAACGATAGTATATGTCACTACCTCATTGCAAGTTCTCAGATAAGACATTTGTAAGTCTTTACAACTAGGATCAAACCATTTTAAATTACAGTTTTACAGAGTTCTACTTTTTTATTACTATTTTTATTTTTCTGCACAGACTTTTTTCCTTAGTAACGTAACTCAAGCAACAGACCAGGAAAGTTAAGAGCTTAGTAAAATGTCATTCAAAAGTAGTATCCTACATTGAAAAGTGTTTGGCAATCTCAGTAAGTAGAATTCTATCACCTCCACTGATGATGTGCATGTGCATAGCACTGCTAGAAGAGAGAATTCGTAACTAAAACTACCTCAGTTTATTTTGTAGATCAGCTATGATTCACTGTAAGATGCTTCTAGGATAATGAGTACCTATGTAATCACCCAAAAAAAGTCACACAGTTCAATGAAAAAGCAGTTTCTGAAAGGTGGAAATGAAGAGACAGAGAATGACAATTACTACATACACTACACTTGATGTTAGCCAAAAGGCTGAGAAACCCTGGGGAGTCCTCACCTGGAATGCTGTGTCCAGTTCTGGGCTCCCCAGTTCAAGAAGGACAGGGATCTACTTGAGAGAGTCCAATGGAGGGCTACCACAATGACTGAGGGACTGGAGCACTGCCTTATGAGAAGAGGATGAGACTGGGGGGTTTCAGTTTGGAGAAGAGAAGACAGAGGGGATTTAATAAATGTTTATAAGTATCTGAGGGGTGGGTGTCAAGAGGGAGGGGACAGATTTTTCTCCATTTCACCCTGTGATAGAACAAGGGGCAGTGGATATAAACTACAGCACAAGAGATTCCACCTCAATATGAGGAGGAACTTCTTCACTGTGAGGGTCACGGAGCAGTGAGGCTCCCCAGAGAGGTTGTGAAGTCTCCTCCTCTGGAAGCTTTCAAGACCCATCTGGATGCAGTCACATGCAACCTGCACTAGATTCTCTGGTCCTGTTCTGGCAGCGGGGTTGGATGCTAATGACCTCCAGAGGTCCCTTCCAACCCAAACATCCTGTGAAAATCAGGTTTTGAGGAGTAACAGAAGGCATTCCTGTTCCACCAGCAAGAAATCAGGTAAGGGTTTTCCACTCCTGCTACAGCACTCCAGTCACTACTTTCCCTCAGTGCAGATTGTAAACTGACCCTTTAGATACACCAATATTTTTACAGCCATATTCTTATTCTTTTTAATTTTTAAATATTAAAAATACAGAAGTGCAGTGCAAGAATGTGACCATTTCCCAAGGTAAACACAAGGTCAATGTGTGTAGTTAACAGGCATTGTTTGGTGCTTTTTCAATATTTAGTCTGAGACAGTTAAAAAGAAACAAACCACCAAAACATTGTTTGCTTTCTGTTACAGAGTAAATAGTCTGAGTAAATATTTTTTATTTTACATTTTTACATACTTGAAAGATAGTTTTTGCTTTATAGAAGCACACCATCACTCACAGCTAGACCTCCCTTACACCTTCACTCTCCCATCTCCCAAATCGACGTTTCCCTTTCATCTGGCACAAGCAAGTTCCAACTATTCAGTTCAATTCAGTTATTTGATTTAAACACTCTGGGGGCAGGTCTACTTAAACAAGCACACAGACCTTTAAAAACACACACACACAAACAAACAAAAACCCCCAAACTAACAACCAACCACTCCATAGAGAAGCCACATCAAATCCTCAAGCTACTACTTAAACAGCAGGTGTCACATTCTTCATTCAAAACCTTACAGACATCTCCCAGATAAATCTAACAGAACTAATAGTAATCTAACAGAACTAACAGTAATTGCAGTCAAGAAGTTACAAAAAGATTCTGACCATGCTCGTGTACTAAGAAGTGATCTAGCGACAACCAAACATTAGGATGAGAATTAAGAGAAGCAACACTGATACCAGATTTCCACAGGTTGCCTCTCCACATCCCATTTGAGGCTGTTACCATGAATCTTTGAATCCTAATCAACCCAGGTACCCTCTAAAGCTTCATGTTGTTTAGGACCACCTTATCATGTCAAACACTGTCCCACTCCCAAACTGTCTTTGGGAGCTGACATGAAGTGATAATGGAGCTCTCTCTTCTCTGGCTTACTCAAACCAGAAGCTGACATGCTCAGATTTGTCTGTGCTCATCACTGTGCACGATCCATAACTTAAGTTTGTAACTTCAAGCACAGGACTGCACAATTGTTCTGAATTTAGAAGACTACTGAGAGAAATCACAAAAATTTCCCTGACATGTATTTCCACTTTTTCCCTTCTTCTTTACTCCTATTAAGCCCCTAATCTCCATGCTATATTCCTGCAACAAGTGTCAAGGTTCAACAAGTTGGACTAAAACTAGGCACATGAAATCAAGCACCACATGCACAGACAAATACTCTTGCAGCTAAAGATACTAATTTCAGCAAAAATCTCGTGCCTAGTGTAACTAACTTCTCCCACAAACTTTAGGTCTATGGCTGTACACAGATACTTTAGGAGGCAGTAAAAAAAGACAACAACAACAAAAAAAATATATTTGCTTTGCTACTTGGCAAATCCAAATCAGCATAAGATACACTCCCCTCCACAGCCATCCACCTTTATAAAACTGCAAACTACTCAGATTTATCTTAGCCAAAGCAACTCCTTTTAAATAGATCAGAAGCACTTAAGAGCAATGTTAGGCTGTTATTGCAAACTGTACATAGAATCCTAGAATGACACAGAATCCTAAAATGGTTTGAGTTGGAAGATCATCCAGTTCCAACCCCCTGCCATAGGCAGGGATACCTCCCACCAGTTCAGATGGCTCAATCCCTCATCTACTCTGGCTTTGAACACCTCCAGGGAGGAGGCATCCACAATCTCCCTAGGAAACCTGCTCCAGTGTCTCCCCATACTCACTCTGAAGAACTTCTTCCTCCTCTCCAGTCTCAGTCTCTCCCCTTCCAGCTCAAAGCCATTTTCCCTCATCCTGTCACTACAAGCACTTGTCTAAAGTCCCTCCCCAGCTCTCCTGTAGCCCCTTCAGGTACTGGAAGGCTGCTTTAAGATCTCCCTGGAGGAAGAATAAGAAGTCCCACTGAGATACGAACTTAGATCTCTGTTCCTGCTAGCTAACAAGGGAAAATGCTTCCATTACAACTGGATTATATAAAACTACAAATTTGGATTTATACAAAACAAGTCATCTCCAGTTAGGGGACTGAATGTTTTTCAATGAAGCTTACAAATATGACTAACCTCTTTGTGTCTGTATCAAGATCTACACATCTAATATTGACACCTTGTAGAACTAGAAGTTTCTACATTTTAACTGAAATATTTTTTGACAGTAATAGCCCATTCAGGTAGTCAGACTGATAAAATGTATCAAAAACATCTTCATTTAAGAAAGAGTTAAGAACTGAAACCCCAACAAAGTACAAACACATGCCATTACGTTGGGAGGTGCTGCGCTAAATGGAGTAAAACAAGGAAATCCTGGTTCACAGCAGATGTCCCTCAGGTGCTACAAAGTCTGTCTTCTGAAAGCAAAGATAACCCTGGAATGTATAAAAAGAACCTCTGGATATCTATTAATGGTAATCAGTGGATTGTATCAGCTACCCTCATGGAATACAACATATGGACAGACTGAGAAATACTTGCTGTTTCCAAGCGATAAATACAAAAGAGATTTTCCACCAAGTTGTTTACATTTTCAATCCAGAGGTCTGTACAATCCCATGTATTCTCATTTCACAGGTATCACCACACTCAATGTGTATTTTAAGACTTGAAAAGCAGCAGGGCACTGCACTGCCTGCTGTGACACTAGGAGTATGATACTATTATTTGAAAATCCAGGATGTGAGGATTAATGTACTCCATTCACTCCATACACACAAAACTAGGATTATTGCTATGACAGAAGCCTGCATCACAGATTCCTTTTACTTGAAGGGTTGCTTTCTCTTTGAACTTGAAAAATGCAACAAACAAACATGAAGCATACTTGCCCTAATAAATACCATAAAACTACAAAAAGACCTGCTGAAACCTGTGATATTATTGCACTTTCATTTTAAGATTCATACTCATTATTTATATCATCAGTGTATTGCAGCTAAAATTATACACAACATTTGTATTTCTCATCACAGAAGACAAGAGAACAATAATAGGAAAAGCCTCCTGTGTAAAACATGTTAAGTATTAAAAAACTCACAGGAGGTTAAAAATGTCCTATTGCATGACATCATTGCAATGCAACAGATTAAGGCAAAACAATTCTGAACACAATTCATCTTTTGACCCAGAGGAGAACACCAGATCATATTTAATACAAGATATTTCGGTACACATTTATTTCTATCATCTACAATCTGCATCAGACCACAGAAAAGCAGTTTAGAAACCTAGGGATGCAGAGAGGAACACAGGGTTGCTTACGAAACATGGTAGACATTGAAATTGCATCCTTAGTTAAAACTGGAGTCAGACCTGCAATGGCAGTGCAGTAACATTTTTGCTAAAAGAAGCCATAAAAGGAAGAGCCATTAAAGTAACCCAGCATTCATGAGTCACACCTATCCACAGAAATCACAGAAACATTCCAGTTGGAAAAGACCCTCAAGATAGAAAGTCCAACCAAGAACCCTACTCTACAAGGTTCACCCCTAAGCCATATCACCAAGCACCACATCCGAACGACCTTGAAACACATCCAGGGTTGGTGACTCAACCACCTCCCTGGGCAGCACATTCCAATGCTTGACCACTCCTTGCATGAAAGGTTTTTTTCCTAATGTGCAGTCCAAACCTACCCAGTCACAGCTTGAGGCTGTCCTCTTGTTCTATCACTACCTGTGAGAAAAGCCCAGCACCAACCTCTCCACAATGTCCTTTCAGGTAGTTCTAGACAGCAATGAGGTCTCTCCTCAGTCTCCTCTTTTTCAAACTAAACAGCCCCAACTCCTTCAGTGATTCTTCCTTGCTTTCTCCTGAGGAATGGTGGATAAGGAGCAGGCACAATGACCAAATGTGGCCAACATTCCTTAAAATTTCAAATTCCTGCTTTCAACTTATCACTAACTTCTATAAAAGAACTAATACATGCGGAATGACCGATGCATACAATGCATTCAATGCAAGAAGAAAAACACTAAACTGACCAAATGCAGACATTAACAAATGGGATTGTAAGAATCAGTGACCATATCCTGCATTTGCAAGGTAAACAAAAAAGTGGTGGAGAAAAAGAAGTATAAAGGAAAAAATGGAGAATACTAATTTAAAACAAAACAACAACCAATACCCCCCAAAACAACAAAACCACAAACCAACAACTAACTAAATAAATAAAATCCACAGCATCTCAAACAGGCAACCAAAGACAACACCTGAAAAACCAAATTTGACATTTTAACATTTTACCCAATTAAAAAGAATCACAGGAAACGGAGAAAAAACACCAAAACCCTCTTAGACAAATCCTCCACAGACAACAAAATAGCAAGCTGCAAACAAGAAACAACAGAAATAATATATGGAAAAAGTACCAAGGAAAGACAGTTGATAAAGCAATCCTGGGAATCTTTCCAGCAAAAGTCAGATGATCCTAAATATTCTTTCAGTACCTGAAAGGGTACTACGAGAAAGCTAGGGGGACTTTTTGCAAGGGTTTGTAGTGTTAGGATGAGAAGAAATGGACTGGAGCTTGAGGAGGGCAAATCTAGACTGGAGATCAGAAAAGAAATTCTTTACAGTGAAGGTGATGAGACACTGGAACAGGCTGTCCAGGGAGATCATGGATGCCCCCCCAGGGGTGTTCATGGCCATGTTGGATGAGGCTTTGAGCAACCTGGCCTAGTGGGAAGTGTCCCTGCCAATGCCAGGGGCAGTTGAAACCAGATGATCTTTAGGGTCCCTTCCAACCCACACCATTCTATGAATCTATAATAACCTTCAAAGCCTCTAGACAGACATTACCACATAGCCGCTTGCCAGGAGAGAACAAATAATCTTGTGCACGTAGAGAAAAGGGTCATTTAGAAGACTGTTACACAACAAATACTGAAACAACATCTGAAAAGCACCAAGCAAGCTTTTCCTTGAAAAAAAAAAAATACACAGAAAACAGTTTTTAAAGCCATCCAGGCTTCTGAAGGAATTTTGCAAGAACAAAAATTAACTGCAGATTCTGGGAGCATATGGAATGTGTAGAAGATCTTCAAGGCAGCAGAAGACATCTGCAGCAAACTGATAATTTGCAGAGAAAAATGGGCAAGCTATTTGATTTACACCTCACCCCAAAAAATCTGGGACACTGAAGAGGCTTTGGCAAAAAAAAGGAAATTCACATATACTGTAAATACATGGGATGTGTCATGCCAATTCTGCTAAAGCACAATTAGCTATGACTATAAGATTATCTACTGAATAGGCAAACTGAAGAGGGACGAAATGAAAGCTTCAGGAAAACAGAATGTGCTAAAAATAGAAAAGAAATAATAAATAATAGAGACAACTGACTGAAGTGCATGAGCATGATAAAGAACGACATTAAATTTCATGTGGTCCACCTGTAAGGCCACTCCAAAATAAAATGCTAGAAGGGTTGCATCTGTTATGACAGGTCTTAATGGATAAAGTCTTAAGGGGAAGAAAAAAAGACACACTTTGTCAGGGGTTTTATTACAGTGACTGTCACTAAAAATCAGCAGGCTTCAGGTGATGAGCAAGAATCCATTGTTTCTGCCACATCACTCTCCAGTGAGCTACACATCTGCTCCTGGGAAACTAACATCAATCTCTCTTTCCTAACCATTCATCAGATTTTGTGAAATGCATAAAAATTTTATTGGAACAGGCCAACAAGTTCCAAAATCATTGCCAGGGAGAGGGACAAAAGGATAAAATGGATTACTATGCTGTAGCCCAATTCCGCTAGAGACTAGTTTGAAAAACATCAGTTTAAATGCTCTGCTTCCTTGTCAAGATCACCCAGTCCCTTAATCACCAGAAGCCTTCTTTATTCAAGCAGCAACAACTCCATTAACTGTAAAAAAGTCCTCCAAAAGGCAATTAAGTACAAGCATGTTCTGTTCTACATGATGATAAAGCTTACAATAGTGGAAATTCAAAGTCAAAATTGTATCTTTAGCTCTAACATTAAAACTGGAGGTGAGTCAGGGAGCCACCGCAACAGCCACCAGACAAGAAAGAACTACTATGTTTTTTGCTCTGGCCTGAAAAGCTATCAGCATATGAATCTAGTCAACAGTCTATGAATCCAGTCTACATGTTGGGTATGAGGAAGACATTCTTTACAGTGAGGGTGGTGAGACACCAGAACAGATTTGCCCAGGGAGGTCATGGATGCTCCCCCTGTAGAGGTACTCAAGACCAGGTTGGATGAGGCCTTGAGCAACCTGGTCTAGTGAGAGGTGTCTCTGCCCATGGTAAAGGGGTTGAAATTAGATGATCTTTGAAGTCCTTTCCAACCCAAATCATCCTAGTAATCTATGATATTCAGCCTTGATTTATTAAGCAGAGATAATAGGAATAGTAGCTTCTGTCCTATGGAGATCAGCAGCAATCTAATTCCAATGTAAGAGCTTAAAACAGTCACCTTAAATAAAAACCTTTCTTAAACCTTTACAAACACACAAAATCTGGAACGAAAATTCTGTGAATTAACTTCAGCTATTCCCGAGTGGTTCCCAAGAAGACAGGCATAAGCACACAGAGAATAAAATTAACACTAGAGCTATAACTGGAGTGCCACAGAGATAGACCTTTCTTGCCCTGAAAGTCAATCTATACAAGGGACTGTCAGCCTGATGGTTAATATGATACCGTACCATGTAGATTAGACTAAGACATTGTGGGTTAGAGCACTGAATACACAATACTTGTTCTCTGAAAGTGATCAAAGATTGTTAGTAATAAAAATATGGAAAGACATACCAACAAACCAAATCTCTCTAACAGACAAGCCTGGAAACTTGAATTTATGACAAAGCTAAATAAACTGGATACAGCAACAACTGTTTGGTTTTGCACAATACAGCACTGTTTATCCTCACTGATTAAAGTGGTTGTGTCTTGAGGAGTATAAAACTACTTCACAGATAGAGACTGTACTTGTTTATACAGATGAATCTGGTCAGGTCAGTGATAAACTACACTGCATGCAGTGACCAAGCTTTAATACACTGAACCAAGGCTTACAGATTAGCCTCTGTCTACTTCAATAAGCAGCTTCATTGCCTCTTACACTGCTGCTCCACAATCAGACTGAGCGTACATAAATGGACCTGTTCCTCCCACTCCCCAGTTCCTGGTCATTCTTGATCCAGTTCCAAATGCCAGGTACTAAATATCTGAGCCAGCATCCAAAGAAAGGTGCATGAGGCAACAAAAGGGTGGCAAAGGATCCAACCATCATTTTAGCAGCATCATTGCTGTCTCAAACTTAGGAGAAACACAGTGTGAATATTCTGAGATATCAAGGCATAGACACAAGCAGAATTCAGGCACCCACAACAAATCAGAACGAGTAACCACAGAATTGTGGTCATTCACAGCAGTTTTTCACCTAATCAGGTGTTGCACTCGCCAATATTTTGCCACATATACCTACAGGGCAGACTCAAGTGAGTATCTGACGTATTTCCAGACAAGAGCACACAGCTCTCACTCACTCACTCTCTCTACAGTTTACCCCTCCGCAGTGCATGAGGCTGAGATGGAAGAAGTCTCCTTCTCCAGGCATGTCACAAACACGCATTTGAGCTGAAGTATCTCTTTAAAAGACTTTACTCTGTAAAATATTCCTAGGTACAGAGCAAAATGCAGCTTGCAAAAATCTGTCAAGATATGTCAAGATTTGCTAGCTAAGAAGAAATACATTTCATTTTACCTTACACAAACACTGCCTGGGACTTATATTTGCATCAGGTCTTCTGAAAAGCAGCTAAACATAACACATAATCAAATGCTGCTTGGGGGGAGGGGAGAGGAGGGGAGGGAGAGGCTGGAGGGAGCTATTTAGACCATAAACAAACAAGATCACATCACTCAGCAGTACACATGCCTCGCAGGAAGCACAAGAAACACCACAGTAAATAATATACATAAATACTCTTCAAGAGCATCTGGCAAAATTCACCATAATTAATTCAAAATAGTCAACGCAATTATTTCCAGCCAACCACTTAGTTCTTACCGAATGAAGAGCTTTAGCACTTTATTACGTTCTCCACTCTGAAGGCGTATTTCTTTAGTAGTTTGACATATTTTTTTCCACCTTCTACCATTTGACTGAGCAACTAAGAACTTGATTCCACAGAAGTAACTTCCAGATGACCTAGCAAATGGAATTTATTTGGATTAAATTGCAACAGATTATTTCAGTGTTTAAGCAGTCATGGGTATGCCAGCAACATAACACATCTCAAATACTTTCCATTAATCTTATTAAGTATGCTTTTATTTATCTTTCACTAAACATCTATTTTATGGCCCATTTATTCCTACCTTTAAGTCACCACTCTGTTACAAGGTCAAAAAAACTTGAAATCCCAAATTGGAAAGCACATGGAGTCACAGCATAGTTAATTCTCTGAGTAAGATGTACAGCAGGGACTGCTGGGGAATCGTTAGGGTTTATGACTATATGCATACTTACTGGTTTGCATATTTTACACAACAGATTTGTTACAGTTGAAAGCTTTCCCTTCAGGCCTTTTTAAAGAAGCACATCTAGACATATCCCACAAAGTCATCTGAGGAAGGTATCACAGAAGTGTCCTTGATTGTCTTTTGAGGGTGCAAGGACAAAAGAAGGGACAAGGAAAAAGGAAGACAAAGCGATGCAAGCAGGGAAGGGAAACTATACTTCTAGTTTAGAGCTGTAAGGATATAAGCAACACTTTAAACTGTAAATCTCTTCCATTCCTCATCTTTTGCTTGCTCAGCTTTTGTTTATTTTTCTGACTCGCTACTCAAAGATTCCTAGATCTTAATCTATCCTAACAATGCCACAGAGGAAACAAAACTCCAAAATGGGAAAGGGGTAGGAAAGCATCTTATTTAGGAATTCTTCATAAGCTATAAAAAAATAAATAAATCAGGATATCTTCCAAGAACAGCAATAAAAACGCCACATAATAAAGTACAATGGTCCTTAACTCATTAAAATATGACCTGGTTCTGTATTTTGACTGTCAAGAGCTTAGATAACAACTCTGTTCCGATACCGAACTTTTGTTTGAGGTATTCCAGTTTCTTCCAGGAGTGGGGTCTGGATATAAGTTAGGGTTCGAGCAACAAATATCACAGATGAGGGAAAGTCTTGAAAATATCAAAACATCAGCGACCAGCAAGGACATCTGGATACACAAAGTGTATGAAACGCACAGAGTCTTCCCCAAAAGTCTCTGCTGTCAGAGAGCCTCTGTAGGAAGAAGCTTTCTACGCCATTTTAAATAATCATCTTGGACAGCAAAATAAGCTACACATGTTCCACTTCATCAAAAGTCTCATCTATTAGCACTTCAAAATTATGATAACAATCATAATTGTTATAACAATACCAACTCTCATCTGTATTTCATCTCTGTCATACTCTTCATCTAGCTTTGAATAAAACATGGATATAAATGATATTGCATCTATTTTTATCTGGTTTGGGTGACTACATTTCATTCTTTGGATATCTAAAAGTAAAGGCTGCACTGCTGCTTTACTTATGAAATTTGGGAATTTAAAAGCAAACAAAACAGACTAATGTGGGAGTGAAATTCACATAAAGGAAGACATTTTGCAAATGCATTCTAGTTCCACAAAACAGCCTTTTCTCTTAGGAGATCTTTTACCCTATTAGGTTGAAGCTTGGGACAAACCAACCTTTAAGTAAGCCTCTGCAAATTGTTCTCAAAGGAATGTCAATCTTTTCTGAATTTGAGGCTGAGTTCAGAATTCATGGTGCAAACTATTCTACATTTTGAAGACAGAGAAGACTGAAGGCCACCAGCAAGCAGAGGTTTGTGTTTTACTGTGTATGCATCAGGCTTGCCACCAAATACCAACTGCCCATATAGAATATTCTATATAATATACACTGCCTGACTTCTTAATTACCTATTTTAAATGCATAGCTACATGAAGCATGGTTCCATGGCATCATTATTACTACCAAGTAGTCATCCCCTCCTTCTTCCCTTCAGAAAAGCCAACCACAGAGGATATAATCCAAACAGCCTGACCATTTTACATGGACTGATGTGGATAATGACCAGTCATTGCCTGCTGCACTTGTGCAAGACTGCAAAGTAAGTACACATAATACAGAACACTGTGCATTGAAGTACAGCACGCTGCCCTTGCCTGCTGTGGTAGAGACATCCTCCTGCTTTGCAGGCACAATGTTCCTTGTGCAGTAAAATCATTTTTGCTCTGCCAGCTGGTACAAAAGCAAAGCAAACACCAGCACTTTTCTAACAGAAACAACCCACAGCGCTGTCAACTGCACTTCAGTTTCCTGGCAGATTACTAAGATACCTGTGTAGGTTGGGTTTGCTTTGTGAATTTTCCCCACCAACAGATTGGCCATGTCTGTTAGTCATCACCTGTCTCATGCTGCATCTCAGTCAAAAGAGATAAAGAAGTTCAGCTGCTGACCACAGCCAATGTAACTGTAGCGACCATTGCAGATGCCACCAATGCAAGTGCAATATTCGGTGCTATAGGGCTGAAATATCAGTTAATCATTTGGGCTCAAGAGTTGCTCTTTGTGCTGAAGAAAATTACTAACACAAAGGAGGCTGAGGAAAGATCTCCTCACTCTACAACTCCCTGAGAGGAAGGTGGAGCTAGGTGGGTGCTAACCTCTTCTCCCTAGTAACAAGTGACAAGATGAGAGGAAAACAGCCTTCAGCTGTGCCAGGGAAGGTTTAGGCTGGACATGAAGAACAATTTCTTCCCTGAAAGGATTTTCAAGCTCTGGAATAGGTTCCCCAGGGAGGCGGTTGAAATCCTATACCTGGAGGTGTTTAAGAGACACGCAGATGTGATGCTGAGCGTTTAGCCTTGGTAGAGTTAGAGAATGGTTGAACTCGATGATCTTAAAGGCCTGTTGTGACCAAAACAATTTTACAATTCGAGATCCTGCGAAGCATTTAATTTTGAAAGAGAACAACAGTTCATATGCCCTTCTAGTTTACAACTGTTGTTTACATCAGACTACTTGAGACAAACAGATGAGACTGCAAGTCAGTATGGCTAAATTAAAATCCAGCTTGCAGCTTCTGCTCTCAGTGAAGAAGCAATCAATAGTCTTTGAGAGCACCGAAGCTGGGAACTATAAAGTTCCCAAGTGCTCTCTCCCACACTGGCTGGTTTCTTAAGAACTGTGATTTTGAACCTGTGGGGGCTAATACAGAAATAAGTTTTCCATCACAGCATGGGATGGGAGAGGAGGTTTTAGGGTCATTTTTGCAAATTGAAATGCTTCTAGGTGAGGTCTTTGGGTCTCAAAGAGAACCTAACACGCTATAAAAAGAAGAGTATCACAGAATCTCAGAATCACCAAGGTTGGAAGAGACTTCAAAGATCATCAAGTCCAACCTGTCACCACAGACCTCATGACTAAACCATGGCACCAAGTGCCATGTCCAACCCCTCTTGAACACCTCCAGAGATGGTGACTCCACCACCTCCCTGGGCAGCCCAGTCCACTGCCTAACAACTCTCTCAGTGAAGAATTTTCTCCTCACCTCAAGCCTAAACTTGAGACCGGGTCCTCTTGTTCTGGTGCTCAACTTCAGAGAGCTGCTCCAAATTATAAGGACAGTAAACATTTTAAGGAGAACCTCACTCATTTTCTCAATGGTTTTAAGTGGCTATGTCAGAAAATGTTATTTAATCTGCATCCCACTTCCCCCACCATGGACTTTAGCCCATGCCCATCTATATGTTGCCTTTTAGCTTACCTGTACAATACACTACACAAAATCCCATGTGGAAATAAAACCAATCGGTAACTGGAAGGAAACAACTACAAACTTGCATTACAAGAAGATGGATAAAGCACTGCACTGGTAGTTCCACCTGGACTGTTTCCTCCAGTTAGGTGCAACTCGGCAATCACTTCTTTCCAGAACATTAGCATTATGCACACTAATGCTGCAGTGTAGCAGTGTTGACATACTGCACTTCACACC
The DNA here is from genome assembly GCA_033816785.1 of Picus viridis. Classification (NCBI taxonomy): domain Eukaryota; kingdom Metazoa; phylum Chordata; class Aves; order Piciformes; family Picidae; genus Picus; species Picus viridis. Next base: position 42,824,535 of record CM066587.1, read on the forward strand.
ACAAAACACAGCAGAAACAATCAATTAAGTGCAATTACTGTATGGCACAGAAAGATAAGAGACTTAGTAACAGCCCCAGCTGCAAAATTTGTTGGAAAAGTGTTTCTTTCCTCCTAAGCCTATTTGGACAACAGGATAAATTGAATATTAATACAACATATAACTTACAAAATTAGTAATGCAATTTTTAGGCTGCTTGAATCAAGAAAAAGGTTGTACTAATCTCAGATGTTAAAGACCTTTGTGCTTACAATTCCACAGTACACTTGCTTGAAAGCCTACACATGTGAAACAGATTAAGGGGCACAATGGTGGGGGTTAGTCTCTCAAACTGCTTTCTGCTGGCTACATGTTCCCCTGATACTACCTCTTCTGTCTCAAAAAAAAATATCTGGCATCATATTATACCATACACACTTCACTCCTCACTGTTACTTACCACTTTAATAAGTTTGCTCCTGCTATTTTAAGTAGAGTTACTCTAAAATAGGTACAACTTGCGCATGCCATACTTTATAACAGGAGACCAGCTGTAACCCCAACTGGCCACTGCTTTGAAGGGGATGGTTCTGTCACTTTGTCAGCTGGGAGGCAGAAGAAAAAGATATGCGTGCTAGCTAGCATTTTCAGCTCTAGCACTCGACCTTCTCTGACTTCAGCACATGAACCATCAGCAGAAGCTTTACATCTGCATGAAAATGCAAACCGTTGACTAATATTTTTCTCATTTAAGACAGAAGGTCAGATACAGGGGTGCTGTCGTTCCTCATTTTAGGGCAATTCTCACAAGATCTGTTTTTTTCTTGAAGACCCAAGTCCTGAAATGTTGGGCTTGCATTACAAAGCTAAAATTAAATCTGTTTTCAATATAAAAGTTCTAGCTCTACACAGTTGAAAGAAAAAAAAAGAAAAAAGAGAAGAAAAAAAACCATAAAAGCTTTAAAGAAGGAAAACAATGCTTAATGTTCAAAGAAGACAAAGGCTGTATTATTTTTAATCTCATTATTTCGTGGTATTTTTGCTAGGGAACCTGACTCATGATCTTTGAATGCATACGGCTGCCAGCACAGCATGTAGGAAGAAAGCATCAGAGACAGCACATATCTGCACAGCAAGGCATTTGGAAAGATGGTCGGCACAAACGGTAAGAAAACAGGTTTGAAAACGCACCAAACTTTTTTTTTTTTTTTTTTTAAACACCTCCTAATATTATTGGCATAGAAAGATGACTGCTGTTCCAAACAACATTTTGAGACGTGATGGCAGGAAAGAAAATAATTTCTTGTTATTGGGAACACAGTCTTTTATCCAGGTTCATGACCTCACTTCTGTTACACTTCCCAGAAGATTTCACAACGGATTATGAAAAAAAATAGAATTAAAAATGCTGCTGCTTCAAGAAGTATCTTTAAAAGAGGTACACACACCCAAAAAAACCCTTAAAGGCTCTCAAGCTGACAAAAGAGAAAACATATTGATCAATACTGGGTGCACCATTATTCATAGGAAAAACAATGGTTTCGCAGGGCAGCAGACAGAAATGGCCAGCACTAGTAAAACTGCTCCTTGCCAAAGCCCAGATGGCACACACTGCAGCCATTAAGAAACCAGCACTCCCTGGGCCCCCCTTGCCACAAGGAGACTGCAAGACTGAGGTGAGAATGGGCAATCACCTCCCCTTCAGCCACCTTCGCCCACTGCAGCAGCAGCCTTACCCAGCCTTCCATTTAGTGGAAATGAAGTTTGCTTTTACACAGGCTGGTGAGAACTCTGAGAAAACAGGGCTACACGGATTTAGCGTGTCCTAGATGGCTGGGAAAGTTTAAGCACGGTGTTTCAAGTTCCTAATGGCCCATCCTGTCTAGAAGGAACTGCAGATCTAACATCTGCATTTAAAAGGATAAAAATGGAAATAGAATGGACTATTAAATGTCACAGCAGGTAGTGGTCAGGATTCTGTTGTGCACACCACCTTACTTCTGCATTGTGCCTTTATTCAAGATTGCCCCCATTAAAACTAGGAGGATGGAGAGAGCAGAGAAGAATGAGGGGGGAAAAAAATCACATTAAAGATCTTGAATAGTTTCAGAGAATCCAACAACCCTCAAAAAAAAGATGATTTCATTTTATCTAAAAATACCAAGTAAGAATTTGAATGCAGTTTTACAGTTTTCACATTATTTCAGGGATTATGAGAATACTGAAGCACCTCAGAGATGAAGCTCCTCCATAGTCATTTCCAAATACTGGAGTACGCACATACCCTGCTCCATCGAAGCAATACAGAAATGGCCATCAGACAAATGCCAAAATATTTGCCTTAAAAGCCATGTATTTTTCAAAATAGGAGATTTATTTACTTGCACTGGTCAGGATCTCTCTGCAGCACAGGAATGGACTGCCCAGGGAGGTGGTAGAGTCACTGTCCCTAGAGGTGTTTAAGAAAAGACTGGATGCGGCACTTACTGACACGGTCTGGTTGATGTGGCAGTGTTAAGTCATAGGCCAGACTTCATGACCTCAGAGGTCTATTCCAGCCTCAATAATTCTGTGATTCTGATTCTGTGAATAACCAGAATGACTAAAGCATTTCCACTGGAAATTCACTTCCGTGACAAAACCTCCAATATTTACCAACTTCTTAGTTCCATCAAATCAAAACAACCAAGATCAAGCCAGCTGCAGTCTCTGCTCCAACCAGTACCTTATGAAGAGAACTGTTTACCCAGTGACACTCACACCAACTCATACAAGGCAACAGTGGTGATAAGGTATTGCTGACCAAAGAACCTGAAAACCATTTGGCCATACAGATGTTCCCGAATCTTCAGAATTGCAAGTGAGACAGAAAATGGAGAAAACCCAGCTCAGCTCTCAAAATGAAACCTGAATGTGCAAGCTCAGGGTTAGATATATAAGCAGTACAACACAGTGAGTAGAATATACAGTACATGAGCAGGTCAGATTCTGGAATTAAACTAAAAGTGAGCTGAATTTCTCAATGTCTGCCCTTCCAAATAGAGAAAAATGTTGCAGGCATTAAAGAAATCCAGCATCTTAATCTAAGGAGCCCTCTACTTTGCCACACTATTAAGTATCTTGTGTGAAACCATAGGCATTATGAACCCTTCTATGTAACCCATGCTTTAAACTGGTTTGCAGATGTGCTGTTGTGGAGCAGCCAACTATTACCATTTAATAAGTAGCCTTAAAAATCTGTATTTACACTCATGGCCTGCCATGGGCAGGAGCAGGAGGAAAGAGGTGTTACATTTACTCAGGGACTTCTATGGCTTTTGGAAACTCAGATCTTGTCTCTCTTACAGAAATGTTTGATTAAGCCACAAAATTCTACATTCCCTCATTGTCTACTATGTAACTACACTCCAAAAAAGTAAATCATTTCAACCTGAGGAAATTGTAATCTTCTAATCCTGAGCATCCTCTTAGCTTGGCAATTAGAACATCTGCTTAAACTGGCAGAGGGAAGGAGGAATGAAAGTGTAAATTCTTTCCTGGGAATTCATGATGAGTTTCCAGCTGGATAAAATTCTCTATTAAAATCCTGGATGAAAATCTCTGTGGCAACATCACTCCCTTCTCTTGATGTTCAGTTTAGTGTAACAAACATGTTTTGAAACTGCACAGCAAGAGGAGGCATTTCAGATGACCTTCTGCTTATTAGATGGGGTGGAGCTGCAGCCTAGAAAGAATTTTTAAGCTTAAGAGCTACTACTGACCATTCCCAGAGTTCTTTCAGTGCCTCTGGGCAAATGAAATGGCACAGACAAGGTCTACGCTTGCACAGCTATGACTTAGAGTGAGCATTAATTTACTGTAATGAGTGCTGCATTCTGCCATTCCTGCTAGGTCAGAGGATGGACCACAAAATGACAAGTCCCTGAGTAAATGTAACACCTCCTTCCTCCTGCTCCTGCCCATGAGTGTAAATAAAGATTATTAAGGCTACTTATTAAACAGTAATAGTTGCCTACTCCACAGCAGCACATCCACAAATCAGTTTAAAGCATGGGTCATCTTCATCAAAGCACTGACTGTGGGATGGTGAGACTAACCGCATGAAAAAGGCCAGGGTTCTGATGTCTTTTAGGAGATGCTAAATAAGGAACTGCCTTCCATTGGGAACAAGGACATTAAGGACTATAAGAAGAGTTACATAGAAGAGAATGTTATTAGGTAGCTGTGCAGATATACTATGTCTTCTAAGAGAGGCAGTATTGTTTGTTCCTTTCTGGGATACAACCTGATTCCCTAAAGGCGCTAAGCCCTTCAAAAATCACATTACAATAAGGCAAAAAAAGGGATGGGGAAAATGTTTATTTGTGCCCAATTAGGATATTCTTACATAAAAACTCTGTTAACTCATTCAGCCAGGATTATTTTTTGTTGCTGTTATGCGAGCTGATTTACTTGACAAACAGCCTCAATCTCTGCCATTCATTCCACCACTGACAGTATCTGAAAAGTGTGAAGTGAACCTGGTGGACTTTTCAGCTCTCAGTGCTCTACTCTCTCTCTTGGAAAAACTGACAGAACTAGAATCCTTCTGCAAGTCACATTAGATATATCAACAATTCAAGGATAAGATAGTTCTCTTTCAAGCTCCCCAGTTCAAGCTGAAGTTGCTCTTTAATTATTTCATATGGTAGTTCTAATTATTTTCTTATGACTCATTCAAGCAATATGCTCTTGAGGGATTATCTCAAGAAAAAAAAGCTACTTCTATAATCATAATACAAAGGCTGGTTTATTGTATTTGTTCTTGCTAGTTTTCATAGAAATATTTTGATTGTGATTTGTACAGCATTCAGTAATATTTACAAATGTTGTATGAACACACCCATGCAGACACACTGCTACTGAACCTTGAGATGATCACACTGTGGAGTCTCCTTCTCTGGAGACTCTCTCACCTGGATGCATTTCTGTGCAACCTGATCTGGGCAAACCTGCTTTAGCTGTGGGGCTGGACTAGATGATGCCCAGAGACTCCTTCCAACCTCCCATCATTTTGTCATCCTGTAATGAGATGTAATCTTCTCTACAGGGAAGAGACAAACAAATTATTTTAATGAGTTTGAAAAGGAAACTCTAAAATGTCACATCAGGTGAGTATTGTGAGAAGCACAATCTTTGAACTTTAAAATTACCTCAGAAAGCTTACTAAATTGTTAACATGGGCTAAGGAGGCAGTACCAACCATTAGTGTGACAACCACTGTTCTGTCTGCTCTTCGTAACTACATCTTCCTCCTTTCTGGTCCTCTAATTCTAGTTTTGCATTTCCTATGTGATTTTAAAGCTTTACACAGAAGATCACAGTGCAGCTCACTGTCACAATCTAATACTTTCTCCTTTCTTTCTCCTGGCATCCAAATAACTTTAATTTCTGTACTCATCTCTCACAAGACATGCCCAGTGCTAGCTGGACCACCTTTAAGCCTTACTTCTACAGCAACCTGATTTGTACTTACTTCTGCTTATTTCCAGTCTCTTTTCACTGGCATCCCTGCCACTGCAGCTCTGTTAAAAGCACAAACTGAACTGCTCTCCCATGCATCCTTCTCCACTGTGTGGTAATTCCTAGGTTTTTAATCCATAAATCACCCTATTCAACCTCTTGCCATAAATATATGCCTTTAAAGAAGCCTATAATCACTAACGCATCCATGCACTTAAAAACACATACCAAAAAGCCTAAGTGTAATAATCACAAAATTGTCGCCTTTTTTTCCTCTACTATTTTGTTGCTCCTTTCCCCAAGTGCACGTGAATAATCTCCAAATATCAGAGGCTGTCCCTGACACACAACTGAACACAAAACAATCACACAAGTCTATAATTATGAGGCAAATTCTTCTGTTCATTCTGAAATTGAAAATAAAACAATAGAAGCTTGAGCTTCAAAGAAAGATTTTTTTTTTCCCCTCAGTGGTTGAATTATTTTGTCTCATTTTGATTATCATCACAAGTGGTAGAGATTTGAAGCTATGAAGCACTGCCTGCCACTACAACAACTGAAAGATATGACTGAAGTTTGAAGTGCAACATGCAGGGGAATAAAATCACAGAAAAAGGCAATAGTATCTCCAAGAGGTTCAGTTATTGACACCAAATATAAACGTGGATGCTTTCTTCTGTTTATATGGATTAGAGCAAATAGCCAAAACATTTCAAACAGGTCTACACACACTCGAACCACCTTCATAATCCCTTTCATGTATGGCTTGCTTTCCAGTTAACTGTGGGGTTTAACATCTTTTGACTTAAAGACAACTTTTAAAAACTTACAACCACAATACAGCTGTAGGAACTGGAAATTTATGGAGTGAGAGTGGCATGGTATTTAAATTAGGAGTGTAATGATAGTCCAAAGTTCGCAAAAAGACCCCGGCAAAAATAGATATTTGGAAGGGGGCAAATCCTTTTGTGAACAGAATTACAATTAACCTTTGCCGGCCTTTGACGGACTCTCTCTGCCTTTCAATAAATGAGAAGGACGGTGAAATTAAATGAGCAACACACAGCCCCACGTTCCTCCAGAGAACTGTCACACAACTTTCAGACCCACTTCAACTGGAAGCGTCCCCCTGAATCTCCCTGATACACAACTCCATGCCAGGGGCTGCAGTCCTCGCTCAGATTTCAGCCTTCTATTCACAGGATGATCCGACAGACTCCTCCAGCACTCCACCCTCCCAAGGCCCGGCTGGTCCCCGGAGTTAAAATTAACTTGGTGGTTTGGGTTAGTCCAGGGGTAGAAGATCCTCCTGGGAACACAATTGTGCGTTCATCAGGCTACGCGGCGAGCTCAGCTCGGCTCGGCTCCCAGCCCCGCTGCGCTGCCACGGCCAAGCCCTCAGGAGGAAAACAAAACCTCGTCTCGGATAATGGCTTTACTGTACTTACTGAGGGGGGAAAACCCACCGGAATGAAAGGCATGGCATTATTCTCAGACGCTTGAAATTCACAAAAACCCTCACCCCGTGGCACGAATGCAATCCCCAAGTCCTCGCTGTTTTTGAAGTTAGAGGAGAAAAGGGCTGCAAGCGTCGCCCATCTCAAGTTTCGCACCGTGCCGTCAGGATAACAAGCACCGAAGCGGACAGGTCCGCCCCACCGAAACCCACCGCAGGTGAGCCCAGCCAAGGAACCCAGCTTCAACAGGCGCGCCCACCGTCTGCCCCGGGAACGAGCTCCGTTATTCACATCGCCCCCCTCCCCCCAACAGCCTTCGGCGCCCGCCCCACCCCGCGGTGCCGGTCCGACCGCCTCCGCTCACTGCCCACGGGGCTGCGAAGTTTGCAACCAAGGGCAGAGGCTGGACAGCTTACCGAGGCAGCACCGCCGCCGCGGCGATCAACAGGCGCTGAACCCTCCCTCTCCACTGTCGCTAGCCAAGCGCACCCCGGGACCGGCGGGGACGCCGGCTGCCCTCGTCCTCGGAAAGGACGGCAAGGAGCTCGCAAGCACCAGCTCAGGACTCAAGCGCACATGAAACCTGCCGCCCCCCAGAAACGAGTGCCGCTTACCTGGGCGACCTGACGGAAACCGTCCCGTTGCTGAGTCGAGCCGGCACCCGGCGACCGCCCCGCACCGCTTCACTCCCGCCTCAGCCGCGGAGAAAGTTTCCTGACGTCAGCGTGGGCGGGGACCCCGCCTGCCTGCCGGGCTCGCTGCCCGCCGGGCTGCCGCTGCTCTCGGGCTCCCCCTGGCTCCCGACGCCGGACGCCGGGGAAGGAAGAGGGAGAGAAGAGCGAGAAGGAGCCGCCAGCACCAGGGCCCCGCGGCGCTCGGCAGGGGGCGCCGTGGCGGCCGCCGGGGCGATTGAGAAACAACGCCCGTTGCCGTCCCTGTCCCGCGGGGTTCTGACGTGAAGCTTCTGGTACACACAGATCTCGGGATGGCGCAGCCATGAAGTCACACAGTGATCTTCGTGACGCCATAGCGTCACGCCCAACAGGGGCTGTCCCGATCTGGATCCCGGCCGAAGCGACTTCGCCCTCACCGCCCCTATGGAGCTGGTTCCTGGGGAACGGCCGGGAGCTGGGTCAGCCCTGGGCGTTCGAAGGGTGGGAGGTGCTGGGACGCCAGGGTTAGGTTGGGACGCACCCCTGCCCCGGAGCCGGTCTAGCGTGGGGCGGTGTTAGTTTAGGTTCCCTTTCCCTCGAGTAAAGGGGGGACTGGCAACGTAGGTGCCCCACAGCGGGTCGCTCCTCTGTAGCCCAGAGGCAGGCTTACATTCTTCCAGAGCCGTGTCCGAGCAGCGGGGAGCAAGCCTGTCTGGGCAGTCCAAAGCTTCAGGTGTGCACAGCTCTCAAGTTAACGGACATTTTCACAGGTCTTGGTTATATCTATAACAAAGAATTTAAGTATTTTGTTGGGGTAAAGACATGTAACGTGATGACCAAATGTGAAGATACCATCTGTGGCATACAATCTCAATTAAAATGTGGTTTAGAAGAACCAGAACAGCATGGATCAACATATTTTTATGGCAGTCATGGGAAATGCAAGTTAGGGACAACATTTTTCCTGTAGAAAGGCAAGGAATTCGTGTCTGCCATATTTCTTTTCTTCCTGATGGCCTTTTGCCATGACACTGCCAGCAAGGGGCTTGTAGTGCCTTTAGAAAGGCAGGAAACTCATCTGTCATTCCTCCACCTAATTTTCTTTTCACAGCTCTGTGAAAGATGCCTTTCATTTTTCATTAATCAATAGACAAACCTCAAGAATGGGCATTTAGAGAGGAGAACAAAACATGTCACTGGAATCAAAGCAAAGGTGCTCTGTCTGCAGCTGGCATTTTCTTTTTTTAAAGGCGGGATGGAATGCAGTTCAGGGTGGCAATTTACGGTTAGGAGTGGAAAGATTGTGATCAAAAAACCCATGGAGAGTAGAAGTCAAGAGCAGGCAGCTTTTTAAATCAGTCAGCCCTAGGTAATTACATGTGTAGATGTGAATTATGTAAAAAGTTAATTAGTGTGTCTGCCTTTTCCATTCACCACTAAACTAAAGAAAAAACTCTCCAAAATAGGTACAAGAAACCAAAGCAATTTAGTAGTGAATTTTTCTGAGTTAGAGATGATTATAAACCTGCTGAAATTTTCCATCAGTTCATTCTCTCCTGCAAAGGAAACAAACAGGGATTTCTTACACGGTTTCAAAGTTATTTGTAAACTTTACTAGGAAACTAACAGGCTATGAAGGTTTATTGTGTGGAAAGCTGAGGCTGTGGTTGAACCACGCTAGCTGAATTCCAGAAGTGGCATACTGAGAAGGAAGGAAAATGGAAAACACTTTGGGGCAAGTTGTGTGGGAATTATATTCTAAATATCACAGCCAGGAATTATTTTCAGCAGCAACATATTCAATCTTAAACCTTTTTCAGGGGCAAAAGGTGGAAAAACACCCCAATAAACCTGACTTTACTGCAATATTAAGACAGCTGAAGAAGTATTTAATGAATTTGAGCAAAACACTCTTATTTCCTTCTCAGCTGATCTGTGACTAGTCAATACACAAATAAACTTTTTATGTTTTTTTGCTGCTGCTGTTGTCACTGACAGCTATTCCCCTACACACTTTCACAGCATCTTGTTGGAGCTGACAACTGCATTGCATGTATCTCCTTAGCTATTTGTGCCTGTCAAAACCAGTGACAGGAGTAGGAAGAGAGATAATCTATGAATTCTACACAATCATGGAGGAAAATTACAAGTAAATTGGTACCAAGAACCTGGGTTTTCAGTAGTTTATCAGAAATAAAACCACAGACTAATTTGTCACATGTTTGAACTGCTGTGTTAAACATTTGAACTTTGTTTGCATGTGTTTTGTGCTTGTGTGATTGGGTTTTCAAGCAACAAGGAAGCTTGGGTACTGCTTTCTTAGGCAAAAGTGCAGTTCATTTGGTTGTCAGGAAGCATGTTTGTGTATTTGGCATTTCCCAACATACATCCAAAGTTGGTCTTTGTTGTATGTTGTAAACAAGTACTCAAGACTTGTTCATTAAGGTTTTGTTTTGAATAGACAAGCTCAGCTGCAGTCTGGTTACTAGATGGATGTTTGAAGTTTTGATTACCTATTAAACACACATATACTTATTTGTGATGTTATGGAGTCCCTGGCATATTTTCTCTCTCCCAAATCAAAACGTCAGTAGAATGTTTACTGAGACTCTAACAAAGGTCAGCAGCTCTGACACAGCAGCAAAGCAGAGCACACTCTACCACAGAATCACAGAGTGTTAGGGGCTGGAAGGAACCTCAAAAGATCATCCAGTCCAACCCCCTGCCAGAGCAGGATCACCTATACCAGATTACATGGGAATGCATCCAGGCAGGTTTGGAGACTCCACAACCCCTATGGGCAGCCTGTTCCAGTGTTCTGCCATCCTCATGTTCACATGGAGCTTCCTATGCCTCAACATCCACCCACTGACCCCTGTCCTGTCCTTGGGCATCACTGAGCAGAGCCTGACTCCATTCTCTTGGCTTTTACCTTATACATATTTACAAATATTAATCTCCTTAGTCTCCTCCTCTCCAAGCTAAAGAGCCCCAGCGCCCTCAGTCTCTCCTCATAAGGGAGATGTTCCACTCTAGACTAACAGAAAATGTTATGACTATGGAAATATATATTCTCTTCAGTTTTTCAAAGGCTATTCAGCAAGCAAGTAAAATTATGGGCACTTTAAAATTCTTTGGTGGTACCATACCAGAGTCTTCATCAGAGAAAGTTAAAATATGATTGGGGAGGGGGTGTGTGTGGGGGGGTGTCCTCTTAGCGACCAGGTGTTATTGAAATATGTCTGATGATGTCAGTATCATTTTTCTCCAAAATCAAGTTATACCATTTTAAATGCAACAGAAACTATAAGTACAGAATATATTGCTCAGGAAAGGACATCTTCTGAAATCCCTTCTGCACGCAATTTTTTTTCTTAAAGTGAGACTTTTTTTAATACAAGAGAAAATACTCGGCACATAGGAAGCTTCATACTTCTTCTGAGCTGTATTTTTGACATAATCTATTGCAATGCTTAAATAAAAGGAATGTAGAGCAAACCTATTTTCAACTTAAATTGGATGCATATTATTAGAAAGGAATAGAGGAAAATGTGATTTCTTTCTTCTGCTGTCATCTTTTACCATCACCAGTGGAGAGTAGGTATGGAGTGAGAACATTATTTGAGAGGAAAAGTAAGGCAAAAAATATATGAACTCTGGCATCAGTATGTCTTCATATTAATCAGTGAGGTCCCCTAAAACCTGAAGTGGGCAATACCAGATGGTTATAGGGCTGTCATTCTTGATCATTATGGAGATACTGTGCAAAGAACCAGCACACAAGGAATGAGTACAATCAAGAGAGAGCAAAATCACATTCATAAGCACATGTGTCTTGGTTTTATAGGGAGCAAGACAGGCTCTCTAACTCTTCTCAAAGTAGTTAAAGAAAAGCTTCACACAGCATTGGATAGAAATACAGAATATTGCTGGAAGCTTAAGTGGAAGTGCTATTCATAACTAATATTACAGTGCAAAGCATATAAAATACACAAAAATCCATAGTCTGGTCTTAACACAGAAGCCCATTAAACAAAAGCTTCTACTAACCTCCCTCCAACCAGGCCAAAATCCCAGGTCAGAATGCCCCCCACCATGCCTCTCTGCACACATACATACACCCCCTTCACTACTGAACCCCCTCCAGCCCTCTGCCAAAGCCACTCTAGACCTCACTGCCCTGCAACCACAAAGGTAAGGGAGCAGCATTGGGAAGGGAGAGAGAGGGAGGGGAAAAGGGGAAAATACAGCTTGTGGTATCCTCTTAAAAATGAGAAATGTAGGCTTTTGGGGAATGAAATAACAAAGATTACACTTTCTGGTCCACCTCCTGGGCCTGTCTAGACTCTGGAGGCTGGTACTCTATGGTTTCTTAAAAGCAACCATGTCAAACCATGTCAACAAGCTTGCGCCTTGTCTCCTTACCTAAATGGATTTGTTTTACTGTTCTTGTGAGGTTGTAAATGTCAGACAAGTGAAGAGATGTGGAAGAGTGAGTGAAGATAAGAGAGGATGAGCAAAAGCAATGAAATCTGTATTCATTTAGATCTGGAGCTATGCCATGGTCAAAGAGTAAATGTTAATCACTTGGATTGATTTGCCAGAAAATAGTTACTAGAAGAAACAAAGACTAAAGGATTGCACCAACTATGAAACCTGAGAAGCTTCACCTCTGTGCTGAGCACTGCCTCACCTCACACATACACTAAAAGCTGCCTAGTGTTATTCTGCAAGGATGTTCAATAGATAAGAAACCAGAGCTGCCCCACTTCAGTCTTTCTAATAATGAAACATTGTCAGCAAAAATTTCACTCCCATTTTCATATTCAACTTCTAGGCCTTTCAATGTTATTGTGGGATAATGTATGTCCCCATTGTAAATTCTTCTTCCTTTGCCAAAGAACTGTAAATTGTCATGTTGTAAACAAAAATCACATCCCCACAATGATCCTCACCTGCAGTACTGTGTCCAGCTCTGGGGCTCCCAACACAAGAGAGACATGGACCTGCTGGAGCAGGATCAGAGGAAAGCCACCAAGATTATCAGAGGGCTGGAGAAGAGAAGGCTGCAGGGAGACTTTAGAGCTACATTTCAGTCTCTTAAGGGGACCTATGGGAAGGCTGAGGAAGGACTGTTTAGAAGGGCTTGGAGTGATAGGACAAGGGGCAATGGTTTGAAATGGGAGCAGGGCAGATTTAGATTAGATGTAAGGAGGAAGTTCTTTACAACATGAGTGGTGAAATACTGGAACAGGCTGTCCAGGGGTGTGGTTGAGGCTCCATCCCTGGAGACATTCAAGATCAGACTTGACATGGCCCTGGGCAGCCTGATCTAGTTGGAGGTGTCCCTACTGACTGCAGGAGGGTTGGACAAGATGACTTTGAGGGTCCCTTTCACCCCAATGCAATCTGTGAATCTGAATGATCTTAGGAAGATGTACAATAAGCTCTGTATGCCATCAAGGGAAGGACATTGTTAGCTGTGTGATCAGTTTTGGTATCAGAGATGGCAAAAGCCAAGAGGGCCTGGGCACACAAGCAACTAGTTGCCTTATCTTCTAGACAAACTTAAAGAGCAGATATTGGTCTCTTGAAGGCAACTATATAACATCACATTACCTGAATTTTCCCTTTTGTTTGGCAGTTTACCAAAACCTCTTTTGAGACAGGACTTACTATGAACGTGACAGAGGCTTACATACACTAGATCCAACATGGAATGTCTTGGGAAACAGGGAAAAGCATGAGGAAAAGGGGTTTTTTTCTTGCTTAAGTGGAAATGCAGTTGCATTTCCAAGATGGGAAGGGTTATTGACTAAAAATCACGGTATTTCTTGTTCACATTTATGAAGGTTTCTTGCTGGATATTTGAAACTGGTTTACCCCGTCATTATGTTGTTACTGAGGGTTTTTTCATCATTATAAAAATTTAAGTGCAGATTCATAGAATACCAGGTTGGAAGGGACCTCAAGGATCATCTAGTCCAACCGTTCGGGGTAAGAGTATAGTCTAAACGAGCTGGCCCAGCACCCTGTGAAGCTGGGCCTTGAAGCTGCATAATGTAGGGGAATCCACCACCTCCCTGGGGAGTTTGTTCCAATGTTTAATAGTTCAAGTGGTGAAAAAAAAATTCTTGCATCCAGTCCAAATCTCCCCAGTAGCACTACTACTACTTTATTACTACATTACTGAGGAGGCTCAGGGGCGACCTCATTGCTCTCTACAACTACCTGAAAGGTGGTTGTAGCCAGGAAGGGGTTGGCCTCTTCTCCCTAGCAACCAGCACCAGAACAAGGGGACACAGTCTCAAGCTGCAACAGGGGAAGTTTGGGCTCGAGGTGAGGAGAAAGTTCTTCATTGAGAGAGTTATTTGCCATTGGAATGTGCTGCCCGGGGAGGTGGTGGAGTCGCCATCCCTGGAGGTGTTCAAGAGGGGACTGAATGTGGCACTTGGTGCCATGGTCTAGTCATGAGGTCTGTGGTTACAGGTTGGACTCGATGATCTTCGAGGTCTCTTCCAACCTTAGTCATACTGTGATACTATGATACTGTGATACTTTGATTTTGTAGGTGTAAATAAGCTACTCAATTTTATCCAGGTGTGTAAGGGTGCCAAGAAAATAGTGTCAGACAGATGAGACAAATGGTGTCAACAATACTCTGGTGTGGGCAGTGGTGGAGGTGACTGATTTACTGCTAATCACTGTAAACCTGAACATGAGATCAGCATCAACTAGCAGTATGTCTAAAGAGAAAGGTCCTTTATGCCATACCTCATGGAATTTCCATCTCAAAGGGGGCCAGTCTCTGTATCCCTGTAACTATGTACTGTACATAATAGCCACTATTACAAATTATTTCCAAAATAGAAAAGTATTTTTTCAGGCAGAATTTCTCACAGACTGAGGTTGATTATATACCTCTTATCTACAAAGCCAAGAGAAAGAAACAGCCTTTGGGCATTTAATTCTGAAGTTTTTGAGAATAGCAAGAAACAATGGAGAATTTTCATTAAACCCAAAAGTCTGAGATTTAGTATTCTAAAAGGAATGCAAAATGCTTAATATCATTGCTTTTTCTGAGCCAGTTATCCTTTGAAGTGTGGCTGAATGTCCACTTAGGAATTATTGACAGTAGGCTGAACATGAGCTTGCAGTGTGCCCAGGTGGCCAAGAAGGCCAATGGCATCCTGGACTGGATCAGGAACAGTGTGGCCAGCAGGAGGAGGGAAGTCATTCTGCCCCTGTATACTGCTCTGGTTAGGCTGCACCTTGAGTCCTGTGTCCAGTTCTGGGCCCCTCAGTTTAGGAAAGATGTTGACTTGCTAGAACGTGTCTAGAGAAGGGCAACAAGGCTGGTGAGGGATTTAGAGCACAAGCCCTATGAGGAGAGGCTGAGGGAGCTGGGGTTGATTAGCCTGGAGAAGAGGAGGCTCAGGGGAGATGTTATTGCTCTCTACAACTACCTGAAGGGAGGTTGTAGCCAGGCAGAGGTTGGTCTCTTCTCCCAGACAACCAACACCAGAACAAGGGGACAGAGTCTCAAGCTGTGCCAGGGAAGGTTTAGACTGGATGTTAGGAAGAAATTCTTCATAGAGAGAGTGATTGCCCATTGGAACAGGCTGCCCAGGGAGGTGGTGAAGTGGATGGGGTGCTTGGTGCCATGGTTTAGTTGATTGGATGATGTTTGATGATGGGTTGGATGCCATGATCTTGAAGGTCTCTTCCAACCTGGTCTATTCTATTCTATTCTATTCTATTCTATTCTATTCTATTCTATTCTATTATATTATATTATATTATATTATATTATATTATATTATATTATATTATATTATATTATATTATATTATATTATATTATATTATATTATATTATATTCCATTCCACTCCATTCCATTCCATTCCATTCTATTTGAAATGGTCTAGGTTGCTTATTCCATGACAAACACCTGGAACAATAAAACAGCCTAAAACCTGTGTTTTAGCTGTTAGCTTAAGACAAAAATAATGCAAGAAGTCATTACTCTATCATTTATACCACACAAGGGCTTCAGGTTTTAAAACTGTCTGGTATTTGAAATATGATGCAACGAAAGTGTACGTGAGTGTGCCTAAATCAAAGCAAAATTTCAAGCCAGCTCTCACTGAAGTTGGAAGGATTTCTAGGGATTTCAGAGGGGGAAATAATATAATACAGTCATAAAATATTTATACCAGAATAAAAACTCTAAACAGAAAAAAGAAAAAGCTGTTTTAATCCTTTGATTTTAGGGCTGCTTTTAGATGAAATGTTAAGAATGAGATCAAGCTCAGGAAGAATCTCTAGTCCCTTGGCATAAACACTACAGCATCAATGAACAGGTAAATTGGAAATTCAGATCTTCAGAGATGTTTAGTAACATAGGCAAGGTCTCACAAAAGCCAAGAATTATTTGGGCCTTTAATCAAGGCCAAATCAATATTTTATAAGAATGGAAGCCAGACTTTAATCTATTTTCTTCTGCTTCTTTTCTATGTGTAGTACTTCATTCTGCTTTACAGAAGATTGGGTATAGATACACATACAATTAAGGATGAGTTCTACTTTACAGATTCACAGATAGCATTGGGGTTGAAGGGACCCTCAAAGTCATCTTGTCCAATCCCCCTGCAGTCATCAGGGACACCTCCAACTAGATCAGGCCAAGGCCACATCAAGTTTGATCTTGAATGTCTCCAGGGAAGGGGCCTCAACCACATCCCTGGGCAGCCTGTTCCAGTATTTCACCACTCATGTTGTAAAGAACTTCCTCCTTATGTCTAATCTAAATCTGCTCTGCTCCAGTTTCAAACCATTGCCCTTTGTCCTATCACTACATACCATTTGAAACAGTCCTTCCCCAGCCTTCCTGTAGGTCCCCTTCACATACTGAAATATAGGTAAAAGGTCTCCCTGGAGCCTTCTCTTGTCCAGGTTGAACAGCCCCAGCTCTTTCAGCCTGGCTTCATAGGAGAGGTACTTCAGCCCTCTGATCATCTTGGTGGCCGTCCTCTGGACTTGGTCTAGCAGGTCTATGTCTCTCTTGCATTGGGGCCCCCAGAGCTGGATACATTAGATATTATTCACGTTAGATATGCCTCATCCAGACTGATTTGTGTCTCCAAGGCAATATAGATGACACATACATTTAATATGCATGTTAAAAACCCTTGGATTATTTTCCATATATAATATAAAACTGAAAAGTATAAAAGAGAAGAAAATTGGTGATACTGGTAGAAGTCTAGAGTAAGGCTATGAAAATTGAAGGCTGTACAAGGAATATTTAAACAAAGAAACTAATACTGGGGAAGAAATAAAGTGGTGTTATATAATATATATTTGTGATCTCTGGGAGTGGGAATAAACTTCCAGTTTCAACCACACTGTGGTTGAGTCTGGGCTTTAAGTAATTGTCCACATTATTTGTGTTCTGTAGAAATGAACTCTCTCATAGTCAGCTGTACAATCATTTTTAAAACCACCTGTCTTCATCAAGGACTGCTAATACTACTAAAATCATGACACATTTCTTGCTTACTCATTTTTCATAGAAAAATAACATGGGTTTTACATAAGTTCAAGATTAGATATTTTTATATCCATCTCCTGCCCTGGAATATACCTCTCTGAAAAGCAGGAAGTACCATTAATCCCCTCTGTGGATATTCCATGTACCACTATGAATCCTCAGTAAATTCCAGAGTAGCAGTTTATATTTTCAGTTTAAACAATAGGAATAAGCACCAATTTTGAGTTTGGGATTGATGGTTGCCAGATTCTGGTGCAAATTTCTTCAGAGAAGGCATAAGCAGGTGCCTTCTTGCAAAGGGAATAGAACATCGCCTTGAAAACAAGCCCCTGAGTTAGCATCCGCAAACTTCTTCAGATATTCATATTAATTTCTGTGTTTCCCCCTAAGCTTCTTAGATACTATTCTTGAATGAGAGGAGTGAGAAATGAACTATAGAATTATGTCTTAGTTGGCAATTGATAGTATTTATGAACCCATTTATAAGAGCTTTATTTATTAACACATTCATAAGTCTTAAATGTTTTCACCAGACACAAGTTCACATATTTCCATAGCTACCAGACCATGAGACTTTTCTGTTATTCTTTGCCAAACCGTTCAAACTCAAACTTTATTTCCCATTTTCTTGGTAGGTATCTCACATCATTATTGCTGGGTTCGTTCTTTCATAGCCATCCTTCTTTTATATGCTTTAGAATGGAAAACAGCTCAGCCTGCAGACAGCTTGTAAATGGACTTTGATATTGCAGGCGAAATTCAACTCTCTTGTCTAAAAGGTAATAGCACGTTATATAAAACAAAGTTACAGGTGCAAGGAATTTGTGCAGTCTGGAGAACACTAAAACAGGTCTAAAAATCCACCTATGAATGATAAAGTACTGAACTCTCTCAAGTAAACGTATAGCCTGTCTTGAAATTGTAGCTCTTACAGAACAAAACTGTAGCCCTTTGTGCTCCATAAGTCCCACAGATCTGCCTTTGCTTTGGGGGTAGGACTAAGTGACCTTTAAAGATCCCTTCCAAACCTAAATATTCTATGATTCTGTAGTTACAGACAAGGTAATCCCTTGGTCAGTGCTTTCCATCTGCCCCAGGCAGAGGTTGAAAACTGGCTTCTCCTTAGTGAATGTACTTTGTATTGCTGTTAAGGTTCCATTCATGACAGAGATCATCAGAGGCTTTTCTTGAAAACAAAGAACAATTTGTTAAAGGAGAAAACATTTCCCAGCATTCAGGCCATATATGGGACTATCCCTGAAAGAGCTATTACTTAAAACTAACCTTAAAGTAATCAGACAGAAATCCCACCTGAGCTCTCAAAAGAAATGCCATAGGAATGCATTTTATGTTTATATTTAATTGCCTGGGGTACAGCACTTTACATGAAAGTTTAGAAATTGCAGCCTTTTAATACTGTGATAAAAACTCATTCAAGATGAACCCAAACTCTCTGCAGAACTCCTACGTCCCCCAGTGACTGTTTAACATTCAGCACATGTCAGAAGGGAACCTAAGCATCCTTTTGAAAGTAATAACTGTTCTAATTTGTCATGGTTGGTGTTATTATTATACTACACTAAAAAAAATAGTCATAAATAAAAGTCATAGCTGCTTGCCCCTTGAACAAAGAGCAAACACTTCACAGAATTATGCTCATGCAACACGTTACTGTCAAAGGACAGCAGCATCTTATAGCCCTACCAAAGGCAACAGGTATTTGCTTTTCTAGGCACTGGACTTTGTAGCCTCCCTGCCTGGGTTTGTTCCTGTGTGATCTGCTCTAGATGATCCTGCTCTGGCAGGGGAGTGGACTGGATGATCTTTCAACGTCCCTTCCAGCCCCTAACATTCTGTGATTCTGTGAAAATTTAACTTCTATGATGGTAACAGCATTATTAATGACTAATCAGTCATTAGCCTCCTGTAATAAGGTATTTCTCCAACCACCTGTTTCTTGTTAGTCAATACCTAGCAAGTAAATCTATTTTTGCATGGTAATAGTTCCTGATAGAAGCTTAGAAACTGATTCCTAGAGCTGACTAACAAACACGCACTTTCATGTTCCCACATGTGTGGGCACAGTGAATTTCTGGTATTCATTGCTTATTTAAATACCTCTGGGTAGCCCATCCTATCCATGTCAAAAGAAGAAAGGAAGTATCCCATTTGTTCTACCAAAAGATAGAGCTCAATTACAAAACTGGGAATAAAATTACTAATGAGAAGTTGCAAACAATCAAGTGCCCATCTGCTGTCAGTCTTCTTTCCTGCCTGTCACTTCAGATTTCTAAGGCATATCTTAGCTGTGGAAACAAATTTAGCAGTTCAACACTACACTTCCCTTCCTTTGTTCCCTACCTAGCAATCAGGATCACCTTCAAAACTGAGCAAAGAGGAGAACACAACTAACACTGAGTGAAGAATACTCCCTAAATGCAAGTGTTTTAACAAGAATTGTGCAAACTTCCCAGCAGTCTCAAAGTCAGTGTGAAGTTTTTGGAGAGACCATACAGAAAGATAATGAATTTGGCATTTAGAGTACTTTTTTTTGTTTGTTTGGTTTGTTGTTATGGGTTTGGTTTATGGGTTTGGGGGTTTTGTTTGATTTTTCTGTTGTTGTTTGGTTGGGTTTGGTTTGGGGTTTTCTTCTGCCTTAGTGTTGTCTTTCCAATTCCTTAAAGAAATGCCAAATAATATATTTGTCCTTTCCTTGGATGGATTTTCTTTTAATGTCTTTTCATTTTCTTTTTCTGGAGTAGAGCTGTCCCTCCTTCTACTTGCACTTACTGCTGTGTGCTTTCTTCCTTCATTTTTGGATGGCATGTAACAATTGCGTGGCTTTAGGTAAATCTCAGCTTTCCTACCCGCTCTGGTGTGTCGAGTTTTAGTAACAGAAGGGAACACCCTAGAGGTGTCCCCACCAAGTGGGATGGATGCAGCATGAAACCACAGTCCTCAAGACAATATTTTTCATTTACTGCTGAATATTTTCCGTTTGTTATGTCTACTCTTTAAAATGTCAGCTCTGAAGGTAGCCTTACAACTAGATGAGGGAAGTGTGAACAAAAATGTTCTCATACTCCCAACAGTCTTGTAGTGGGTTGAGATAGCCACCCTTCCCACCACAGGCAAAATAACGACTCTGACAAAACAGATTGCAAAGGGGATGGAAAAGTTTAAATAGAAAAAAGTGAAGGTGCACAAAGGAAACCAGAAACAGTGACAGAAGAAACCCCAAAACACACCCGGATGAACCCCATGCCCACCTGAGGGTGGGCCCAAGACCCCCAGGGCTCGTTCTTCCCCCCCCACTGCTAGGCTAGTCTCAGCTGGCCAGGCCTGAGACCGCCCATCCCCCTGGCCTTGGGCCTAGCCAGACCCAAGGCCGGGAGACATCTCCCCCAGTTACCGGGCGCCGGCGAGGGAAGAAAGAGAAAGAGGCGGACCCCACGCAAGGTCTTATAGAGGTGCAGGGGATTGTGGTAGGAGATACACGGTTTTCCTGTGTCCACCCACTGGGCTGGACTTCTGGACACAGGAAGTGTGCCATGCAGCATAAGGGCACTCAGCCCAAACCACCACAAGTCTATAAATAAACTTGCATGATGGTATTGCCACATCCTCCATGAACCAGCATTAGTATGTGGCTGATGTTAACAGTACAAACCAATGATGCCCCTGGAAAAACCTCCTACTATCCTACTGCAATCTCTTGTCTGTAGCTTAATGAAGCTAAAGGATGTCTGCTAAGGCAATACAATCATATTCAGCATCATCAACACAAATTAACTTCCCTTAAAATGTATTAATGTTTGCTCCTAGAGTGTTTTTTTTCTCTAATGATTTATCTTTGCTTCTGTCTCTAGCTAAACTAATTCCAAGTCATTCATTCCTCATGTCAATGACTTTTTAATAGGTTGTTTTGTTCATTTAATGTCTTAATTTTTTAAATTTTTCGTGTGAGAATAGTTCTGTATCTTTCCCCACAGAATCATTAAGGTCAGAAAAGACCTTTAAGATCATCAAGTCCCACCATAACCCAACTACTATGAGCACTAAACTATATCCTGAAGCACCACATCTACACATTTCTTGAACTCCACCACCTCCCTGGGCAGTCTGTTCCAACCCCTCACCACACTCCCAATAAAGAAGTTTTTCCTAATGTCCAAGCTAAACCTCCCTGGCACATTTTTCTTTCTGCTCACTTCTTTAAATGATCACAAATTGCTATATTCATTTTTATTTTACTCTCTATTCCTCTATCAGATATGAAGCAAGAAGACTTAGATATTATTAAAATTTACTCTTCTTTTGTTAATCCTTTCCAATACCTTGTTTTCTTGGGGCTTCCACTCCCCCATCATGTCCTTGTGCAACATAACATGATCCGATTTCTAAGTGTCCAATGTTGCACAGAGCTAATATGTGGGTAAAGATCATAGCAATGAACTGCCTCATGCATGGTCAGATGTCAAGAAGTATTATAAACAAAAAGATACCTGTCACTCAGTACTGATTTATTCCCACTAGAGATGCATAAAGACGCTTCAATTTGCAGCAGCAAACTAGCACATGATTGACATCATGGATGAGTTAAACCAGCAGAGAGATAGGTTGAAACTTCCGCTGTGTAAGTGTTGCAGTGGAGTAGCCCAACTACTTCTGAAGTTAAACTTGCCAGCTCACTTTCCCTCTTTTATCAGTGCTAAGGTTTTGTGCAAAAATCATATTCTTGGTGATTTGTTGCCTCAGGTAGCTTCTGGACAGTCAGACCTCCTTGTGTTCTCTGCTCGTGCATGAAAACACTGCTGAACACTACCGGTTTCCATTTTCTATATATCTGAAGGCCACAAGATGGAAACCTCCTTTTTTTTTTTTTCTCAATTGAAACTACAACAGAAGAGAATTACAACTGCTTGACAAGAACTAAATGTACAGCAGAGATTAAACACGTTGCCATGGGAGGGATGCCAACTTCATGGTCACGGTGAACATCTGCCTTTAATCTATACTGTTCATTAGCTGGAAATGTTGCACGCTTGGGATTAGTTGTAGTAAATAATGCTGAAATGGATACCACATGGATGCTCTTTTCCTGTATTAATGTCAGAACTGAAAGGAAAGAAAACAAAGTGAAACTCCCCCAGTAAAGGCTGCTTGGCTGTAATTTAGGTTATGCATAAAGAGTCAAAGAAAATGATGTGATTCCTATTATTTCTGATTACAAAAACATTTCTGATTGCAAAAACATTTTAAAGGATAACTGCACGTCCTCACCCTTAAACTCTTACTCCCTCACCTTTAATTGTGTTCGTGTGGCCTCAAGTTTATCTGTAGATTTTCTGTGTTGAAGAGAAAATATCAGAAATAGAGGTTTGGGTTTTTTCTTTTTCCCTTATCTACTCAAGAGCAGGGTCTTAAAAATGCCTGCTTAAGGCAACTAAAGAGAACAAACTACAGATGGGAGAGACTGAGGGAGAGGCAAGAAACAGACCTAAGACTGCAGGAGCTCCTTAAATCAGCTACAGCTTGACAGAAATCACAGGGTGGAATTGCATTGTACAGTGGGACATTTATTTACTTCTTCCACAGAAAGGAAATTATTCCAGATTTGGCATTATCCTTGGTCTAACTGATACCACCCTTTGGTCAACAGATGCCTAAGGAATGCAGGATTGGCTTTTCTACATGAAATGCAAATGAACAATTTTTTGAGTATGAGTTTCAGTTATCAATGATGTGAAATTGTTCTGTTCAAAGAGGTGGGACATAAAACATGATTTTTTGGTTTAGAACCATAAATTACAGTGTGAAGAGCTCACTTTCTATCAACTTCTGCTTTTGCTCTTTTCAGCCAAGAATAAAAGGTAGGCTAAATATAGGTCATGGAAGTACTATGTCCAGCTCTGGAGCATTCAGCACAGGAAGGACATGGACCTGATGGAGCAGGTCCAGGGGAGGGCTACAAAACTTACCAGGGGCTGCAGCACCTCTCCTATGAGGACTGACTGAGGGAACTGGGGTTGTTCAGAAGAGAGGGTTCTAGGGGACCTTCCAGTAGCTGAAGGGGGCGACAAGAAGGCTGGAGAGAGATGATTTACAAAAGCCTGAAATGATAGATGAGGGGTAGTAGTTTGAAAATGGAGAAGAGTGGATTTAGATTAGATGTTAGGAACAACTTTGTCACCATGAGGGTGCTGGAACACTGGAATAGGTTACACAGGGAGTTGAGACCTCATCCCTGGAGATATTCAAGGTGAAACTCAATGAGGCTCTGAGCAACCTGATCTAGTGGAGGATGCCCCTGATCACTGCAGAGGGATTGGACTAGATGACCTTTGGAGGTCCCTTCCAAACAACCCAATCTATGATTTTGGAGGGTTTAATTCGTTATTCTCTACTTGGAATTACCATTTCTCACTGTACATCCCCAGTTATGTTTATTTTAGAGAGCTCATGGTGTGTACATTTTAAAGCTAATTTAAAATTCTTCACAAACTTTCAAAAACTCCAGCAAGCACATGCTGTTACTCCAAAAGAGCTATGGAGCATCTCCAAGGAGAGACCTTTCCAAAGAAGAGTTTTACATTTAAGTCTTTAATTCCTTTCTCAGACCAAGTGCACATCCACAAAGGAATTACAAAGCCTTTTCGCTATACAATTTTACAGTTGTGTAGAAATACAGCAAGAGTTAACTAGATGAATTCAAGAATTAGCTCACATGTGTATTTAAAAATTAGAGTTTAAAAACCCCAAAGCCATAAAGAAGAAAACTCCACAAAATACACTGGAACAGGCTGCTCAGAGAGGTTGTGGAGTCTCCTTCTCTGGAAACTTTCAAAACCTGCCTGGATGCATTCCTGTGCAGATTACCCTAAGTGATCCTGATTTGGCAGGGGGTTGGACCTGATGATTTCTGGAGGTCCCTTCCAACCTCTGATGTTCTATGATTCTATGATCTAGAGATACAATAAACAAATGGTTTAAAAAAATCAAAGACAAAAATACTTGCTTTTGGTGACAGAGGAGCAGAAAGCAAATCAACACCCTTTTTCTTCAGCCTCTTGTTGCACAGTTGTAGTCTGAGGCCTGTGTTTGCTGTACACTAGAAAGAGATAAAGGAAGCCTCTTCACAGCTGATAAGGATAAAAATGAAAGCAAATGACTCAAACAGTGCAGCCTGCAATAAATGGAGTCCAGCAACTTCACATACCCACAGGCTTAGGGTGGGTAAAAAGGAATTGTGGTATGTATATAAAAAGAACAAAGCATAGAGAGAACTCTGAGAAAGGGAAACGGTTTAGGAAAAGGAAGAGACAATAACAACAGCTGGGGTAACACGACGGAAAAAAGGGAGAAGGAAATAAAACCAACTGGATTTACAAAGTGTAGGACACTATTTATGGTTTGTACATTGGGTGCTTGCTGTCTGAGCTTACTAGAGGAAAGATTTCAACTTCAACAGCGAAATTAATTAATGATTCCCTTCCTGAAAATCATCTCATTAAAAAAAGAATATATTTGAGATGAGAACATTAACCTACCTAAGAGTTTCCTTTGTATTAATCTTTCTTTTTATGCTTATTATAATTTAGGTTCTGGAATCAGATAGCAAAAAGATCCAAAAGGTCACTTAGCATGTACCCCGTTATTTCATTACTGGTTCTCAGTCATTTCTCATACTTTATCTGAGGTTCTGAATTTGTGACCTTACAAAATAATAAAGGACAGTGAGAGAGAAGAGACATAGTTAGGATTTTCACAAGAACAAAAATATACTTCTGCATGTGAAGCTAAATATTCTAGAATGTGTTTCATATAAGAGCTTTTTATCAGCATGCGTCACATCTCTTCATTGTGACTCTCGCTACGTTACACGATGCCAAAGAACATTCAGTTGTCACAAGTTGATGCATTTAAAAAGTGCATCCATAAAGGCACAGCTATTTTTGCCTTCTTATTACAGTTTCATTGTTTTGGAGCCATCTTCAGTGTCAATACAATTGGGAGTGGTGTTCTGCAATTTTTTTCTTCATTTTTTTTTTCAAGAGGAAGGATGGTGAATTAATGTCTCCTCACTGAAATCAACACCAGCTGGATTTAATGTCCCACTTGTAATGCCTAAAAACTGTGTTCAGCATATAAGCTACAGAGCAGAGAGGTTCTGTTGCCTGTTTGTTTTTCTTATGTGGCAAAGAGAAAGGAAAAAAAAAGGCATTATAAAAATAATAATAGCGGTAAAGGGAACATGAGAAACAGAGTGGCTTTAAAGATTCTTCTACTCTGAAGAAAGTTAACATCAATAGCAGCCAAAAATACTGCTTAGGTCTGTGTATTCATTTCCAAAAGAAACCTCTAACATTTAACCCAAGCAGAGCAAAACAGATACGAAGTGCACAGAATCACAAGCTTAAACAGCTGTTTTCCAAAAGAGGAGATTTACTTTGCTGCAAAAATATTTTTGTTAGAAGAAGTAAAAATTTCAGAATAAAGACAACCACAGTTGCAAGTCAGCAGTTTAAGTTAGAGGTACTTTTATATCCTTGGTTAAGCAACATTAATGAAAACATCTAGACAGAAATGAGTGGTGTGTATTGATCCCTTTTCAAAACTAGCCTCTTGACTCAAACAAAAATAGTCTTCAGGCCAGCAGTGCTGCAGGAACATCTAATATGAACAGAAGTAGGAGGATTCTGCTAAAAAACTTAGCCTGCTCTTAGAAACACGAGTTTGAGAAAAATATGTTTTCCCTCCTTGACATGTAGGGCTCCCATTTAGAAAAGTAATTGAATAGAGTTCTCTAAATTATTTTATCAAAATAAATTCTCATTGGGTTTTGGTGTTGGTTTGGGTTTGTTTTTTTTCCCCCTATGTAACTTGGCTGGCATTAAAACAACAGAAAGAGCAAGGTGTTTAGTGAGCCTCTATGCCAGGGTACTTCTGAGCAGAAAAATTTTAAAAAAAAAGGCAAAAAGTCATCATTTTCCTCTGGTTTAATTCACAGCACAAGACTTCATAGGAAAGGGAGAAGTAACAGCCATTTAGTAGAAAAAAATATCCAATTTTCACATATTTTAAATTATGTGAAGTGTTCAAAGAAAGGCTGAGAGAAATGGAGTTGTTCATCCTGAAGAAGGCTCTGAAGAGACCTTATTGCAGCCTTTCTTCAGAAAGATAGGGACAGTCTTCTTGTCAGGACTGATGTGCCAGCACAAGGGGTGATAGTTTTAAACTATTTATTTAAAAAGGAGATTCATACTAGATATAAAGGAGAAAACTTTTTTAATGAGTTTGATGAGACACTGGAACAGCTTTTCCAGAGAGATGGTGGAATTCCCATCCCTGGAAGCATTCACAATCAGGTTGAACAGGACTCTGAGCAACCTGATCTGGTTGAAGATGTCTCTGCACATTGTGGAGGGGCTGGACTAGATAAGCTTTAAAAGCTCCTTCCAATCCAAGACATTCTTTGATTCTACAAAAGGTGATGGACTCAGTTGCAGTGAGTTTTTTTAATAAACTTTCTGTGTAACACTTATTACTTCTGGAATTTAGGAAGGTTAACTGCTACAGGAAACTGACCTTTAAGACCAAATCTGATTTAACAGTACAAGTAACAGTGAACTGACTAGTTGTATTTTAATCACATTATCTAAGCATTTATTACTAACTAGGACAAAACACATTGCTAGACATGCTTCCACTATAACTCTGAGTTTGATTTTGTGTCCTCTAACAAACTTTAGACTATTAAGCTGTTGTTCACAGCAGTGTTCAGCTGCTGAGTATCAGAGTAAGCAGAGAAGAATCTTTAGGATGATAAAAATGTGAGTGCACTGGACAGTAAAGGTCTTTGAATTTTCAGTGGAATGTATGGAAATCACTACAGGTTAGGTAAGGTATGCTAGAAACACCTGGCAGTTCTCTCTGAACATGTGTATGACCACCCAAATGCAAGTTGCTCTGTACCTTTTTGCATTTGACTTAGGATTACAAGTGAAAAAGGCTGGGGAAATTCTTAATAATTTAAAAGACAGGACATTAGTGGAATTAAATTATGGATTTTAACTTTGGCATCCAAAAAACCCCCAATGAACACCAGTCAGAAAATTGTGTCCATTATTCGCAGTTCAAATATTACAAGATTAGGTTAAAGCAAAGTTGGCCCTTAATCTTGCTGGCAGCAGCATCAAATCCTAACATTAATTTTTGGAAGGATACTTATTGGACTTTCACAGAATCATAGAATTACTAGGGTTTGGAAGGGACCTCCAGAGGTCAAGTCCAAGTCCCCTGCAGAGCAGGACCACCTATGGCAGGTCACACAGAAGCGCTTCTAGACAACTTTTGAGGATCTCTAGAGAAGGAGACTCCACCACCTCCAGTGCTCTGTCACCCTCATAGTAAAAATTTTTTTCTCACGTTGAGAATGAATTTCCTGATTGAGTTTACATCCATTGCCCCTTGTTCTATCACTGGGTATCACTGAAAAGAAACTGGCTGCATCCTCCTGATAGCCACTCTTCAGATATTTGTAGACATTATTTCTTGTAGACTTGATTTCTCATTCCAGATGTGTTTGTAGACTCTGAACAACCCTCCCCTTCCCAGTCCTGTGAGAAGTAAAGAATATAAAACACACTGTAAAATCTTAAAGAGCTGGCTAAAAATAAACTTGAACAAACAGGACCGTCAGAAAGTAATTTGTGGAGCATTTGTGTAGGGGCTTGACCACTTTCTAGTAAAGCAAATTCTTTGTGAAAAAGAAAATGAAGAAATATTAATACAGGTTTGCATAACTCAGCTGATCATGTGCTTATACCATTTAACTAAAGATACTCTAAAATGTACCTTTCTTTTTGCATGATCCTATTTGAGTGTCCTGACTACCAAAACAGATACAATATGTTGTTTTTTCTATGTTACAAAATAGAAGCCAGGTAAAAACTTGCCTTGAGGCAAGCCCTTGGAAAGAAATGCCTGCAGAAAAAGGCCTGCAGAGGAGGCTCTTTGGTTTGACAACTGAAGAAAGTCAGTACATTTAACAGTATTAGATTGTGCTACTTCACCTCAGAGTGCAAAACATCGCAACATACATCTGAAAGTCAAAAGGACAGAAGAGGTCATGGCCCTTTTTATTATGTGATTGCAGAAGAGACTGGATATTCCTTGAAGCCAACTGCTCCGTGTATAAACTCTAATTTGAATGATACTTCCACCAGTGTGAAACCAATTAAAGCCACATTTAACTTCAGAGACATGTGCTGTAGGTTTGCATATAGAATACATTCACTGCTACTCATTCCTAAAAGCATGGCTTTCTATTTTCACTAAATTCCATGCAAATAGGAGGTGGTATGTTCACTTTTGATAATTGTTGTGCAGGCTACAAAAGCATTTATATTTTAGCATTTGATCAAGCCACTTCTTCATGTCCTAGTCTTAAAATAGATATTTATTTCTTACTGTACTGCTCACCAGTTGCACTATTCACACAGCTTCCAGAGATCAAGATGATGATGATCTTGATAAACACACAGAGTGTGTCAGCAGTAAGTATGTGGATGACACCAAGTTAGGTGGAGTGTTTATCTTCATGAGGGTAGGGAGACTCTACAGAGGGACTTGGATAGATTGGGTTGTTTGGCCAATGTTAATGAAAGAGCTCCGACAAGGCCAAATGCCAGGTCCTGCACTTGAGTCACAACAATCCCAAGCAGTGCTACAGGCTTAGGGAAGTGTGGGTGGAAAGCTGTCTGACAGAAAGGGACCTGGGGGTTCTAACAGACAAGCAACTGAATAGAGCAAGCAGTGTGCCCAGATGGCCAAGAAAGCCAATGGCATTCTGGCTTGGATTAGAAATGCTGTGCCCAGCAGGAATAGGGAAGTGATTGTCCCCTTGTACTCAGCTCTGGTGAGGCCACACCTTGAGTAGTGTGCCCAGTTTTGGGTATCTGATTACAAGAGAGATGTGGAGGTGCTGGAGCCTGTGCAGAGAAGGGCAACGAAGCTGTGAAAGGCCTGGAAAATAAATCTGATGAAGAGCAACTGAAGGAGCTGGGGATGGTCTGCTTAGACAAGAGGAGGCTGAGGGGAGACTGCATTGATGACTACAACTACCTGAGAGGATGTTTTGGAGGGGCTGCTGCTGGTTTCTTCTCACAGGTAATTAGTGCTAGAACAAGAGGGAAATGGCCTCATGCTGCAACTGGGTAGGTTTAGACTGGACATTAGGAAACATTTTTTTCCTCATCAAGAGTGGTCAGGCATTGGAATGCGCTGCCCAGGGAGCTGTTTGAGTTACCAACCCTGGATGTGTTTAAAGGTGGTTTGGATGTGGTGCTTGGGGATATGGTTTAGGAGTGAACCTTGTAGAGTAGGGTTCTTGTTTGGACTTGGTGATCCAAAGTGTCTTTTCCAACCTGAATGTTTTTGTGATTCTGTGAAATCAGGAATGAGGGAGAAAGATTACACATTCTTATATACACTGTTGAAAGATTGAATACGTGTCTAAAATACAGAACTACAGACTATTTTTACAAAGCAAATGTCCCATATTAACCTTATTGTGAGGATACCCAGCTGGTGTGATTGTTTCTTGTACCATTCTTCTATCAAAGAAGTGAACTCCACAAAGTGAAAGTCCTATTGTGATTCACTTCTAAAGTACACACAGCAAGGGTTATTAGGAGTTAGAATGCTGATTTCTCTCATACTTGAATTCCTTTTTGAGGCCATGAAGCATGTTTTTAAGTCACTGGCATTACAGCACTTCTGCTTCTAGTGTAGGAAGTCCTCAAAGAAATTAAATACAGTGAAGTAGAGGTGAATTCACAAGAAGCAGTTCAACAGGTTGATGGGGTGGCACAGAGTGCAGAAGACAAACAAATTGGATACCTGAGGTATACTTCATAGCCTTTTGTGACTTGTTTGATGAGCCTTCACCAGGGAAGGTTCATATTCTGTATCATGTTGGTAATCTACTGAAAGCCTGAAGAATGTCTGTTCCTCTGGATAATTGCTTGCATGCCTTCTGTCTAGGCAAGAAAACTGAAGCAAGCTGTCTATGCGGTGTCAAAGTAGTGTATATCCTACATAGGAAATGGCTGTCATTAACTCGTTTAATACATGCAAACAAAGCTCATACCTCCTTTTTCCTTTTTTTTTTTTTTTTCCCTAAGGGTAAACATCTCCCAACTGCTAATGAAATTGTGTGCAAGTTGTTTACCTGTCTTTGGGAGGTGGCAGAAGACTCACTGCATATTCACAGCAAAGCGGTAGCAAGCCTTTTTTAAGGTAATTACTAAGTCAGACCTTGCTGTGAATTAGCCTCATTAGTCTCTCAAGGGGAGTCGTAGCAAGCACATGACAGCAAAACAAGAGTTCCCAAGCCTCTCCTCAATTTCTCTCACTTCATATCTAATGATGATAGTAAAATAAAACCCATCAATTAGGCGTGATACAGCAATAAGAAACTGGTGTCTGGAGAATGTGAATTTTTTTTTACATCAATATGTTTTTAATGGGGAAAAAAAACCAAAACTGTTACTTACACACTGGAGAAAAGATTTGGTATGATAATTTGACACCTGGACTGTTTCCACTCATCTTGAAAGCAAAGAAAGACAATTTATCTATTGATGCATATTGTGCTGCCGTGTGGTAATCCAAATGATGCCTGTTATTCATGGTTGGACCTGTTGCTTGTAATACTGCAACTTGTTCTTGTAAACAAGATTTGGAGCCAGTTAAATGCTTCTTTCCTGTGATATTTTTCTGGAGTAAACATTAGACTTGTTAAAATCCCTCTCTTCCAGGAGAAAGTGAAAGCCTATTCCCAACAGCAGAGGGGGAAGAGGCGAACAAGAGGCAACCTGTGTTTTGAAGGACATTGATGGAAAAGACAACACAAGGTATTGACTTCTCATAATAAATTGAAAGGAAAACATTTATGCCTCTGTACCCTATCTCATATTCCCTGATCTATCAAGTTGTGGTTTGGATCTTTTTTCCCCCTGTTTTCTGGCAGTTGTTATTATACTGAAGTCTGAAAAGCAGAGATGGAATAGCTGTGCCTCAGGGCAGAACTGAAACACAGACAATTCTTTCTGGATATGGGCACAATGGCTGCTCAGACTTCTGAAATTGGTTCTGTATAACTCAAAACATATAGAACAGTGATTACTGTTTTGTGGTGTTTTGTTTTTTTCCTTTAGTTTTTTTTAAAATGAATCATATGAAGTAGCTGGGAGAGATGCCAAGATATTTTTCTTTAAGCCTGAAACAAACCAACCCCATACTCCTCCTTGCTCTCCAGGTAATTTTCTTGACAGCTATAAACCTAGGAAAGAGCCCAGGGGAAAAATACAAGGGGAATTAG
Source organism: Picus viridis (assembly GCA_033816785.1). Lineage (NCBI taxonomy): Eukaryota > Metazoa > Chordata > Aves > Piciformes > Picidae > Picus > Picus viridis. The sequence continues at coordinate 42,856,066 of CM066587.1, forward strand.
AGAAGTTTGATCAAACTGCCATTGTGTTGTAACTCCAAAAGGAATCTCGGGACTTTTCAGAGTATCAGGAAACATCAAGATACCAGATAAACAACACCCAGATCATAAGTATTTAGTGGACTGGAGGGAGACTGTAAAAAAAGTACAACTACAGAGAAAAATAAGTCTTCTTCCTAGGGCAAATCTCTTACACAGTTACTTTTCCTTTTGTCTCTTGAAAAAAACCCATACATATGATATGAACAAATAAAGGGCAGCTGTCTTTGATAATTCTTCTGTGGAAGGAAATGATAGAATTTCAATAAGGAAACAGGCCTGCTCTACTACATCAGAATGGATTCAGTAACATCTAAATTCACTTTACCTAAACTCTTTCAGACAGTAAGCTATGTTAGGTAATCTGATCAGAACACAGAAATTGTTTAGCTGCATCTGGTCCTCCCAGGGCACTTTTTTGAAGTTCAAGTGAAAAGAGTGTTTGAGGGTTTTTTTTGCAATTGGTAATTGTCCTTCCTGAAGCAAAACTTCTCCTTGAACAGCTTATAACAACATACAATCAAGGAAAGTAGGTAGGGGAGAATGTATTTCTCCTTCAACATCTTTTGTATCTGCTATCAAGGAAACTTTGATACCTACTATAGTCAGTGTTGTAAAGGAAGAAAATAGATTGAAAAACAGAGTTTCTGGCAGGAACTTGATGGGACACTCATACTGGGACAGAGTTCTGTCCTCCAGGAAAGAGAACTCTTTCTCAAAATGCAGCGTTCTGCTGCCCATCACTGGCCACATGCCTAATTTGGTGTGTATGCTAGAGAAGCCTGATCTGTGCTCTTTCTCTCTTTGTGCATTATCAGCCACCCATGTTTCTGTTTTGGTTTAAATTACAAGAAGTTTAGAAAAAGTAGTATGTAAGTAGTGTAAGTCTTGAAACTTGGCATAGCATATGGATATCATATGCTCTTCCTTCAATGCAATTTCTCACATTGTGATTAAACTCACAGATTCTCCTGTACCTGAGAGTTTGCCCATCTGTCTCCTCAGACATTTGTTTTAGTGAAGCTAGTAACAGCTAAACGGTACTTTCAGATCTTGTAAAATTTGGCTAGAACTGGCCTAAGGTTCAAGTAAGAAGGAAAGGAGGCGGTGAGATAACTGGAAAAGCTCAAAAGATGAAGATTTCTTAGATAACTACCCTCAAATATTTAATCCAACTGAAACTGCAAGCATCTTAACTTCATTCAGGTTGTAAACCATTCCACTTGCTTGCGAGCACTCATTCTTTTCAAAACAGCATAAAGAATAAGTTCGCTGTGGTGCACTTCTTTCCTGGAATGACTAAAGCTTTCCTTGGGAAATCCAGGAAGATTAAGTGAACCAACTACTAAGGAGTTAGATAAGGAATAAACACTGAAGACCCTCCTTTGTTCCATGACACCAGCTATTAATTGTACCAATTCATACAAAGTTAAATTGTGACTGAAACAACTCCTGTGACACTTCTAGGTTTGCCTTAAGTTTAGAACTCAACTGCTTAAGGACTTTTCCACAGATCACTCCTAATGCAATCAGCAGTCATGTGCTGGGTTGTAAACATTGTCAATCCAGTCACCAGTATTTCTCTTCCTCTGGTAGACTCTGAACTGTTCCTTCCATTTTATTTTTCCCTTTTGTGATTGCTGGGATTTTTCTCTCCCTAATTCATAAGTACCATGCCTTTTGCTTAATAACTTGACTTTGTGGCTAGATACCTGTTGTCACATTGAAATAAGCCTCTAGCTGCAGGTTATTCCTTCTCCTTCAAGAAGCCAGATAGTAAACACTTCTTTTTCCTATTCTGAGCTACTCCCTGTCATCAGCTCTTTGTTGTCACCGGCAAACTACTCAAACACTTGAACAAAGTTTAAGTCTGTGCACATAGGCACTTTAAAAATAGCTCTGAAAACTTGAGGAAAGGCAGAATGTCGTTCTGTAGTAATTTATTTCTAGTCCAGTGATTTAAACACTGCATAGTAGAAAGCAGTGATATTTTACAGTGGTAAGTACCCATTCTAGGTACAAAATAAGGCCTAAGTAGGACTGATAGAATAAGCCAGGTTGGAAGAGACCTTCAAGATCATCACGTCCAACCTATCATGCAACACCATCTAATAAACTAAACCATGGCACCAAGCACCCCATCAAGTCTCCTCCTGAACACCTCCAATGATGGTGACTCCACCAACTCCCTAGGCAGCCCATTCCAATGGGCAATCACTCTCTTTGTGTAGAACTTCTTCCTAACATCCAGCCTAAACGTCCCCTGGTGCAGCCTGAGACTGTGTCCTCCTGTTCTGGTGCTGGTTGCCTAGGAGAAGAGACCAACCTCTGCCTGTCTAAAACCTCCCTTAAGGTAGTTGTAGAGAGCAGTAAGGTCACCCCTGAGCCTCCTCTTCTCCAGGCTAAGCAACCCCAGCTCCCTCAGCCTCTCCTCATAGGGCTTGTGCTCTAAACCCCTCACCAACTTCATTGCCCTTCTCTGGACATGTTCCAGCAAGCCAACATCTTTCCTAAACTGAGGGGCCCAGAACTGGACACAGGACTCAAGGTGTGGCCTAACCAGTGCAGCATGCAGGGGCATGGCTGCCTGGGCACACTGCAGGCTCATGTTCAGCCTACCATCAACCAGCACCCCCAGGTCCCTCTCTGCCTGGCCGCTCTCCAGCCACTCTGACCCCAGCCTGTAGCACTGCATGGGGTTGCTGTGGCCAATGTGCAGCACCCGGCACTTGGATGTGTTAAATCTCAAGCCGTTGGATTCTGCCCATCTGTCCAGCCTGTCAAGGTCCTTCTGCAAAGTCCCTCTACTCTCCAGCAGATCAATACCTGCCCCCAGCTTGATGTTTTTATTCATATGGGAAGAAAAGCAATATTTTTTTTCTTGTCAAATAAACACTTTCTAAATATTCTTTATTCATTTATGTACCTGACCCTCAGAATGAATTCTAGAAACCAAACTTTGTGGCCTCATTTGTCACACTGTGACTGCAATTTGTGAGAGGATGTGTCTTGGGCCAGGGTTTTTATTGCTTTGGAAAATGGGAAAAGGTACAGAAGTTTAATTTTATTACATATGTTCTATATTCAGAAAAAGAAAGTATGTGAACTAACCAACCAACAGAAATCTATTTGGGGGTTGTTTTCTGATAGTACTCTTCATGTGGAAATTAAAACACTACAGCGATTTTAGTTGTAAAATATCACACCCTTCCAAAATGTTGCAGAGATTAAAAGTATCTGCTAGAGAAACCTAAAAGACAGATTAACAGTAAGTACCTGCTCCCCTGGCCACTGTGGGTGGCAATCCTTTGTCCTCATACACCATTAAACTGTAGAGATTCCAAATTAGTTGTTCTCCTTCACAATTTAACTTTACTACAATGGACAGCAGCTGCTACAGGCAATTTGCACATTAAACTAATTTCTTGCTAGGTCAAAATATATGAAAATTATGATTAGTCAGTAGCAATCAGAATAAGGCAAATACTACAAATATCATGGACGTTGGAGAGGAGAGCTTTACCACCAAATATCCATAGAGCTTGCATTCAGCCAGCAGGGTGATGTATGAAAACTCAGTATAAACAGCTGGGGACTAGAACAACTTGTTAGCTAGTGAAACTTTCTGACTTTTTCACCTTTTTTTATAGAAATGCTGTTCTTCAGACCTATAACAGAAGCTGCAAAAATAGCTTTCAACTGAAATACAACTCACGGCCATACTAGCTTGTCGGGAACAAGAAAACACATGAGAAATACAGAGCCCAGGGATTTTCCACAATGCAATGGGAAATGAAACAGTTTTCATACACCAAAAGAACACCCAAGTCACAAAGCACTAACTGCTACGCCCTCTGCTCCCTTACTTTTCACCTGTGTATACAGCTCTGACATGGAAGCAGAAATACACTTTTTACTGTATGTTTTGTTCCCATGAAAGTCCCTCTTTTTCCATCCTAAAATGTTAACATATTGTGTTGCAGGGTAAGTACAGACTTTCAGCTTTGTAAATCTCCCAAAATGGGGGGAAAAAATATAAATTAGAATATTATTAATACTTTCAGACAATGTTTCAATCTGTGCAATTTAAAATACAGAATACAGAATTAATCAGGTGGGAAAAGACCTTTGAGATCATCAACTCCAACCTATCACCCAACACCATCTAATCAACTAGGTGCTTCTCCCCTCTACTCAGCTCTGGTGAGACCCCACCTGGAGTACTGCGTCCAGTTCTGGAGCCCATATTACAGGAGAGATGTGGACATGCTGGAGCGTGTCCAGAGAAGGGCCACGAGGATGATCAGAGGGCTGGAGCACCTCTCCTATGAGGACAGACTGAAGGAGCTGGGGCTGTTCAGTCTGGAGAAGAGAAGGCTCCGAGGTGACCTCATTGTGGCTTTCCAGTATCTGAAGGGGGCCTACAGGAAGGCTGGGGAGGGACTTCTCAGGATCTCAGGTAGTGATAGGACTAGGGGGAATGGAATGAAGCTGGAAATGGGGAGATTCAGGCTGGATGTGAGGAAGAAGTTCTTTACCATGAGAGTGGTGAAGCCCTGGAATGGGTTGTCCAGGGAGGTGGTTGAGGCCCAGTCCCTGGAGGTGTTTAAGACCAGGCTGGACGAGGCTCTGGCCAGCGTGATCTAGTGTAGGGTGTCCCTGCCCATGGCAGGGGGTTGGAACTAGATGATCCTTGGGGTCCCTTCCAACCCTGACTGATTCTATGATTCTATGATAACTAAACCATGGCACCAAGTGCCTCATCCAGTCTCTTAAACATTTCCAGTGATGGTGACTCCACCACCTCCTTGGGCAGCCCATTCCAATGGGAAATCACTCTTTCTATGAAGAACTTCCTAACATCCAGCCTAAACCTCCCCTGGCACAGCTTGAGACTGTGTCCTCTCCTTCTGTCACAGGTTGCCTGGGAGAAGAGACCAACCCCCACCTGGCTGCGATCTCCCTTCAGGTAGTTATAGAGAGCAAGAAGGTGTCTCCCCTGAGCCTCCTCTTCTCCAGGCTAAGCAACCCCAGCTCCCTTAGCCTCTCCTCCTCTAGAGCTTGTGCTCTAAACCCCTCACAAACTTTGTTGTCCTTCTCTGGACACGTTCCAGCAACTCAACATCTTTCCTTGACTGAGGGGCCCAGAACCAGACACAGGACTCAAGGTGTGACCTAACCAGTGCTGAATACAGGGGCAGAATGACCTCCCTGCTCCTGCTGGCCACACTGTTCCTGATCCAGGCCAGGATGCCATTGGCCTTCTTGGCCACCTGGACATACTGCTGGCTCATGTTCAGCCTACTGTAAACCAGTACCCCCAGGTCACTTTCTGCCTGGTGGCTCTCCAGCCACTCTGAACCCAGCCTGTAGCTCTGCATGGGGCTCTTGTTTTCAGTGCATAGAACCTGGCACTTAGATGTGTTAAATCTCATGCCATTGGACTCTGCCCATTTGTCCAGCCTGTCAAGGTCCCTCTGCAGAGCCCTCCTACCCTCTAACAATCAACACCTACTCCCAACTTGGTGTCATCTGCAAAATACAAAATAATACAATAATACAAATATGAAGTGTTAATTGTGTAACAACCTCTCTGGATTTGGGTTGTAATTTATTTTGTTTTAACCAGCTTACTGCAAGGTTACGTTACAAGAGTGTTACTAAATGCAATCCTTTTCCATTTCAATTCACTCTGACTGCTGCAGGTCATTGCAAGGATGCCAATTAATGCAAAAAAAAAAACCTGCATAATTTTTCTGTTTAAAATAGCTTAAGAAAATAGTTTTGAACATAATTACCATCTTCTTTTGCCTTCATTTTGTAAGGCATGCAAAGGAACACACTCTGGTCTTTGAAAGGAGAAACAAACACTGCAAACAAAAAAATATAAAAGCCATTCTAACTGATATATATCACAAAGTCAAGAAAACTCAAATGGAAAGTTTCAGATTACTAAACCATAGCCTATGAACATCCAAAATATTTCAGGAGGCTTTGCACAAGGACAATGATCATCTCCAGAGATTCCCCAAACTACAAGTGAGCATGGCTAAATGTAAGATGTTCTGCTGCACAAGGATAATTAGAAAAACACCTGTCCTGTGCAAATTACTTCTTGCTCTTGTGAATTTAATGTAAGTTTCATTGCATTTTGTCTCCTTGCTTTTGTTCATGTCAGATGAAATGGCCATCAGTAGAACAGATATTTATAACATACATATAGAGTAGACTGCAGTAACATTTCTTGCACACCACAGCTTCAAACACTGTGAAGGTCAGGCTTTAGATACCCACTCTTCAGTTAAAAGCTTTCACAGAATCACAGAATGTTAAGGGTTAGAAGGGACCTCAAAATATCATCCAGTCCACCCCTCCTGCCAGAGCAGAATCACCTAGAGCAGATCACACAGGAACACATCCAGGCAGGTTTTGAATATCCCCAGAGAGGGAGACTCCACAATCCCCCTGGGCAGCCTGTTCCAGTGTTCCATCACCTTCACAGTGAAAAAACTTTTCCTTCTGTTTCCATGGAACTTCCTATGCTTCAGCTTCCACCCATTGTCCCTTGTCCTATCCTTGGGCATCACTGGGCAGAGCCTGACTCCATCCTCTTGGCATTCACCCCTTACATATTTATAAACATTAACACCAATAAAGCTTTGATCTCATTAAAGTAAGCAAAAGCGATGTGTTTTTCTTTATAACTGAAAGTATATTGTATTTGCTTGTATTTGGTCAATTTCACATAGCAGAGATTGTGAAGAATCAGCAAATAAATCTCATTAGCTTAAAAATAATCAGATAGTTAAAGATTAAAAGGTAATTCAGTATTCAGGACCTTTGCTGACAGGGAATCAAGATCCAGCCTCCCCATGCTTTTCTTATACAGCTGCTGCTTCTGTATATCTCTTCATGTTTGCTAATATCTGGATATAAGGTGAAGTCAGCTTGCTCTGTAAGGTATCTGGTCTTTACAGTGCAGCTCTGTGCTTCCAGCCTTTGTTTCTATTAACTGACTGAGCTGCCAATTCCAGCAAAGTGCCCCTGGATCTCTAGCTGGTTCTTCCTATTCTTCAGAGTTCTGCCCAGCTGTTTTTCTGCTGCACAAGCTGCAGCTCATGAGCCTAACCGCCCTTTCAGTGTTTGCACCCTTCTTCCTTAAACCTGCCTCAGAGCCTCTCCCCTACTACTCTTTACCCCTCCTGCCCCAGGTTCCCTACCTGACATATAGCTGAGAGCGCACAAAAGTGTTTCCATTTATCACAACCTTGTAAACCCAACTGTTAGAGATGCCAGGTTCTTGGGAGGCGGAAGATGGGTACTAGGAGAAAGAGTGGTGTTACTACTCTCAGCACTGCAGAGGCTATCAAACATAATAACTTCTTGCTGATAAAAGCTTTGGAAAGCAAATATGTGAGGTGCTGTTTGGCAAGGAAATAACAATGAAATCTTAATCTACATTCACATTGGGATACCTAAGTGAACTGAAAATGGGGTAGTATAATCCAGTCTGATCAAGGCTGATCCACGCCTGATGGAGACATACAATCCCTGAAGTCCTTGGTGCAGGCATTCTGCAAGGGTACTGAAGAGATCCTACAGAAAGAAAGTAGAAAGATACATGGATTTCAGAATTAATTACTCTACAAAATGTCACATCAGCAAAGCACACTCTTTATCATTAGTTACTGCATCAGGATGCTTAATTTATCACTTTGTCATAGTACCTGTACACTGTCTTTAATCCAGGCTTCCAATATCCTGTCAAGTTTTGCATTTCTGGAAAGAGGAAGATCCTATTAAGGCCTTAAAGTCAGGAACAAAAAAGCTTACTAGACCAAATTTGCAAACCAAAGGCAGAATTAAAATGAATGAAAACCTGGGTAGAAGTGGATATTGTTTTACCTTAACAAACCCTTTGTAAAACCACCTTTTCCTATAACATTACACCTTGAAGGCAGAGATCTGAGCATTGAAACATCAGTTATTGTCTAATGTGCTCTTTTATCAAATTTATCTGTTTTGCATATTTTCAATCTAAAATGGTTTGTTTACGTACAATTAAAGGCATCTTTAATCAGAGGCTTAGATTTTGCAGTCAAAAGCCAACAGCTTGTTGCTGTCTGTCCAAGTTTGTTTGCATACAAAAAAGCAGTTTCCCTGCTCCATCTGTGAGGGAACAAGCATGACATCCTTTAAGCTTTAATAAACAGAAGAATAAAAGAAATAGTTTCATTTCTAATATGAAGTGCATATGAAAGTATCTCAGAACACAAAGTTTCTGGCCAAAATAACCCATAGCCATGCCCCTGTTATCTTTTAATGCTCATGAATACTTGATGTTTCCAGAATAGCAGTGAAATTGGCTTGATCAAGTAGCTGTGCAAATCAGGATAGTAATCATGTGTTTGAGCCCTGAGCTGGGGCACTGAAATAAGTTTTCAGTGCTTCCTTCTTTTCCTAAGAAGCTATTAGATAACAATTACATTTATCAGCTACATTTGTTTATTGTAACCTATACTTCAATGTGTACAAGCTTTAGTATATATCAAGTAAGACTATCAACACTATAAAAAACATAAGAAAACCTTTTAATATCTTGTAAAGGAAATACAAGTAATATTGGGTCACTGACACTGTCCCACATCATCCCAGAAAATGTTAGGTTAGTCCTGGGAAGCAAGGCAAAAGTTGTTTTTTTAATCAGCTCATTTGCACACTCTCCTGTACCTAATAGCCAACAATAAGCAACCGTAAAACCTCCCCTGCATAAATTACATTAACCTTTATAGCAAATATTGCCATCTTTTCTGATCAATGCTAAATTATTTTCCATTCCTTCCAGAGCATATATAAATGTTTTATGGGATTGACTTCCTAATAGAAAAATACTGTCACCTCTGTTGTTCCTTTTGCATTTCACTTGGGGAAAGTAACCTGCTGAAAACAGGCAACTTTTACCATGCAGTTTCTGGAATCTTTGGACACAGAATATCACAGAATCACAGAATATATCTGGTTGGAAGAGACCTCCAAGATCATCCACTCCAACCTTTGACCCAGCATGGAAGGGTCAACACTAAACCATGTCCACAGGCTGCTGGCTGCTTGAACACCTCCAGGGATGGTGACTCCACCACTGCCCTAGGCAGACCATTCCAATGTTTGAGAACCCTTCCAGTAAATAAATATTTTCTAATATCCAGCCTGAACTTACCCTGGCACAGCTTGTGACCATTTCCTCTTGCTCTGTTGCTTGCCACCAAGGAGAGGCTTCCCCCTCCTCACTCCAACATCCCTTGAGGTAGTTGTAGAGAGCAATGAAGTCTTCCCTCAGCCTCTTCTTCTCCAGACTGAACATCAGCTCCCTCAGATGCTCCTTGTAGGCCATGTGCACCAGGCCCTTCCCCAGCCTCATTGCCCTTCTCTGGACACTCCAGCCCATCAATATCTTTCCTATAATGAGGGGCCCAGAACTGAACTGGCCTCACCAGTGCTGAGTACAGGGGGATGATCGTCCTCATCCAGATCACTAATACAGATATTAAAGAGGACAGGCCCCAGTACTGAGGCCTGGGGGATACCACTAGTGACTGGGTGTCAGCCAGATTTAGCTCCGTTCACCACTCTTTGGGCCTGGCCATCCAGCCAGTGTTTTACCCAGTGCAGAGGGCACTTATCCAAGCCATATGCCATGAGTTTTTGAAGGAGGATGCTGTGGGAGACCGTGTCAAAGGACTTACTGAAGTCCAGGTTGACAACATCCATAGCCCTTCCCTCATCCACTGGGCAGATCTCCTTATTGTGGAAAGAGATCAGATCAGCCGTCAGGACCCGCCTTTCACAAACCCACGCTGGCTGGGCCTGATCGCATGGTTGTCTTGCATGTGCCACGCAATGGCACTGAGAATGACCTGACCTTCCCTGGCACTGAGGCCAGACTGACAGGGGTCAGTTCACACCCCTGACATAGTGGGCTCCATATACCTGAGGAAAAGTACTGTTTTACACAGGAGGGAGCAGCAACAGCAGGGCTGTTCCCTCAGGGAAAGCCAGCAGGGAGCTGAGGGATAGCAGGGGGACAAGGCAGCAGCCTCTCTAGTAGGGCATCACCCCACAGTGTGAGACAAACAGAGGAGGCAGGTGAAGCAGCAGATCTTGCCAACAGCCTGGTAACCACCAGACCCAGCAAAGCCACCAAGGACATCACACAGCCCTCAAAAACAGAGGTAAGCCAGCCCCAAGGCTGAGTTTATATAAAGCCCCCTTGAGAGGGGGCTGCAGGTGAGGCTGCTCAGGGCAGTCAAGGCCCATTCATGACATTTTTTACCAAAACTCTTTTCTCTTTAAGGTTCTGTATTTTTGTTACACAGCAAGGTGCATACTGCATGCAGGTATTTTGCTATAAAGGATGCTGGTGGCTTTTGTGCTCAGTCTCTTTGCAGAATCACCCTTTGCTGTGGCTTGCATTAAAGTGGTGTATTTTTTACTAGAAGGGGCCTTGATAAACAATCATTCTTTAAGTATGTTTTTGGGAGGTTTCTGAGATACTTCACTAGGAGTATTCTCAGCAAATCAGTTCATATATATATGTCAGTGGGAATGTAAGTCAGAAAAGTACTTGTATAAGTATCATTTTAAGTTTACTTCTGAAGTGCCCTAACCTCCAGTGACTTCTTCCACACAGGGTGCTACAGCACTTCTCACAAGGGTCCTCTCCCTGGCACAGTACAAACATTGCAGCAGTTGAAATAGACAGACTCTGCTGGTTTTCTTCCTTTTAAAGAATTTAAGGTTGATACTTTGACTTTGAGTTTACTTTTGCACAAAAGTTTAGCAATGTTCCTCTTTGGAAATCAGAGGGGATGTTTATAAACACACAACTGCTCTTTCCTCGCACTTTCTCTGGAGGAATTTGGTCTACAGGAACATATGGTTTCACTTTTCATGAGACTACTGCTATTACTGGGAAGTTGAGACTTCATTACAAATAAAACAACAAATAAAACCCCATCTCTTTCCCATTCATACAATACTCTCAAAAAATCACCAGCAAATGATATATGGTATTATATAGATGTACATAAAATCTTCCAAGTATGAAACCTATATTAGTTAGAAAAAAATCATAATATAAAAAACATAGAATGGTTTAGGTTATAAGGAACTTCCAAAATCAACTAGTCCAACCCCCCTGCAGTGAGCAGGGTCATCCTCCACTAGATCAGCTTGTTCAGAGCCTTATTAAGTCTGATCTTGAATATTTCCAGGGATGGGACCTCAACTACCTCCCTAGGCAACCTATTCCATTGTTCCACCACCTTCGTGTTAAAGAACTTGTTCCTAACATCCAATCTGAATCTACTCTTCTCTCAATTAAAACCATTACCCCTCACTGTATCATTACAGGCCTTTGTAAACAATCCTTCTCCAGCCTTCTTGCTTACCCCTTCAGGTACTGGACAGCTGCTATTCGGTCTCTTCTCCAAGCTGAACAATCCCAGCTCCCTCAGCCCATCCTCATAGGAAAGGTGCTCCAGCCCTTTGATCGTTTTTGTGGTCCTCCTCTGAGCTACATACAGTACTCCAGACAAGGTCTCACCAGAAGAGAGTAAATTTACAGAATCACCTCTGCCAATCTGCTGGCCACACCTCTTTTGATGCAGCCCAGGATGCAATTGGCCTTCTGGGCTGTAGGTGCACCTTGTTAGCTCATTCAGCTAACAGGTGCTCCTTGATAGCTTGTTCAGCTTCTCATCCACCAGCACCCTCAAGTCCTTTTCCTCAGGGCTGCTATCACTTCATCTCCCAGCCTGTATTGATAGTGAGGATTGTTCCAACTCAGGTGCATGACCCTGCACTCAGGCTTTCTGAACACATGCCTCTGTTTTTACTTAAGTATATTCAATACCTTTCCTCTCGAGGTATGTCAAAGTCCATCTTATCACTGATTTAATGAAAATATTGAAACAGCATTGACAGAGGCACCAGAAGGAAAGTCCCATGGAGATCCCAGCAGCTCCAAGGTTTAATTTCTAGTTAAGATTCAGAAACAGATTGGAGACATCCTTAAATCCTTCAAACACATTAATCAGAGATGAGCATATGCAGAAAGTGTTTAGGCTTTATCTAAGTAAGAACATGACATGATGGTATGGTTCAGCTTTGGCATGCTTGTGCTGCCAGCTGTGATCTGGCCAGCATCTCTAACCCCAGTTGTGACTACAGAGCTTGAACTGGACTAGCAGGTGAAGTATTTAGTGGATCCTGAGCAGAGCTATCCTCAAGGTGATGCTTTTTGTAGAAGGCCATCCTGCAATATCTGTGTTTTTTTCTGCTAGATCAATATTAGTGCAAATGTGCTGCTGTCACACTTCATTTGGCTGTGCACAAACACTGGTAGAGGGATGTGCTACTCTCAGAGAGGGAAGGAAAGGCTGAGATGTTGCTGTTGTGTTGATCAGAGATGGAGCATTACTAAAAACACCAAACCTGCCCGGAATGATGACTTCTTTTCATTTTATCAAATCAGCTTTACATCAAATTAAGGCCTCACTAATACAGTGCTATTTGGAAATAATTATGTCCACAGCCCTCTGTCCCAAGCCCAGCAAACTCATAGCTAAGGTGATTTATACAAGCCTACATCTAATCTTGTTCTGAACAGGCAAAAAGACAGCCCGGCTCCTCTCAAACTCTCAGCTTAAGCTGCACAGTGCTTGCCTTGAGCAGCAATCTGATTTCTCTGAAGAAAACTGGATTTGTCAAATCCAGGGGGAAATATCAGTGCAGAAGGCATAAAATATGTCACCATCCTTGACAAATCTCTCCCACTTTATCCACAGAAATTTGATGAAATCCCTTGGAGAAAGCCTTGCAAAATGTAATAGCTGTGAAAAGCCATGTATAGTAAGAGTAATTAGTAACCCTCATCAAAGAGGATTTTATCCAAATGTGTCTTAACATGCACATTAGCTAATTGCTCTCAGCTGGAAGGAATCATGTCACCTTTAACTCAGTTTCAGGGCCTAGAGTGCACCAATAAGCCTTAATTGCCCAGATCAGTTTCACCTGGGATTTCTACCCCACACATCCTCTGTATAAAGAGTGAGATCCATGGTCGAAGCTTGTGCTTTCTTCTATGTGCTAACAGTGTTTTTGTAGTGTCATCGCAGACCTTACTTATTGCCTTTTAACTGTTGGTCTAGTAGTGGGGCTGTTTGCTCTGGTCTGTGGATCTGCATCCATGTTGGTGAGGACAGTCATCCTGTGTGCTGAGGTTTGTCCAGTTTCTGTCTTTCCTTTTTGTGCGGACCTGCTCTTTTCATCCCTTTTGTTCTGATGCTTGTTTACCTTTAAGTTTTCTGAATTTGCTGCTCAGAAATAAGCTACTTTGGATTTAATTTAGTGCTCTGGATCAGTGTCTGTTTCTTTTATGACTTTAAAGGGGTGCTTTTGAGAAGCTGTTAGGCTTAGATAGGTGGAATGGTTCACATCATGGCTGTTCTGATTCTTTGTTAGTTGTTCATAACCAAATTCTGCTTCAGACAGATGCTTTTCTTTCCTAGCCTGGCTCATTTTAGAAGTCCGACCAGATGGCATATTCTTCTTTTTTTTTTTTTTAAATTGGCTTTATTGGGAAGCTTGGAGAAATGGGTGTGATGTTTATTCTATTCTATTAACTGACTTGATTGAAAAAAACAACCAAACAAAACTATTCAGCATATTGGAAGGTGAATGATGATGTTTCTACAGTTCTGTAGTAGTTCATGAATGTCTGAACTGGTGCTACTAGAATAGAATAGAATAAACCAGGTTTGAAGAGACCTTCAACATCATCGTGTCCAATCCATCATTGAACACTGTCTAATCAACTAAACCATGGCACCATGCACCCCATCCAATCTCCTCCTAAACACCCCGAAAAATGGTGACTCCACCACCTCCCTGGGCAGCCCATGCCAATGGCCAATCACTCTCTACATGAAGACTTTCTTCCTAACGTCCAGTCTAAACCTTCCCTGGTGCAGCTTGAGACTATGTCCTCTTGTTCTGGTGCTGGTTGCCTGGAAGAACAGACCAACCTCTGCCTGTCTACAACCTCCCTTAAGGTAGTTGTAGAGAGCAAGAAGGTCTCCTCTGAGCCGCCTCTTCTCCAGGCTAAGCAGCCCCAGCTCCCTCAGCCTCTTCTCATAGGGCTTGTTCTCCAAACCCCTCACCAGCTTTGTTGCCCTTCTCTGGACATGTTCTAGCAAGTCAACATCTTTCCTAAACTGAGGGGCCCAGAAGCACTGGAAAGGTAGGTAATGAGAGCCGAGTTAGCTCTCTACAGAAATGGTGAAGGTGTTCTTCTGCTTGCCCTGTTGTTAATGGGAGAGTTGGGCATTCTCATTATAAACACTGCTATAATCCTTTCTGTCTTTGTCAAGGAAGGGAACTTAATGTTTTTTATAATTAAAACTTTAGCTAGGGAAAAAAAAAAATACATTCTTTATGTTATATGACCTAATATTCTCCTTGAGGATGGAGTTGTAACTGTGAGCAGCTGCTTTCCAAGGAGATAAAGGTGGGGGAGGAATAAGACAATATGTGACTATAATTGTGTTCTTTTCATTACTCAATTTATGCCAATTCTTAGACCCCTTGAATTTTATATTCATGTTACCTAATTAATAATCCTCACTGCCTATCATCTGAGTCCATAGTGCAAGAAGAGTTCTATCTGTGGCAGTAACTCTTTAATTTATTAATCTTGCTCAAACACAAGTAGTAATATTCAGGAGTCATTCTATAATTTTAGGTAGAAGCTGAAAAGATTTGTTCAAAAATATATAACCTTTATCCTCAAAATATATTAAACATTACTTTAACATCAGGTAAACTAGAGCAACAGGCTGTACATGATTCCTTTTTATTGATAATTACAGTAGCATTGAAGATTTGACCAGAAACACCACTAAGAATGTCTGGCTAGTGTTAAAAATTTGTCTGGCATTTCAGAAACTCTGTGTATAAGCTGCTGGAATTGCTTCATCTTCTAAGATAAGGACTGAGTGAGCAGACTAGCATATTATTTTATTGATTTACTTTATTAAGGAGACTTTAAACTTAATTGAGGCTTCTTCAGCCTTACTGTGTGAAAACTAACTGGAGTATCTTGGATGTTAATCTCTGAATTAAGACTACTTAATCTTTGCTGTGCTAATACTACAAAGTAGAAGACTTGAAATTCTAAAGGTTTGCGTGGAGTTCTGTTAGCTAATTAAATCTGAGTTCTTTGTAGCTTGTGCTTATAGCTTTGTAGCTGAAAATAAGTCAAACAAGTATTAGATTAGAATAATCAGAAGCTGTTTGTCGGGTGGACAGAGAATTCATGCTGCCACCTGACAGTAACGCTTTCTTGTCATTATTCTCTTCAATGTAACCAGAACAGAACACTGTGCTTTGCCAATCTTTCTTAGTCTTTTCACATCCTCAGTGGAAAGTCTTGTTTTACACATGTTATTAGAAATGTTATCTCTTAGCACTATTGCTGTACTCTGAGTTGGTACTAATGCGACTGACTCAACGCATTTTATGAATACTTACGTTATCTATTGCACGTCTTCCTTCCCAAAAACCTGAGAAATTCTTTGACATTCAGTTTTACCTGTGTATACCTGATTGTTATTTATGTGTTCATATAACTTTCATTACTGTGTTGGTGAAATGCTGAAACGTTAGCTGTATGGGGGATAGAATGGGTACTCTGAAGATGTATGCAGGGAAGAAGAGAACGTAGCTGTGTTGTATGTGTTCCTATGAAACAGTTTCTGAATGTCAGTGCCCCAGGCAGTAGTAGCTGCTGATTTGTGCATTGAGCACAAGTATTTTGGTTGTATTTGCTTCAGCTGCATATTCTGCAGGTCCTGTTTTGCAAAGATTGCTGACTGTCCTCATAATGATTGAAGCAAGTGTATGTTTCTTATCTTTGTAGCTAAGAAAGCACTTCAAGATTTGCCTTCTTGCTGCATTGCAAATGCTGCACAGAGTATGTTTAAATCATAAATATTTGTAAACTAAGCTTCCACTCAGCTGAATGTAAATGTCTTTAATGACTTTTATTGGATTTTCCCATAAATAGGGTTGTGTGCAGCCACGAGCTAATAGAGCATAAATATTCATTACATCTTCCTTTTTAAAATCAAGAAATATGTTTACTTCTGTAGTTGTGGCTTCATGGTGATGTATTTATTTATCTGACTTTCCAGAACTGGGAGATGAGATTTTATGTACTTGGTAGCTTCTGAAATCAGTGTTTGGGAAGAAAGCTCTCAAACAATGCATTTGTGCTAAGTAGGTGGTACAATGTATTGGGGGGTGGGGGGCAGAATATTATTGGATAAATTGCAAGCACCAGAGGCTGAAAAGAAACCTCATTTCTTACTTCATATGTTCTTATTAGACAATCCAAAATTGTCGTTCTGTAGGGTCTTACCTTACCAAACCAAAGCCTTAGGAGAAATTTGCCTTAATCAAAAACTAGTAACAACAATTTCTTGAAAGCACTGCAGCTTTATTATGGAGTTAGCAGGTAAGAAACACTCTCTCTATGTGTGTGTGTAAAATAAGGATGAAAATTAGGAACTCGAAGCCAAATGTAAAGTGGGCTTTACAAATACCAAACTGAAACTAAAACCTCTCAGAAGAATGTGTCACGTTTTATGCTACTTCCCACCCTGACTTCTTTCATGAAGTGCTGGGTAGTATCCAGGGCTGATCCATCTTTTCCTGAGATAGCAAGATGGTGTGTGAAGCTCTTTTGCCTCCAGGCTGAGACTAGCAAACCTCATACAAATATCCCCATGTCATGATTAAGAAAACTCCCCTTTTTTTGGGTGGTATTTCTCGTTGTACAGGAAGGTTGTTTTCTCCAGAGAAGTACTGGGGTGAAGAAGCAATAAAGTGAGAATATCAGAAGCTAGTGACTCGAGTGTGGATTGGCTACAGAAATGGTTTTGTTAATCTTCTGTCAGAAGATGTCTAGCTCATGCTATAATTGGGGTTTAGTAGTGAAGTTTAGGTTGTAGCAGAGAAAGGACAGCTTTAAGATATTAGTGGATTTTGGTGATTTATAAGCCTCTTCTGTACTTTCAGACTTAATTCTAAGTCAGTTCCTTTTTAAAAAAACGTATAAATAAAAATGGAGAAATGAGTCCTGTGAGTACTGTATTTCCAGATTTTTGTTTGCAAGCATCCTGGAGCAGACTGTCTTCCAAACAAATTGTAAAAGAAGAAAATTGATTTTGGGGCATTCAGGTACCATGCAAAATGTTTCCATTCCTGTTACATTGGGACCATGGAGTGATTTGTGAAGGCAGAATCGACTGAAGAAAGAGGTCAGAAAAGGCCTTGAGGGATAAGACTGAAAACACTTTTTCATGCAGCTATGTAATATACAAGGTAATACAAAGAAAAAAGTTTGTGTTGGCCTCATTCTCTCTGATATTTTTATTTTCCTATTTTCAGAAGTAACTCCTTTTTGATACATCTGGTACCAGCTATGAATATTACTTGGATGACTGAGGGTGTCAAGGACAGGGCAGATAAATTGTGTAGAACTAGGTATGTGTATAGATCTGCCTAGATGCAGGGCCTGGCTTTTGACATGGAGATGTCATTCAGTTTAATAAAGTAAATTCAACACGTGAACTGTGAATCATGAAAGACTGCAGAAAATTTTGAACCAAGAAGTAGATAAATATCTAAATTGAAGATGTCTGTGATGGTGAGTTCTGGATTTAAATGTAGTGTTTATCCTCATAAATGATACTATTGAACCTGTTCTGTCTCAACTGGTGGAACTGAGTAAAATCTGGGCTCTGCACAAGATGGTTTTGTGGTGAAGAGTCAGTACGAAAGGAAAGGAATTGATTGAAGACTCTGGATATAATTGCAGTTAACTATAGTAAAGAGTTTGGTACAATAGCATATAAAAGATGAAACTATGGGGTCAATCAGTACTGTACAGGGAGCTGTGAATAAAGCATTAGTTTGAACAGCAAAGACGATGCTTATGTGAAACAGAAACAATGTGAGGAAGGAGTCTTAAACCTCTAGTACTTCAATTGTCAGTATTGCAGATGTAAATAATTTCTTATCACAGAGGTCACTTGGGATTTTGTCATGAAAACCGTGCTGTTAACCACCCCCACCCCCTTGTCTGCAAGGCAACTCATGGTGTTTAAACTTACTGGGGTCTCATGTATGAAAATATTTAAGTGGAAAAAGGGGTTATTATTGATTCACTTTTGATCAGGACACAAGATTACATCTGCATCCTAATGCTGTTCACGGTGAACGGTTTTTTGTGCTGCAGAAGAAATGTGAAAATAACTCTGTGTGAAAATGTCTTAAAGTGTTGTTTTTTCCTCCTATGCTTTTTGTACTACTTTAGAGTGTAAAAAAAAAAAATAATAATCTAATTGCTTATAGTTTTCCACCATGTAACCTCCTTTGGAAGTTAGTGGGGGGGGAAGATTGTAAGAAGTGAACTTATTGGAGTGCCCAAAGTAGTCCACATTTCTTATTCCTTAAAACAAAGCCACTTAATGTTTATTTTGCTTAGCTGAAATCAAAGGAAAGAGCTGTGGGGAAGGTTCTGTGTAGTCACATGCATTGACAGAACTATTAACTTGAAGTTTAGTCACAATAAATTAAGTGCAGTGTTAACTACTGTAACTTGTAGTAGCTGGCAACAAAGGTGGAATGCTTTCAAGAAAGTTAAAGATACAGGTTCAAACTTCTGAAGCAAGTTAGTGGTAAAGTTTCTGAATGCTTAATCACTGGATGTAATGCCCATCCATGTATTTGAAAATTATTTCAGTCACCCCTCTAATCAGCTTTCAAGGAATACATTCTTGTAGAACTGCAAATGAAAGGATGTCTTCATTTTCCAATCAGATTGAGTAAAGTGAGGAACAAAAAACTGCTCTTTTGAACTTTCTGATTAATTATGCTGGATGATAGATAAGATAATCACCAGAGGATGTAGGTTTCTGCCAGTTCTGGGTTTGTATAAATGGAAATTCAATGACAAAATTGAGTTTTAATTGATATGCATTAAGTTCATTAACTTCTCCCTGTGCTGACAAAAACTGTAATCAAACATATCCTTGTCTCTAAATTCTAGGCTGCAAGCCTAGCAAGTATTTATGCCTGGACTCTGCTCCAAATCTTGCAATAACATGAAAGTTTGTAGGCTGTTAATGCGGGATTGAGATGTAACAATCTAACTGGATAAATGGCCCCACTTCATTTGTGTAGGACCTATATAAGATCATGCCGTTGAAACTTGTGGGAGGTTGGGGTTTGCAAGCTTTTAGACCCAACTGTTGCTTATATGGGCCAGCTTAATTGCAAAAAGGATTTGGGTGAGTTTGGACCTTGAGGGGTGTCCAGGTGCTTCCTGAGTAACTTAACTCTATTGAAGAGAGTACAGATAAGTTAGTTGTCACTTGAATTGAGAAGCAAGTTGTTACCTGGTAGAATCTTTCAGACAGAGACACAGGAGAGACAGAGCCCAGAACAAGGGACCTGTGATATGTGTGAAATATGGCTCCAAAAACAGATAAAACAACTCCAAAGTTAAGTCTGCTAATAGCTTCTGGTTTGTGGTTTTTTTCTTTTTCGGTTGGGGTTTGGTTTTTTTGGGGTTTGTTTTGTTTGGGTTTTTTGTTTGTTTTTTGGGTTTGTTGGGTTTTTTCTTGAGAAACTAATGAAATAGAAACTACCAGCAAGGTATGATTCCATTGTATGCATGGATTTTTACACTTTAGAGTATGACTGTCTTACACAGAAACTGCAGAAACCAGTTTAGGCTCGGATTGATTCCACCTCTTCTGAAGTATTCTGAATAATTTCTTTTTCTATGTATTTTATGGAACAGAGGAATGGGATATAGCCCCCACTCCTGGGGCTTTTTAGTCTGGAAAAGAGAAGAATTAGAGGGGATTTAATAAATGTTTATCAATATCTGGGGGCTGGGTATCAGGAGGGAGGGGACAGGCTCGGCTCACTTGCTCCTTGTGACGGGACAAGGAACAATGGATGTAAGCTGCAGCACAGGAGGTTCCACCTCAACACAAGGGGGAACTTTACTGTAACGGTCCCAGTGCTCTGGGACCAGGCTGCCCAGGGAGGTTGTGGGGTCTCCTTCTCTGGAGACTTTCAAGGCCTGTCTGGATACATTCCTTTGTGACCTGAGCTAGATTGTATGGTCCTGCTCTGGCATGGGGTCAGAGTGATCTCTTTGGATCTCTTCCAAATCTTGACATCCTGTGATCTGTTATCTAAACTAGATGTGTATATTCTGATTTTGACATGTATTTTTTTCTCTTTTCCTTCTTGCTTTGACCTTGGAAATTAGGAGCTGGTTGTGCATAGCAAAGTAAAATAAGTTCTAAATAGTTATTTTTATGAATTGTTACAGAATTTATAAACTCAGGTATATTTGCAATATATGTTTCAGTGATCCTTAATTTTGCACTCTTCATTATTGTGACTTTAGTATATGGTTAAATTCCTTTCCTAAAGCATCAATCTTGTCTTGAACGTTACTCATGGATAAGGAAACATAACAAATGTAATTTTTGCCTGTTTCTAACCTTAAGGCTTGCTGCATAGAGCAGTCCAGATAGGCTGACAGATATCAGTATCATAAAATTTAACCTGGAGGGCTTTATAAAATTATTAGATCTCGTGGTAGTACTGTGAAGTCAGCTTCCCATAGCTGATTGGTTTTCTTGCCTACTGACTGAACTGTGCTTCTAGAGGTTGCACATCAAGAGTTAAGAACTCCATGGGAACTTCAGTATAGGACTTGGCATAAACAATCTGTCTTTCTTTCTGCCCTGCAAGAAAGAGGGAGGGACACTTTCTGGCATTCAGATTTTTCTCTGTAGCAGACTTGGCACATCATTTATTTGCACTCAGTTGATGTTTGAAAGGTTTCCTTTGCAGACTGTGTCTGGAAGCTTTTCTTCCCTTCAGAACTTAGACTTTGTAAATGCTAATGATTCTCATGTGAGAGAAGGGAATGCTATATGACTTGCTCTCTCTCCTTCCCACTCAGCCAGGGAGAACTTAAGCCATTTACTGCTCTTTGAGTTTTCTTCCTGAAGATTTGCTTGGTAAGGGTTTTACCATTTTAACTCACTTGATTAGCTGTGATAAGCTCAGCTACTTGTTTGGGCTTTTTCCCCTTTCCTGGAGCAGCCGCAAAGAATACAAACTATGTGCTGTGGAAAAAGTACATTCTCTTTTTTTTTTTTTTTTTTTTTCTTTCCCCCCTCTTAAAAAAAAAATCCCATAAAGCTACCTTGTAATATGATTAAAGAAATTTCATTCTTAGTTCACTTACTGCACTGATGGACATCAATGCTTTGCAAAAGACTTGTGTGGTCAAGATTAATTCTATGAATTTCAGGGTCTAAAGTGTGTGACAGAATCAAAGGTCTGCAAAGATCCTGGAAGTTCAGGAAAGAATAGAAGTGTTAAAACATTTTTTGCTTTCTGGATTAAGTTCACTTGAATGATACTTTGGGGATGGTTTATAATCTAGTTGTGGTTGATGGGTCACATTTTAAGAGATCAGGCTGCACTATTTTCTGTACTAAACTAATTTTTTTGGCCTAATTTGCAGTCTTAAAGAGACCCTAATGTATTGCATAGGATATTGGTTAAAAGCTCTGCAGAGACAATGCAATTGGAGAAGCATGATAAAATAGATTCCAAATGCTCATTTCTTCTATAAACAAGTTGAATCAAGAAAATATTACAAATGTTTTGAAGTTGATGCTCAGTGCTCTTAATATTAAAAACAATACCATATAAATTATGTGCTAATATTACAAGTAATGGGCACAAAGTAATTTTATTCCACAAATACTTGTGGTTAAGTTGCCTCTGATCAGTTCCACATGGCTAGGATGTAGAGTGAGCATCTGACATGAGAATTGTCAAGCATTTCCAAATAGATGCTCCAGCTGTGGATTTGAGCCAAGAAAGCTGTTAGGCAGTTTAAAGGAGATTCCAACCCTTCTAGTGCACTTCATTCTGTGTTTTGTAACATAAGACAAACTGATGGTGAAAAGCAGTATGTAGGTCAGTGTGAAATTCTAATTCTGCCCTTTGGCTTCAGTATTTCAGTTCCTCAGGTTAAGTAGTATGCAGTGAGTACGGACATTTAACATGTTGGTGAGACAGCAATTTAAACTATCGATTGTTCTTCCCTCTTGAAAGGGGTTGAGGAAAAACAAGGCTCCCAATAGGAATGAGGAATCCATAGTAATTGCAGACCTACAGATTTAGTTAAATTTACCAAGCTGAGTTCAGATCTCATTTTGTTTGCTTTCAGCTTTCTTCAGGCTGATTTATGGAGTAATGAAATGGAGTGTATTAAGATTTTATTTTACTGGATTGGTATGTTCATTGCACACTTGCTCAAATACAGAAGTGTCATGCAGAGACTATTATTTCTTATTCAACTTTTTTTAAGCCAGCACTTGAGATGTAGTAACTCAGTCATGGTAAAATGAGAATGCTTTTGTGATCCAGTTCAAACATAGTATAATATTTTCAATTCATGTATGTCTTTTTCTATGAAAGAAGCTTTATTTTGGAGAACCAGTCCCGCCAGCTGAGTGGTTCACTACTATGTTCATGAAAATCAAGTGAAGAGCTGTGAGAAAATAATCATAATACCCCAGTTATGAGTATATTCTAAGATTAAAAAAAATGCTAGTACCATGTAGTTAAAATAAACTTACTTCACACTAGTTACTCCTTCAAGAAACACAATGTTAAGCCATAGCCTCATCACACATGGATGAAATCAACTTGGACAGAACAGCACTTCTTTGTTAGATCTGAAAAGAAGCACTAGAGAACAATTCTTGAGGAGCAAAGAACAGGTTTGAGTGTTAGCATCCTCAAACACCTATTGAACTGCTACCAGTTAAAAATGGTTGGTACACAATGTGTGGCTTAGACTTTTGTCTCAGCAATGTGCTAAATGTTGTTGCTTATAGCAGACTGTTTAAGCTGAGGAATGGAAATACTGATTTCAAAGGGCTGGACTGGATTTTTGTACTCATCTGCATGCTGCTTTTCATGATTAGTGTCAGTTGTCTTGAAGTTTGTGTAACTGCACTCAGAAGGAAGCATATAATTCTCTGCCTCTGGACCAGTGATGCCATATCTAAAATGAGGAAAGTGAAGTCTCTTGTTGCTGAAGATATTAAGTGGAATATACTTATGCTGTAACTCGTCCTGTGATAAGTAAAATGTATATTCAAAGAAACCCCTTTCAGTAACAGTGCTGTAACTCTGTACTTGCCAGTTGTTTCTGAGAGTTTGAAAGAAAAAGAAAGATGAAAATCTGAAAGTGTAGGCAGAACACTTTCTTAAACCACAAGAATGTTTTAGAATGTCTAGGAATAAGTTCCATAAAGTTAGAAGCAGCAATGGGTGAGCAAGTACTAGACCTGTAACATGGGGCTGTTACTTCAGTGTCCAGAAAGTTTTGTTGTCGTCTTAATTATGTAAATGCATATTTTCAGAATAGGTATATATTAGAAAATAAAGCTTGTGTGTATACAAGGCCTGAGTTGGGGGAGTTGGTTTATTTTTCATTCCCTGGTGGTGACTGGCAGAATGCTGGTGGTTAGTTTCTTCTGCTGTTTTATCTGATGGATGATGTCACCTGGAAAACCATTTGTCTGAACACCTGCTGGTGTCATCTGCTCAATCTTCTTTGGTGTTACTCAGCCTTTTCTTTGGAGACCTGTTGCTTCTCCTCTGGGTTATACAAATGGAGTATTTGTATACAGTGCATGCTAAAGGTTACTAACTTGGGAGGTAGTAATTGTTCTTATAAATATGAAGGCCCATTTGCCTGTGGCAGAGCTTGCAATGGAGTTTATTTTCAGAGGTTAGCTATGATATGCCTGCGGATTAGATTTCAATATTTACAATTGAGAGGAGTTCTACTAATAAACTGCCTCCCTTCCAAGTCTGTCTCAATTCAGTGTGTCTCATTAAGCCTTACAGAGAAATAAGACTTTTTCTGTTGAGGAATTATTTGATGGGCATAAGCAACTCTGTTCTGTTTATGACCATCTTTTGTGACAAGGAAAATAATCCTTAGGATCAGAGAAAAGGACTACTAAGCTGAGGTTACTATTTCAGGGAAGAACTTGACACGTTTGTGGAACCCGAGAACTGGTTGAGTAGTGTTTACATTTATTATCACAGAGGAGGATTATGGAACGCAGGCATTGAAGAGTGTGCCTTAAAAGTGTTGTCAATCAGGTGACATTGTTTGTTACAGCTTCATTTGCTGGTGAGATGTGTGGCGCTCTGCCTGTCAAAACCCTGTCATTCTTCAGTGCTGAATGTAAATGCTTTAAACAATGATCATGAACTGTTAAGAGATTTTTCCAAGATGTACCATACTTGAGGAAATCATGGTCTTACCTTTCCTTTCAGCCCTGCCCTTCTGTGCTGTACTTAAATCAGATAGTTTCAGAACTTTCTTGGACTTGCTACTAAGCTTGAGGTACAGATTATGAAACTGATAGAAGCAGGAAAACAAAATTTATTCTGGGGAACAGAGCCTGATGAGCAAAAGCAGTCAATCTTATTCAGTGAACTTAGCTTTCAACTGCTGAACTCATGTTTTACTACTTCATTTTATAATCAAACAAGTGACGTTCTTGTGATAGCGATGAAAAGAAATTCTTCAATAATGTAATATTTGGCATCTTGAGTGTCTCAAGGCACTACTTTCAGAAGACTCAGCTTTTGACCAAACCCAATAGAACAGTTTCAATTGTGACTTGAAGCCTTTCAGCAGTAGCTTTTAATGTTACTTATCCATCGACGTTCATAATGAAGTCTCACTGTTGGGTGACTTCTTGACTAACAAATTTGATTTTGAATGTAACCCAGGTTTATTAAACAGCAGAAAAATCCATTGTAGTCTGAATCAAGGTTTTGACTTCAAGGAATGTTTCAGACATCTCCTTAAACTACTTCTGGTTGAATGATGAACCTGTGGCAGGTATTTGTTTGGGATTAGACTTGATTCCTGCATCAGTTTCAACAGCTAAGCTTCTCCATTCCTGTTGCCTGTCTGCACAGAGCAGATAGCGCATTCTTTCCTCCTTGTGTCTACAGTTAGCTTTCTGGAAAATAAAACAGGAAAGCATTGCGTGGAGGGAATGGTATGTTAGATGACTGCAAACCCTCTTCAATAGAGATGCCCCACAAATTTTATGTGTGTTGTGTTTGTACTTAGTAGTAACTTTCATTCACTGCTTGATATGCAAAAGAGTAAACCTTGCATGATTAATGAAAATGAATTGCTGAAACTACTACACAATATTGTGTGTTCTGTCAGTTAAAACATTTTCTGGCAGTGTTCTGAAGGCTTGCCTTATGAAGGTCAGATGTTGCAACAGACCAGTTATAGAAAATGTTGTATAGGAAAGTCTTTAAGACTTAGGGCTCAGCATTAAAATTTCAACTTGCTTATAAATCAGTCAAAATTTCAATTGTGAGTTATAACCACTTGAATAACTTGTTCTGGTCCTATTAAAATAAACCTGAAGTACAAAAGGAGGACTCTGTGAAGAAAATAGTAATGATTTTGAGGAAAGACAGTGAATGAAAATTACCTATTAGCTTTAAATTTAGAAGACAGGATTTGAAATTACTTTCCAGTATAAATGTCTCTTGCAAATACAACTAAATTATTTGTTAGAATTGAACATCTGGTCATTCTGCTGGAAACTGGATTACAGTTAGGGGATTTGGAATTACCAGTAGAAATAATTTTACAAAGTGTGTGGGGAAAACTGCATCAACTTCTGGAGAGCATCTCTGCTGGCCCACATCTGAAGTGTAACATGTATGCGCTAGTCCTTGTTTATTAGCAGACGAGGAGATAGGGATGCAGACTACTGGCTTCAGTCAGCTACAAAGTACAGATGAGGTTGCAAATGTAAACAATTTTTAAAGGAGAAGCTGGGATGTTATTTTTTTTTTTCACCTCTTTTCTCTCTAATCAAGTTATTTAACAGAAAATACAAATGCCTCAACTCAAAGAAAACTAACCAAACCCCCAGAGAAACCCTTGTCATCAGTTATGATTCCTGCGAAACACATTTCTGTTTGGGCTTCCAAAGAGCTGTAATCATAGAATGGTCTGGGTTGGAAGGGATCTCCAAAGGTCATCTAGACCAATTCCATCAGCAGGGGCATTGACAACCAGACTGGCTTACCTAGAACCCTGTCAAGCCTCACCTTGAATATCTCCAGGGATGGGGCCTCAACAGTTGTGGTGAGCAACCTGTTCACTACCCCCATGCTAAAGAACTTGTTGCTAACATTCAATCTAAATCTTCTCTAGTTTGAAACCATTGCCCCTCATCCTATCACCACAGGCCTTTGTAAATAGTTCCTTTCCAGCCGCTTGTAAGGCCTGGTTCAGGTACTGGAAGGTTGCTATTAGGTCTCTTTGGAGCCTTCTCTTCTCCAGGCTGAACAACCCCAGCTTCCCTAGCCTTGTCTTCACAGCAGAGGTGCTTCAATGCCCTGATCATTTTTGTGGCCCTCCTGGACCGAGTCTAAGTCTATATCCTGCTTCTAACAGTAGCTGCGTGTGCAATATCTTCACTGCTTTGGCACCAAGTTGTGAACAGGCTTCTGCTGCTGGGGTAGAGTAGGAAGCCTGTGTGCTTATTCCTTGAACCATCTCAATTCTAGAGAGACTTGGGCACTACTTGCTGTCTTTTTTTCCAGCCTCTAACTTAATGGCTCTATCAGCAAGAGACAATTTAGTATGTCACATTACATATTCTGCTTTGAGGTTTTTGTGGCTGTATCAAAACCCTTACTTTTATTGTTTTTAGGCAGGAATAATAGAAAACATTGGCAGAATCTGCTGTTTTATATAGGCAAAGCATTGTCCTTACATATTTTTAGCTGTCTTCCAAAAATTACTAAACTATTAATAAGCCTTTGGGGTTTGTGTTGTCGGGTTTTTTTAAGATAAGCTCTGATTCTAAGATAAACACTGCTTATTTTGAGCTTGTTCCTAAGTTACCATAACAGTCTTTGATTACATCAAGATGTTTATAGAGTAGCCTCTGCAGAGTAAATTTTGTTGAACTGTGCATTCTTTGCAATCGGAACTGGGTTTGACCATTTACATTGCCTTGTGGAATAAGAAAAGCAGACCCCTAACCCTCAGGTTCCTGTTTTGGTTGGCATTATGCCATTGTCCAAGATTATGCTTATCACTTAATCATATTTGCTTCCTAAATTTGTCCCTTTAGTGATGCTGCAGAAAAAAAAAAGCTTATAGGCTACATGCAAATGCCTCTTAGGAAGTGCTCTTTCTCTATTTATTAAATACAAAAATGTATTTCATGTATCTGTACTGACAGAAACATTCCCACTTCTCTCGCAATTTGTGTATTATGGAATCACATTTTCAACCAAACAGTATATCAACTTAACCTGGCTGGAGATCAGAAGTAACCTTCTCATCAAGAATTCTCGGAAGAAGTATTTCAAACAGCTATTAAATCTGTGCTCGTTGGCAAGTCTCCAGACTGGGTAGTTTCCCCTACTTTCATGAAATATTTCATCACTAGCTCAACTTTTGACCCATCCTTGCAATTAAGTGGCTAAAAGCTTTAACGACTCAATCTGACATTCCTATTGAAATCACAACAAGCTTCTGATAAAAATGCTGTTTGTTTTGTTTATAAATCAGACAATTTTGTTGGTTTGGGTTTGTGGGGTTTTTGTTTTAATGGACTCTAAGTTGAATTTGTTTCTTCAGAAATACAGACATGGGATACCGACCAGACTTCCTGAATGTCAATGGGTGACCAGCACTCCAAAACCCTCTTCATATTTCACCCTCAAACACAGAAAATGGCAGGGGTCCTGACCAATAGCCCCTGCAGAACAATACTGTTTTCTTTATTGTCAAGTCCAAAGTGTGTGAAAGAGGGAATTTCTGGATCTGTGAGAAGATCTCTAAGTTTGGACAAAGACTTATGAAAATTCATGGATTGCATGGGGTTGGAAGGGACTCTCAAAGGTCATCTTGCCTAACACCCTGTGGTGAGAGGGACATCTCCAACTAGATCAGACTGCACAGGGCCACAGAGCCTGATCTTGAATGTCACTGTAGATAGGGCCTCAATCATCTACCTGGGCAATCTGTTCCAGCATCTCACCACTCTAATTGTAAAGAATTTCTTCCTTGTTTCCAAGTTAAATCTACCCTGTTCCAGCTTAAAATCATCGTCCCTCACCTTATTACTACAAGCTCTTCTGAACAGCCTTTCCCCAGTGTTCCTGTAGGTCCCCTCCAGATATTGAAATGTGGCTCAAAGATTTTTCCCCAGAGCCTTCTCTTCAGCAGGCTGTATAGTCCAAATTTTTTCAGTCAGTCTTTGTAAGAGAGGTACTCCAGCCCTCTGTTCATCTTGGTTGGTGGCCCTTCTTTGCCCCTGTTCCAGCAGGTTTGAAGTGTACTGCTACCCTGAAGATATCAAGGCAGAGCTTGGTAGACATTGTCAGTTTATAGCCTTTAAACAGAATTTTTACAGGTGACTGTTTAAACATTGTGTTCTTATCTCAATGTCTTGTCATAACTGTGTGAAAGGAATATGTCCTCCCTTTGGGGTAAACAGGCAAACAGGCATGTGCACTGCCCATGCTTCACTCAGACTAGGTTTATGTCTTCACCCTATATGGTCACAACCTAGTGAAATCCTTTCTATTGGTTGTGAATTGGTCAAATTGATCCTCAGGCAAATGGTAAAAGCAAAGCTAAAATGTGAACAAGGTGTCTTGTCTAGGATTTGGGAAAAGAAATCACAAGCTTTGCAACTCAATCTTTGATGTGCCTCAGTTGACCCAGAAAGATGCAAGCCCCTTCACCTAAACTGCACTGAAACCACACTCGGCCTCTTTGCATTGCAAAAGGCCAGGAGCACACAGAAGTGTCTTGGTGGGCAGAAAGGACAATGGCCAGGCAAAAAAAAAAGGGGACACAGTCTCAAGCTGCAACAGGGGAAGTTTAGGCTCAAGGTGAGGAGAAAGCTCTTCACCAAGAGAGTCATTTGCCACCGGGGAGGTGGTGGAGTCGCCGTCCCTGGAGGTGTTCAAGAGGAGACTGGAGGTGGCACTTGGTGCCATGGTCTAGTCGTGAGGTCTGTGGTTACAGGTTGGACTCGATGATCTTCGAGGTCTCTTCCAACCTTAGTCATACTGTGATACTGTGAAATAGAAAGTAATTGTTTTGTGGTATACAGTGAAATGCTGCCTAGAAACCCACATGTCTGTAACTTGCTTGAGAGAAATTAAAACCCCTGTTTGTTTTTCCCAAAATATTATTTGAGCTCCTCTTAATATTAGGGTCAGAAACAAAACCAGTCTCCCTATCACAGTTATATAATCTACATCAAAGTGAACTCAAGCATCATGAACTGGTGTACTATAAATGATAAGGAGCTGATTAATGACGCTTAGGGCTAATCAAGCTGGAGGTAAATAGCGTATCCAATTTTTCATTGTTTGAGGAAATAGTGATTTAATAGTCAATGCATCTGTTTCATGTTGTAAAATAAGTGGAACAGTTACATTTTCCAAACTACTAAGGTGTTTAAGTTAATACAGTGCCCATGGGTAGTGTACACTCAGTGTGCCTTTAGAGCAGTCTTTTTTCTTTTCTTTTTCCTGTTTAGGCAGTTCAAACTTCGTTCAAGGCAAGTTCTTTGGAAATGAAGTTACCCTTGCTGTCTTTCCTCTCTATTTAAATCTGTGTCATGCTGTGGTGCTGATAGTTGCTGCCAAGCACCATGATTTTAAATATCATAGATCATCAAAATGTAATTTTTTCTAATTTGAATTATAATTCAGATTGTGATTTATTATGCTGCTAGCCTGCTTCCCAGGCAGGCTTGGGTTGGTTATGATATGCATTTATGAGAGAAGAGTATAAAGATTGTAGTAAAGGCTGCCTTGTTTGAAGCAAGAGAAATGCACTATTTAAAGCAGAGCTGTTGCAAGACAAACAACTGCACACCCTGAACACCTGCTTTCCCAGTGCTCACTAGAGTCATTACAAACTGAGCATAAAAAGTAAATTCAAACCCAATTTTTGACTGGGTGGCTTTACTGTTTATTTACTGCTAATGTAATGTGTCTGCATTTCAGTTGATCTTGGTAAGTCTAGGCCTTTGACAGTAAAAGCAAACTTAAGAAAACCTCTCTTAAGCCCTGTCTGACCTGTGATTTTCAATATTTATAAGACAGACCAAGCAATCTAGGCTTTTATCATTTATTTTCAGTAGACACAGGCTTTGAGGATTCTAGTTTGTATTCACAAAGGAAGTTTTTTTCATTGTGTGTATCAAAGAGCAAGTTTATTTTAGTCTGCCTTTGACAAATTAATGTTTGTTTTAAAGGAAAGATTCTTGCAGGAAGTTAGTGGCTCTAAATAATGATTCTGGAAACAAATGAAACCTCTCTAGATTTGAGCCATTATTGGATTTTTTGTTTGTTTTTTTATAGATTAAAGGGGGAGAAGATCAAGTAAACATAACCTTTACTTGGCTTTGAAAGGTGCTAGATAATCACTAGTAATATCTGTGTAACTCAACTATTCAGTAACTTCTATATTGCATTTAAAACATAGTCTAATATTAGAAGCTTCAAAATCTAGATAAATTGCCCTTGTCTCAGTTTTGTCCTAAAATTTTCAACTCCCAAGCCTTCATTCATCACTCAATAACACAAAACAAGGTTTTAATAAACCTTTTGACTTGATGTCTTGGTCCTCTAGTGATCAGAAAAGGATCTGTAGTTATGCCTAATTAGGAGTTCACTTGATGCATGCAAAGCTTGAGACTGAATTCAAGAAAAATGTGCCTTTCAAGTAAAATCATGGTATTTTTATCGCCTTTTAGGAACATTCTTCCTTCTGCTTTGGGGATATAAATAGATGATGCCATTTCTTATGTTTTATCTACTTGGTTGTGTCTTACACAGACAATTCAGTACTTCAGAACATAAAAATAATGCAGTGGATATTAAAACTGTGTACTTAATACTATTTGAAGCTGATTTCTGCATTGTTTCTGGAAAGTTTGGTTGCTGATGATACTGTTTCTGTTGGTAGTAATGCTAAACCAGAATGAAGTACACATTTAATTCCGAGAGAAAATATCTATGAAATGAACAGATAATTTAAGAAAAATTTGGAAGAGAATGCAAAATGTTTTATTCCTCTTTCTAAATGTGTGGTTGTTTCTTTTTACCTTAACTTTCCTTTTGTGTAGTAGTGAGTTTTCCAAGTTAGATGTTAAAGCTCTTGTTTGTAAGCCTGTGCCTTTGGGGTAATGAACATGGCATGACTAATTTCTACCAGTCCATTCTCTGAACCATATCCTGGAGGGCTGAAATACTTGGATGAAAATGTTGCTTTTAATCAGTCTGTCCGTTGCCTGATGTTGCAATTGCAGCAAAAGTCTTGGGCTTAGCGCTTTTACTGCTGTCAGACTTCATCTGTATTGTCTTGTAAGCCAGTCAGCAGTTTATTCTTAAAATGAAATCCACAAAACCCAACAAGCACCCCAAACACAAATGTAGCAAGCCTTGCTGCAAAGGCTGTCAAAAAACTAGTAGCTGACTCTTCACTGCTGTTTAAGTGTGGTTGGGGCAGAATAGATAGCCTCTCGGTGCATCACTGATGTCTGTATGTGTGGGCTTGCTCAGGCTGATTTCTGTCACTTCTGTATGTGTCAGATATTGTACCACTTCCTCAAATCAAGCTAATTATACAAGTGCCTGTGGAGCAGAAATATGAAACTAGCTTGATTTAATTTTTTTTTTGGGAGGGGGAGGCAGTTGAGTAGGTTGTTTAGTATTAGTATGTATGTAAACTTAAGTTTTAAATTACTTGTAGCTACAGGGAATTAGTAACTTCATTGTGGATAGTTTCCTTGAATTTCCTGGACTGAAAGCTCTTGTCAGACTTCTCCTGAAATGTATCTTGTCAAGGGGAAGGATTGTGCTGGTTCTAACTAGGAAGTGTTTTCCAGATAACTTTTTTGGAATCTCTGGGCTGTTGTTCAGCCATTTCCTAGTTTCATGCAGGAGGTCAGTGAGCAAAAGGAGGGGGTGGGAAGAGGGGGGAGGTGTCATTAACAGGGTTTGGTGAACCTGTGATATGTTTTTTGGTCAAATTGATAAGCTGAAAATATAAAATATGAATGATTTATTAAATATAAAAAAATAAATTTTCCAAGCCAGTTTGATCCAAGTTACTTTGCCCAGTCAATGATAGGTTGATTACACACAACAGGATGCTAATAAACAATGGAACAACAGTCTAGGAAAATCAGGACCTGGAATACAGAGGAACAAACTAGAAACTTCTTATAAGCATGAGAACAAACAACAATGCTGTCCTGGGTGGCAAGATGGACCACCTTGGGTTCACAATGGAGCTAACCAACAGGTAAACAAACTATAAACCTCAGAAATAACCAGGTAAATTACTGTTACTCATGAACTGCCGAGCTGTTAACTATCTAAACCTTTGCTGAATGAAGCGATGCTCTCGGTTCCTATTTGTAATCCAAAGGGTAGCCTCCAAAATTAGATGAAGTCAGAGATGCGGTGCTGTGGTGGAGATCTAAACACTATGCTGCTAGGACAAAAGAAGCTAATTGCCCTGAAGACAGGAGCATGAAGTCACTGCCTTGTCTTCCCCCCTTTCATTAATGGGATTCAAGAGAGATAAAAGAGAAGATGTGGGTTCTGAAGTCTTCCCCTATGAATTCCCTTTTTGAAAACTGAATGGCTCAATGGCACAGCAGCTATTCAAATCTCGCCAATCAGTTCAAAATGTTGTAAGGCTGGCAAAACTGCACATGCCTTCTCATACAGCCTCTGACATGTGCAGTTGCCACTCTGAAATGTGAGGCTCAGGGTCCAGCTTCCACCTCCTCCAGTCAGCCTTAACAGCACCTGCCTTTTGGCTTCTCTACCTCAAACCTGGACCCTGCAATGGGAAGAGAGGAGGAAGGGTAGTGGCCAAACAGGTTTAGCTGGCTTGTTGATGCCTCTTCCAGGACAACCTGTTCTGAAGCATAGTTCAGAACTTCACATCACATGTGTCAGTAACTATTCTCAAAAGCCTTCTCTGAAATTGCACCTGTCTAAGGGGCAAGCTCATCTGACATCTACTTGTAAAGAAATCCCTTTAAGTATCATATTTGAACTGATGTATGAAAGCTGTAGCATGTATATGAGAAAACAAGGTAGAATTGCATCACAGAGATGCCAATAGTATGTCAAACTGATCATGACTTTCAACTGACTGACCTCTATCAGACATTGGTCACTATTTACTGTCAACACCAGTAACTATTATGTCTGAAGGAACACTTCAGAAATTGCTTCACTTAGAAGAGAACTAGCAGTTTATTTTTACTTCATTATTATTATTTTTAGGAGGAATGAATAAAACCTATTAGAGTAACTGGGCTGCTCAATCTATTTCATATCTCAGGTGATAGTGAGTTACAGCATATGTCCTGGCACTTTGCTTCAGGTTCAAGTATTCTGAATCTTTCTGCAGTCTTCATTCCCTATATCCTCAGTGTAATTATCCTTAGTTTTCTTCTTTAGCCATTTTGTATTTTATATATTTATGTGTAAAGACAGATGATAATTTGTAATCTCTTATTGTTTTATCTTGGTCTCTTGTCTACATATGGACAAGATATTCACTTGTCTTCATGTTAATCATTTCTTTCTGATCTATTTTCCTTAGCTCCCTTCTCTGCCAAACCAATAAGTGTGAGGTGTTATTAGCAAGCTTTCAGTAGTTTGTGTAGTTCAGAAATACATTGTCAGATGTTATACCCAAATACTTCAGCTATAGAGTGGTTTCAGTACTACACTCCTCTGGGTAGTCAGGATAAAGGGCAATAGAAATCAAGTGGGCAGGATCAGAGTAGTGTGACAGTGAAGTGATTCCATGTTGTGGTATCTTAGTACTGATAGCTTGAAGATAACACTGTAATTGTCAGTTCTGCAGGTTGGCTGTCTTGTTATGTGATTCCTGTTCATATAACGTCATTGAAGTTCTCCCTGTGCATAACTTTATTTGCTCTGATTTTCTAGCTCAGGCTTGTAATTAGGCAAGATGTTTCGATTTTCTGCAACTGGCTTACTTCTACTGTCAGGCATGTAAATAGTTTCTGTGACTGTTATTGATACCTTCCTAAGGTCCCAAAGGTATAAACAGGCTGCACTTCAAAGTGCACTGACATTTTAACTTAAATGGACCTTTTCCTCATGAGAACTTGAGCCCATGAAGTAAAAGTGAGAGTAGAGCATATTCTTTTGTGTTGTCAGGGTGGCTTGTAGACCTAGATCAACATGCAGCCACTTGAAGTGATTCTGAGATTCCTCCTTGGTTACAGATGACTGAGAGACTCGCACACATCTGTTCATGGTACTTAATATCTCCGAATCATTCCTTCATCACTGTTGAACTGGAGGGAATAGGCTTTATGGTGGGTTAACACCCTTTTTCTGAAAACAAAAGAACAAAGCAGGGTGGAGGGCTTGCAGGTACTTTTCACTCCCTGCAGAGCATTTTTCACCTGGGAAGCTGAGTCTGTTCCACTCCCCCTCCCTGCCCAGCTAGGGTATAAAAAGCAGGACTTCATAGCTGTTGGCACAGCTTTTTGGCTCCTGCCTCTGCTGTATGAGAGCTACTGCAGCTGCCCTCCTGCTCCTCTACCACGTGGTCGGCCCTGATCCTTCTCTCTGCTGCCTCCATGCTTCTCCAGAAAGGCTGGTTTTGTATTACTCTTGTCTTTTGTCCCCCTCCCGTCCATTATTGCTCCTTCCCCTTGTGAACATTTCTTCTGTAATTGTTATATATATATATTGCTTAAAGACAACTCTTTACCTCTCTACTTCCAAGCTGACTCCAAATTATTGTTTGGTGGATTTGCTTCTTCCTTTTCTCCCCTCTCTGGGAGGAAGGAGAGGGGGAGGGGAAGTGGGGGAAGAGATTCTCAGCCTTGCCCCATCTGAGCTCTTAACTTCCAGTGAAGGCTCAAACCACCACAGGCTTTTGGAAGGAAATAAATATGAAGATCAAGGTAGGGGGGAGGGTAGGCAAGATGGTACATCTCTCTCCAAAACAATGTTTATTTTCACGTTCTATGTTGTCACTTGGGGGGTTTGCCATTTTCCTCTCATTTTCTGTTGATGGTTTAATCCTCTCTTTGAAGACAAGAATGGTACCTTTATTATACTCAGAGGAGAAAGTGAGTTAATGAGTCATTAAAAGAAAAGTGCACCTTTTGCCAGATTTCAGGTGCACTCATCTCCCCCAGATGACTAGCAAAGTAAATTGTTCTTAATGCTGGCAGGCAGATGGCTTTCTGAATCATCCAAAAGAAATCTGATCTCTGGAATTATTTTCTGTTCTTTTTAGGTCTTTAGTATCTTATTCTCTGCCAGTGAAAAAATTTGTGGTAATGAACATTGTGATAACATCATGCAGATCTAAATATCCTCTTACTGAGGTGAGGCTTATCCTCTCATTTTAGACTTCAGGGTGGAGAATGAAGAGTCAAAAGAAATGAGCTTCCATTTGTGCTACTGTTTTGTGTATCAGTTATATTTGATACTTCATTCAAGGATCAAATTATCTGTTGTATCAACCAACTGGTTCAGCTCTGTCAAGGAGCACCCACTTAAAAGTCTAAATACTACATTGACTGCAGAATAAACTGTTCTTGGCTTTGGTCAGCATAGTAAACTTTAACAGTCTGCAAGTCTGAAGTCACTGTGTGGATTGGTGATTTTATGGAATATTTAGAAAACAAGCTTTTTACTTTAAACTGTGTTGCTCTACTTATTGTGAACAATTCTTTTGTATAGTAAGATTTTCTTTATAGACTTCTCTCCTGTTCTCAAACTTAAGGAGGATTGCATACAGTGGATTTGAAGGCATTGTGCTCCTGTGGCCAAGAAGGCCAATGCCGTTATGGGGGGTATACTATAAGGGGTGTGGCTAGTAGGTCAGGGGAGTTTCTTGTCTCCCTCTACATTGACCTGGTAAGGTCACATCTGGAATATTGTGTCCAGTTCTGGGCCCCTCAGTTCAACAAGGACCTCAGGGAACTGCTTGAGAGCGAGTCCACCACAGAGAAACAAAAATTATTTGGGGAGTGGAACATCTTCCTTATAAGGAGAGGCTGAGGGGCTGTTTAGGTTGGAGAGGAGGAGACTGAGAAGTGACCTCATTAATTCTATAAAGATGTGCAGTGTGAGTGCCAAGAGGATGGAATTGGGCTCTGCTTGGTTGATGCCCAAGGAGCTGAGGCATAGGAAGGTTCATGGAAACAGGAGGAAAAGGCTTTTCACCGTGAGGGTGCCAGAACATTGGAAGAGGCTGCCCAGGGAGGTTGTGGAATCTCCTTTTCTTAGGATATTCAAAACCTGTCTGGATGCATTCCTGTGTGACCTGATATAGGTGATCCTGCTCTGGCAGGGACTTTGGACTGGATGATCTTTTGGGGTCTCTTCCAACCCTTAACATTCTGTGATTTGTCCCTTGAATAAACACTAAGATTGACTCAGTTTCACCAGAAGCTGAAATATCTCAAAAGAGTAGGGGAAGTGGAGTTGGCCCGTGAATGTTAGGGTGAAGGAGGTAGAAGGGTACTAATAATAGATTATTTCTTGTTGTGTTTTGATGTACTCATTGCCATGGTGGAATTAATTAACATGTCTCTGTCCCTTGGTTTAATAATTCTGCATGGAACTAGTGGATGGGGTAAAATGTGAATTTCTTTAAACATTTTAGTTTCTCAAGCAAATTTGACTTTTTTGAAAAAAGCCCAACAGAATAAATGTGGGCTGTATTTTTGCCATGCTAATTAAACCTGTGTTACACCTAAATTAAGGGGAAAAACCAAACACCAACAAACTGGTTTAGCTATTTTTTTTTATCCCTACGTTTCAGTTTCACACCTGCAACAGTTTATCTCCAATCTTGCTTTGATCACTTTGAGATTGCTTTATTTGTTAGAAGCTGGCAGCATACTAAAGCAAGCCTTTGTGTGAAGTGTCATTAATTACTAGCTTACACTAATGTAAATGCAATCATGAGGGGCATGCTGGCAGTGTTAAAGTTAATGACCCAAGGCATTATTACTTAGTACAGCTTTGAAGCTCATTCAAGAGATTACAGACTGGAGGAATTAAACTGAGGCATGTGCTCATGAGATTCTAGAAGCCATGATTCTGGTCACTGCAGGATGGTTTTGATGCGTTTTGTGTCAGCTTGAATCAAGTAACTGTGAATAATTGCCCCGTTCTGGTGGC
The DNA here is from genome assembly GCA_033816785.1 of Picus viridis. NCBI lineage: Eukaryota > Metazoa > Chordata > Aves > Piciformes > Picidae > Picus > Picus viridis. The sequence continues at coordinate 42,893,590 of CM066587.1, forward strand.
TTTGCACACACTTGATTTTGCAAGCATGTACAGACTTAGATTTTATATGAACATGCAACATTTATATATGTTGAAGTGAAACCCACAAATTGTGGTGAAGTACTTAAAGTGCTGCATCAACTTTAGGAAGACAGCTAATGAAATGCCAGACAGTGCTGAAATGTCACCAGCAAATTTAAGATGAGATAAAGGATGTGAGCTAACAACATAAAGGGGAGAGAGATAATAAATTTGCAATTCTAGATCATGATACATCTGAAGGAAAGCTTATTGGAACTGTGTATTCTAAACCTCCATTTAATTAAAGCTTAGGCACTGCATTTGATTTTACCAGTCTGAGCACCAATTCTGCAGCTGAATTTCTTGCACATGACTTCAGATAACTGGAACACAACTAGAGTGGGAGGGTAGGTTCTTGTGATAGAAACTTTAGGGTCTTTCTCTCATGGAGACCTTGTTGCTATCTACAACTACCTGAAGGAGGTCGTAGCCAGGTGGGGGTTGGTATCTTCTCCCAGGAAACCAGCACCAGAACAAGAGGACACACTCTCAAGCTGTGCCAGGGGAGGTTTAGGCTAGATGTTATAAAGAAGCTCTTCATAGAGTTATTGGCCATTGTAATGGGCTGCCCAGAGAGGTGGTGGAGTCACTGTCACTGGGGATGTTTAGGAAGAGACTTGATGGGGTGCTTGGTGTCATGGTTTAGTTGTTTAGATAGAGTCCAACCTATCATCCAACACTATCTCAAAGATCTCTTCCAACCTAGTTAGTTCTGTTCTAACTCATGTCTCATAATGTTTAGTAGTTCACAGTCATGGCTTTTCAGTGATCTTCTTCTTGGGTGTTTTTTGGGGGCTTCATATAAGGATCGAAGTCTTAAACACACTTTGTACTGCATTAAGGATAAAACTGAAATTACAAGGATCTGTATTGTCAGCATTTGTTTGCAAAGCATAATTTTGAATGCAGTAGTCCTGAAGTCCTGAGATCACAGGTTGATGCCAGGGCAAATTGCAAGTTTTATTTTGCTTAAATGAGCATTCAAAAGGTAAATTATGGTATGGACTACTGTCAAAAAACCAAGCAAATTTTGCCAACAGCAATATCTGCTTCTCTCCTGTTAGTGTTTATTCAGCAAAGCAGTTCTTTTCCCATAAACCTTGGCCTGCCAGAGATAGGATGCAGAGGTGAAAAGAAGTTCAAGGTACTATTTTACTTCCACAGCATTTCATCAATTGGTATGTGATCAAGGATTTTCATGGATGAGTTAAATTAGTGTTTAGTCAAAATTATATGGGTTAAACTAGAGTGTAACTGACTTGCCCAAGTACTCTGAATAAAACTTTCTGCTAAAATGAGGGATACAGGTCAGCTTAACAACCTCTTCTGAACCTTCTGCTTGTTTTGGGCACTGTGACTCTGAAGCCTATACAGTCTTTACATGTATTTAAATCCTAACAGTAAAGAATTGTAACTGTAACAATGTAAATTATTTATAAAATAGACATAGTTCTGTAAACAAGACGTGAATAGGAATCACCAGCTAAATCAAGATAGTTCTGTAGTGTTTTTCTAGCTGCTTTGAATGCAGTTAGTGTTCTGAGCTAGTGAGTGAGGTTCTGCTCACCTCAACATTTCAGCTCATTTCCTTTCCTTAGACTAGCACTGGTTATAACTTTTGTTATAGGAGAATCTTGAAGAAAAAAAATCCATGCTATCACCTTTTCCACTTAATGTTTAAATGACATTGAGTGAGATAAAGGCTATGCTGATAAAGTCATGTCAAGAATTATTTTCATTACTCTAATATTCTACAGATTCTTTTACCAGAGAGGAAAAACTCCTCATGAGCATTCCTGTGTAAAAATGGAGTAATTAAATTAATATATTACAACAATCTCTGTACTTACGCTAACTTGCAATATTATTGTGCTTTTTAAAGATTGAATCTTGGCTTAAAACTCATAGTAATGTCTGATTTCTTTACTCTTAACTTGACTCTCTTGTAGAAGGGAAATGCTCAGAAGGCAAAGTCTGCTTCTGTGAATTTTCATTGCTGTACCAGTACCAAAATACTGGACACTTATGTCCTTCCATTTTAGAGCCCCACACATGAAAACATCTCCCTTCTGCTGCAGAGCAGGTGAGAACACCAGAGAGTTGTAAGGGAACCTCCTGTGGCAGTTTGTACTGGAAAGCAACTTTTGAGGCAGATTAAGTTGCTTTTTTTTCCAAAACTACTGTCAGATTTCTCTTGCATGACCAGGCTGAATGTGCTAGTAGTTTGTCACAAGATTTACCTGGACTTTTAATGTGCCTACCCTAGGCTGTAATTATTTTTCAAGGCTGCTATATTCTATGTTCCTCCAAGGATCTATTACTTCCAAACTGTCTATCTTGGCTTTCACATTTTTCTTCAGCTTCAAATATTTATCAGAGAGTGGAATAACTCAATGTGACACATTTGCCCAAAGCCCTTCTCAAAAAAAAAAATCTGTGAATGATTATACATGTCTTGTAACTTCTTCAGGAAGCAGAGAGGGAAATAAATGAATCCTTGCTGAGAGCACAGTTCTTGGACTTCCTGCCAGCAAACAAAAAAATCTCAAATATATACACCATATAAAACAGTAATGAAATGACAGCAACTTTCTTAGCTGCACCGTGGTAAAGACCTATGCCATTGGAGGTGCTGGAGAGAGGAGGCAAGAAGAATGCTGAAGGACGCTTACTCATAGCAAGAGTGGAGAAGACAAGTGGTTAAAAGAGGACATGTTGCTATAGCACAAAGGAACTAGAAGGACCTCTGATGACGCCCAGGTTCCTGTAGTTCTATGCAACTGCAGTAAAACACTTATCTGTCTGTAGGTTACTGAACAGCATCACATTCATGGCAGGATTGATTTATTAGGATGGTGCAGATAACTAAATGCAGCACCTGCCAGGCTGAAGCCATTCAAAAGGATTTTGTTCTTTCTGCTGGTGACTACACAAAGCAAAGAATGATTACCAGTGAAAAGCTTTGTACTGATAAATGTGCTGATAAAGGAAGGCTTTTCACTGCTGGTGTGTGGGATCAAAAGACATTTCCTTCAAGTTTTAGAAGTTTCCTTCGTGCTTCTGGAAGGGATGAATTTCAGGGAGCTTTCTTGTGTCTCTGGGTCTCACTGTTGTTTTACTACAAAATGTGACCAATATGGTTAAAAATAATCAACACTAATATTAAATAGCTCAAATAGAAGAATAAATTAATGTCTTCTTATGATTTGTTTGTGGAGTAGTCAGTAGTCTTACAAGTTTGGTTAATTTTTTTCCCAGCTTAGTTGGAAACAGGTCTCTGATTTATTTATTTTTTGACCAGACTTAAGCATCTCAGAATCAAAACTGATCCACACATTATAGAAATCTTTGTCTGTAGCATATAGTTCTGTGCTGAAGCATCACTGATTAATACCAAACAGTTTCCCAGGAAAGTTAATTGGTGTTTAAAAATACTGCTCCTATTCCCTGCACATGTCTGGTTATTTCAGAGTGCAGTGGCTTCTGCAGTGCAGCTGTGTACCTAATGTTGGCAGAAAATGGTTCCGTGAGAGTCTGCTGCATCTGTTGCTTCATGTTCCAGTCACCTTTCATAGCTGCTAACTCCATATGGCTGAGGGACTTGCTGTGATACAGTAAATACAGCCTGCTAGAAATCTGAAGCTCTGTTTGTCATGTGAGATGTTTCTGTTACTTTCTAGTGGGTGTCTACAATATAGAAAGAAGTATCTGTTATCTAAACAGGAAAGTAACAAAAACCTGGCTTTGTACTTAAGCTGCTCAAGACATGGCTCCACTTATTTCTGTTTACAGTTTTCCACTCAGATTCCAGAGTTACTGTGTGTTTTGAGTGCTGTGTGTAGTTTGCTTTAGGCAATGTGATTGATGAAACTGTCCAGAGGCATTAAACCATTATGTTGAAGGACTGGCATAAGCAGTTAGAAAAATGTGTGTAAGTGAATAATTTCAGTACTGCCTTCTCTATAACTTTCTAATTCCCTCCTTTCTACCCTGTCTTGTCTGCCTTTCATCCTACTCAGCATATCAGGTAGTGATAGGACTAGGGGGAATGGAATGAAGCTGGGGAGATTGAGGCTGGAGGTGGGAGGAAGTTCTTCCCCATGAGAGTGGTGAAGCCCGGGAATGGACTGTCCAGGGAGGTGGTTGAGGCCCCGTCCCTGGAGGTGTTTAAGCCCAGGCTGGATGAGGCTCTGGCCAGCCTGATCTAGTGTGGGGTGTTCCTCCCCATGGCAGGGGGGTTGGAACTAGATGATCCTTGTGGTCCCTTCCAACCCTGCCTGATACTATGATACTCTGCATACAGGATTCCTAATGATAAAGGCTAGTTTCTTAGATTTCCCCCAGATAAGTGTTGTTTGCTGTACCAGTTTAAAACCAAAATGAAACAACTCTACCAAGAATCTAAACCCAAAGTAGACAACAGTACTATGGTGGTGCTTTCAAAAGAAAGCAAACCAACAAAAGCCTGCTGGTGTGTTAGGATATTTAATGTCTGTGTTAAACATCACATTTACATTGCAGCTTGTAACCAATTCAAACCTGAGTTATCCTGTCATATTTACCAACTTTGACATGAAGATGAATTCTGAACTTGTTTGTATTGTTTGGGGGATGTGACATTGCCAGTTTTAGAAAACAACCTTCCTGACCTATGGAATTTAAACCAGATGTTTTAGTGGGAATGTAATAGGTTGGAATCTAATGGGAGTCTGTATTTGAAACTTAAAAGCCAATGTGGACACTCAAGATACTCAGCTAATTTGTAGTGACATTCAGGACCATCTTGTGACCCAGACCTGTATGTGTTCAAATGAATCCAGATGAATCCTCTGCAAAATGAAACAGCACAGCAACATGGCAGGAAATTACTCAGTACTCAAATAATTTAACAGATAGCAGTGCTAAAGATGAACTGTGTTTCTGTCATGGCTATGTTAGTCAGTATATTTCTTCCTAATTACGTTAACAGAGCACTTGGAGGACTTACACTGAAAGTTAGGGTTGTTTATATAATGTGGAGTTAAACATGGTGGAAGTATTTGATTCTTTGGTAATAAAAAATATTCTACTGTTTGTTTTCCTTCCCTGTATGGATTAAAATATACTTCAACACTGGATGGTACTGGGACTTTCTGTGGGCCAAGAGAACAGCATAACCACCACAAAAAAAGTAATTTTCATGTTTATTTTGAGATTTAAGAGTAATGCAAAAACCCTAAAGATAATTCACCAAGGGTCAGGCATTAAAGGACTTTTAGGCTTTTATATAGGAAGGCATATATACTCATGTAAGTCCTTAATTATTTAAGTATACATGCTATTGATTAATGTTTGGAATGAGTGCCTCTTCTAAATTGCTGTCTGAGGTATTCCTTAGTGAAGGAAAAGAATAAATTATGCTGATTGTTCATCTGTTGATTTACTGAATTAACAATAGGGCAATTGATTATCGTTCTAATTAATGTAGGCTTTTCATGTGCTAACTAGAATATCATACACCATGATGCTGCAGAAATAGATCTGATTGATGATAATACTGTCAAGTTCTCTTCCCTAGCTTTTAACTGCTCTGCTAAACTTCTACTTGCTCTGTTGCCTGAATGCTGAACTTCTGCTTCAGGCTGGCTCTGTAGGTGGAGATGAAGAAAGAGACAGGAGTACTTCTAAGGCAATTAAGCTAGCTACTGCACTCTAACAAAGATTAACTGTAGTTTAGGGCACAATCCTTGCTCTTGGGACATGTAGTATTGAAGCAGCCTTTATACCAATTTGTGAGCTGTTCTTAGTATTAATTTACACAGCTTCATACTTAAATAGCTTCAAGTTTTCTATGGATTGCTTTCCTCTTCATGGAAGGAAAGATCTGAGACTGAAAGCTCAATTAAGGTAAACCAGAACAGCTGTACCTATTCAGTGTTTTCAAGGCTATTTGTTAAGAGTTAACCTTATTCTTGCCCTTGATTTATGCAGGAGTCTCTTTGGGGAATTTATTGTAAATCTAGCAGTAGGTTACACCCTAATTTAAAGAATTATTAATATTTCAAAGCCATTTTAGAATTTAAAAGGCTTGGTTGTGTGGGAGGGTCTCCTACAAATGGTATGGTATGTTTAAATACACATTTTTTGTATCAAGGGACCTGTTACGCATTTTAGGTGCTTGTTCTGGTTTCAGCTCCTGCATCTGATTAACAGATCAGGATATTAGCAGTAGCCCTATTGTTTTAGATACTGGCTTAATTGCCAGCTTTTAACATGCCATGTTGTACTTTCATTAGATTAGCATATCAAAATCTAATGAGTTCTGTTTTTTGCGTTATGTTGTTCAGGAAAACAGGTAGCAGCGATTAGGCTGAATGATGTAGATTTTTTGCTCCTATTCTAAAACACATTGGCTGAAGAAGCAAAGCTGAGAAAAATGTTTGAATTACTTTATTCTAAGGCATACAGTATTTTCAGTTTAAGGAGAGGTGCATATGCCTGTTGAAGTATGATACCCTTGCTCTGTGTAACCCTGTATTATGATTTCAAGGATAATGTTAAGCCAATTTGTAAAGAACTTGTGAAATGAGCTGAATTACTTCCTGTGTGGTTCTAGTGAATAGCCTGTGTTATTGAACAGCCTATTGCATTCTTTGCAGTAACTCTACAGAATTCCTAGTGCTCTTTAAGATCTTCAGAGTGAGCTTTTCCTGTTCCTTGGATATTTAATATAATCTGATTCTCTAAAATTGCAACCTTATTTCTTATTTTGAAATGCTCCTGCCTTTAACTGGCTTGCTCAGGAGGTGCTAAATTTGTGCTCATGAAGCAATTTAGTTAAAATCTGTAATCACATTGTAAATTTACCTGCAAAAAACATCATGGAAAGACTAGTTGCTGTGTGTCTGTAGGCTCAGTATACGCTCCAAACCATGTGGAATTTCATTTTGTTTCATTACTAAGCCTATACATTATAGCTGCCTCTACAGTAGCAGCAAACCCTCTTTGGGAGAAGTCCCCCTAGATTTAGTCTGATCCATATTGTCTTTCCTTTCAGAAGCACTACTTGAAGGTCATTGTGAAGTAGTCAATAATTAATACTCTGGCTGTCTGCTGGGGTTCTAGACCTGATTACCCTTGACATGCCTTCTTGATCAATATGCCTGATTCCCAAGATGTACCTCCCAGGTGGGACGTGGGGAAGGAGCTGTTCCCTGACTATCTTTTTACTTTGTCTATTTTCTACAGAATTTCCAGAATCTGAGCTTTACCAGCAGCCTTGTACTTAAATCATGCTACTTGAGACAGCAGGGAGAAAGGGATCAAAGCCTTCAGCTATGTTTGTAAAGTGGTGATTTCTCTCAATCTCTCTAAAAATTCTCATCAATTCTATCTGGTCTTCTCCAGGTGGACTGTAATGCAGCTGCAAGTCACACTTAGTCACAACATTTTGTTTTCTATATTGCTAGATATGTCCACAAGATTCATAAGTAGCTCAGGCGAAAAGATGTGAGGGAAACTATGAAGTACCAATGAAAGTGGCATTGGACTCCTTGTAGATTTTTGTAGGCACTACAAATTCCATGTATTTTTTAACAAAGGAACATGTAATTAGATATACAAGATATTGTAGGTGCTTATTATATCTACAAGATATTGTAGACAGACTACACATACGTACTTGAGTTCTGTAACATCTCCAACAAACAATGCTACTTCAGAAGTGCATATTCTTATTTTCTCTCAACCCATATAACTGTGTTTGGAACTTAAAAACCCCTTTCTTCAGGAAAGTGCTCCCTTTCAAATATACTCTTGTGCATTTGAAGGCTTTATCCCTCTAACTGCTGCTTTCACTGACAAATTTTCAAGGTAACTTGTACACTTATGTTCTTCCCTACACTCATCATACTTGCATCTGCATATTTGTGTACAATGTCCTCACTAAAAATGTGACTAAAAGTTAATAGTTAGACCCTGAAAGTTATCATGTCTAAAATCTGTTGGGCCTTATTTTTATTGTTTCTCTGTATCTGCAGGTGAATGATGTAGTTTGCTCTATTAAAATGCTGATGCAGAAGCTTTGCTTGAAAGACTAATCAGTCTTATTAAACAGACTATGAACAGATGTGAACATTCAGCACTTCAATTTCTGGGAAATTATTTCTAATTTCCTTTGGAGAATAATTTTGCTCTGTTCTTAGCTTTTTTCTGCCCCCACCCACAAATACATTGCTTTTTTTTTTTTTTGCAGTTGGGAACAATTTGAATCAGTTAACTAAAAAACCCAGACAATATCTGTTTAAAAAGTTGTGGAGTTTTTTTCTGGCTATACTGTACATCTGTAATTCCAACTACTTCAACTGCATGGGAGGCTGTTTCAAAGCAGCTTTCTTCGAGCCATCTCTAGCATTTCCTTTGTGTTACAGTTGGAGCCTGAACTAAGAATTTTCTCTTGCAACACAGTGACAGAGATTGAGCTTCAATGTTTAAATCTATTGCACAGTATTTCATTCTGGGGTCTAGATCTCAACATAGTACCATGTCACTTGCAGGATCTTGGCCTGCATACCTGAAAGATTAAAAGCTATTAGTTTTGGTTGCTGTTTCTTTTTTATCATGAACTGTTCTTGTGTTTGTGTTTTGGTCTTTTTTTGTGTTTAGTTTTTTTCTTGCTGTTTGTTTAGTATTTGCAAGAAATTTAGCTTATACTCTTGGTTAAAACTGATGTATATCCAAAACAGACACAACAAAATTATCTAAAGTCTTTGAGTTATACCTGATAAGATGTAAGAAGGTTGCAGGAGGGAAGACTGCCAATAAATATTGACATGGAGATATAATGCACCAATCTTGCCGTACATTACACACTTATAAATGGCTTTCAGTGCAAGGTGTATTGACTGAGTGTTCTTCCTGTTCTATTTTAAAAGGAGATGGGGAATAAAATATCCTGGCTGGGTTTGTGTGGTTTGTTTTTGGTTGTTGTTGTTTTTTAAATTTCAAATCTGTTCATCTCCTCTTTGTAAAGAAAGGATAAATTATTCATTTTTTTCTCTGTGTATTTTCATATACTAATGGAGATTTACTTCTTCCAAAATGCTGGAGAGATGTACAGAGAATGAAGGAGGACAGTCATGAGAGTGTGAATGTAGCATGTAGTTTGGTCAGGTGCCTACAGAATTGGGGGTTGCATCAAAGGAAGTGTAGCCAGCAGATCAAGAGATGATTCTGCCAGCCTAATTTGGTCTGGTGAGACGTCACCTGGAGTACTGTGCCCAGCTCTGGGGTCCCCACCACAAGAGAGATGCGGACCTGCTGGAGCAGATCCAGAGGAGGACCACTAAGATGCTAAGAGGACTGGAGTATCTCTATGAATTGAGTATGTTCAGCCTGGAAAGGAGAAGGCTTCAGGGAGACCATATAGCTACATTTCAGTATCTGAAAGGGACCTACAGGCAGGCTGTGGAAGGACTGTTTAGAAGGGCTTGGAGTGATAGGATGAAGGGCAGATGTTTGAAGGTAGGTAGATTTAGATTGGACAATGTGAACAGCTTGTCCAGGGATGCAGTTGAGGTCCTAGCCCTGGAAGCATTCAAGATCAGACTCAATGTGGCCCTGGGCAGCCTGATCTAGTTGTAGGTGCCCCTGGTCACTGCAGGGGTGTCACATAAAATGGCCTTTGGAGGTCCCTTCTAACCCAAAGCAGTGTGTGTCTGTGTGAATGACTGATAGTTTTCTGTATGGAATCTTCAAGCATAGTGTACTCTCAGATGTGAACAAACTATCCTTGCTTGACTCACATGAAACTATTTATTTTTATTTGTAATTAATAAGGTTTAAAAGTGCTTCAGCCCATGGAGAATGAGATGTTCTTCACTCCTATGTTTTTAATGTCCTTACAGAATTCTGGTGTTTCAATGCAAGCTCCCAAACCTTACTGATATCTCTGTTTATCTACAGCTAGGTACATGCTGAGAGCACACAGTATAGGTGCCTTCCTGTGTCTGATGAGCTTTTATGGCTCAATTGGTAGCTAACTCATGTCACTGTGTATGACCAGGTCTTGAAGCTGAAGGTGCTGAGTGCTCTAACTTTATTATCTTCACTGCTGTGGCAGCTGAAGGAGAAGAACATAAGTGCTCAGGCAGAAGCTAGCAGTATAAGGGGTACTTGGAACATCCTGTTGCCTGCCAAATGGTGGTTACATTTCATTCACTGTCAACTTTTGTACCTACAAGAATGGACAGCAGTGCACGTTTTGCTCTTCAGTGTTAATATTTATGAAGACTTCATTTTGCATTCAAAGTGTTCTGGACTAGTCATTGTGGAGTCTAACGCATCTCAATGCACCTCCCCACTATTAACTAGGGGCTGCAAACTACTGATCTAACTTGTAACTAGGCAGAGCTGCCCAAGAGGGATTCTGGAATGATTCTGCTCTATGCATGAGCAGAGGGAGTATAGCTTGAAATCAGGTTCTAATGGGATTGGGTGTTTGGGGATTATATAGAGTGATTATCTGCAGTAGATAACAAGGTCCAGTGAGGGAGGTAAAAATACACTGTCGGGCAAATTCTGATCAGTTCTAAATGCAAATAAATCTACAATGGCATTTCTCAGATCTAGCTATAGGCATCTCTATGAGCTTCAGCTTTTCCTTACTGGAGATTTTCTATAAAGCTAATGAAATACTGAATATTTTTCAGTTACCAATGTATAACAATCACACTTTGAAGAAAAGCTTGTCAGTTTTCTCAGTGATTGCTGGTGTGTCAGGCTTACTACTTTGAATATTGCATGCCCTCATCATGTTGGCACTGCCTTGAAAACAGCTGCAGGAACTCATAAACAGAGCTGAGTGATTATTTTCATTCTTCAAGTGTCACATTTTGAGGTACTGTGCAGTAGTATGCTTCACATCACTGCAGGTTTATACATTAAAAGAGTAACTTGTCACCATGATCTATATCCCATTAGTGTCTAGTCATCTTAGCAAGCACAGATGGCTGGCATATGAGAAGACTTATATTCTTTAATTCAGCAAGTCAAGAATAACCAAAATATCTTCTTCATTTAATGCTTGTTCTGCAAGTTATGATTTACCTTCCCCTCCCCCCGTTTGCAGTTGGAAGACAATTAATTTCTAAGAAAGCTGGAGAGGTACTTTTCAGGGTGTCAGGTAGTGATAGGGCTAAGGGGAATGGAGCAAAACTAGAAGTGGGTAGGTTCAGAATGGATATTAGGAAGAAGTTCTTCACCATGAGGGTGATGAAACATTGGAACAGGTTGCCCAGGGAGGTGGTATGAGTCCCATCCCTGGAGGTTAAAGCCAGGCTGGATGTGGCTGTGAGCAACATGATTTAGTGTGAGGTGTCCCTGGGAGCTGGAACTAGATGATCATTGAGGTCCCTTTCAACCCTGGTGATTGTGTGATCTGTTAACTAATATATTTATGAATAATATAATTCAAGAAACTATTTTCTTGAAATTATAATAAAAAGCAGCTGTTAGGGTTTGGGTTCTTTTTTTTTTTTTTTTGTTTGGTTGGTTGTTGCTGGGTTTTTTAGGCAAAAAGTCATTTTCAGACAAACAATTAGAATTAGCCAGGTTGGAAGAGACCTTTGAGATCAAGTCCAACCTATCACCCACCATTATCTAATCAACTACACCATGGCACCAAACGCCCCATCCAGTCTCCTCTTAAACATCTCCAGTGATAGTGACTCTACCACCTCCCTGGGCAGCACATTCTAATGGCCAATCACTCTTTCTGTGAAGAACTTCCTCCTAACATCCAGCCTAAACCTCCCTTGATTTCCTCCTTTTGATTTCCTACATTTCTATACTATCTGGTTTTGGAACATGAATCTCTGAGAAATATGAATCATGGGAATGTTTCTGACAGGGGACCCTGCTTCTTTCTTTTCTTCTTTCCCCTACTACACTGGGTTATTGATTCTGACAGGCGACCAACAGTAACTTTACTGAGCAGACTTTAAGAATCAAAACTGAACCTCAAGTTGCTAGACATGTGAAAGCTATGAGACTTTCTATCTAGTGTAGTTCTTACCCATAAATTACATATATATACAAAACTGCACCACACCATGCTAGTTTATTTTCCGCTCCTTAAATATTTAAATTATTTTTCACTGTCTTGAGAAACTTAACTGCACTCTTGAAAATAATATTTATAGGGAAGGACAGTTGAATATTGTTATTATCTTCTTGTCTGTTATTTTATTTCATAAATACTGCCTGTGACATATTCAGAATTGTTCCTCTTATCCCTCTGCCACACTTTGCTCCATATATTGCAATATTTCTACAAAGTCACCCTGTATACTTTGCAGCCAAAATATCTATTTGAAGAATTTATTTACCATAAGCAGTTTTTGAAAGCTTCTGAAGTAGTACTTGTGGCGGTTTGGGCTGGGTGCCCGCTGCTGCGGCCACATAAGATACACCTCTGGTGTCCCAAGGGTCCAGCCCGGGGGATGGACACAGAAAGCTGTGTATTTCATTCCTATAATGTCCTGCTCCCTATAAAAGCCACCAGCAAGGTCTCACACTTCCTCTTTCTTCTCTTGCTACCCTGTGGGAGATGCTCCCTATCTGGTAATAGAGGGAGAGTTATTTCTCAGCCTCTTGGGCCTGGCTAGGCATAATGCTGGGAGGAGAAGGGGGAAAGGCATATCATAGAATGCACTGGCTTGGAAGGGGCCTGTAAAGGTCATCTAATCCAACCCTCTTGCAGTAAGTAGCACATCTCTGACTACATCAGGTTGCTCAGCCTTGTAAAGCCTGAACTTGAATGATTCCAAGGATGAAGCCTCCACCATCTCCCTGGGCAACCTGTTCCAGTGTTTCACCACCTAACAATAAAGAACTACTTCCTGATGTCCAGTGTTTGTCTCCTCTGCTCTAGTTTAAAACCACTGACCCTCATCCTAGTGCTACATAGCCTTTCAGTAACAGATATTTTGTGTATTACTTAAAATTCGTGTAACACCTTGCTGCAGGTTACCCGATATGAGTCTCCTGAACTGCACTTTCTGCCATTGTAACTTTATTTCTGTGTGATTCAATAAGTAGCTTCAGGCATGTGGCAAAACTGGATTGGTTCACAGCTGGAGAGGACAAAATATAACAGTTTTCAGGATCTTCTTGTGTCCCTGGGGCTGTGGTACTTCAGGGGAAGTGTGCTAATTGTAATAGAATGCTCAAAAATTTGTTGCAATTTGCATTGTCAGTTCTTTTAAATCTTTGGGAACATTAAACTACAGCAACTCTCGTAGGCAATCTCTCCCCTTCATTAACAGCCCCTAGCAATTTTAAATCCTGTGAACCGTGAGCAGCTGTATAGTGCTGATGTTCAACAAACGCAAGCTACGAACAGTTTAATTTGGCACACTCTGCAACAATTTCAATAAATGCTATTTAAATACACTACCAGAGAAGCTCTATTTAGTTTCACAATACCTTTCTTACTGTTGTAAAATGACATTTATGGAGTACTGGAACAATTTGTCTGCAGCATGAGTTGTTGTTTGTTTGTTGATTTTTTAGCTCAATATTTGTGCTGTAAAGCATGCGTAGACTGACTTGTGCGAATCTTCCTCCCAGGCTAGCTTTCTAAACTGAGGTTTACTAAGTCAAATATGCTTTCTAACAAGTAAGTTTAAAAGAAATCTTTTGTGGCTTCCTGCTTGCTAAGCTATAGTTTAGCTACTAAGAACTTTCTAGACTCAAAAAATCCCTCTGTTCAGTACTCTGATTCCAGACTGACATCAGGGCTTGAACACCAAACCAATGCAGACTTGGAGAACAGAGATTCAATATTGCTGTTGAAAGCTTCCTGTTGCTTGACCTCTTGTACTGTGAATAGTAATTTCAATGAAATTAGGACCACTTAGGAAATAGGACTGCTTCCAAAATGTATTTATAGTTAAGAATGTCCTTGCAGGATTAGGAATTGCTTGTGTGTCCATCTAGAAGCTTTGCCAGTAGCCGATATCTTAATCATATGGAAAGGATATAAAGTATTGCTTAAATGCGCTGTGATAGACTCTTACTTATCTATTAGGCATGTTTAGGCAACAAATGGGTTTCGGTTTTCAGATATACAAATTACAGCAAAGGTAATGCTAGTGAAGAGACTTCTGCTGGCAGGAGCAACTAGTTTATTTCAGGACCTTCACAACCTTGTTAGTATAAGCTAATACAAATGTCTCTGTGTGTGGGGAGAAAACAATTCCTGCTGGTAGATGGCAGAGAGTATGCGAAAGATCAGCTTTTCTGAATGCAGGTGCTGACAGGTTAGTACAACCTGTCCTCTGTTTGTGGCTGGTTGTTATTTCTATACTTCTATTATACACAACTCATATTTTAATGGTATTCCTGCACACCTCATGATTTTATTTTTCCCCTCAGAAAATATTTCTTCAGTTTGTGCAGTGTTTTTTTATTTTCCTATTTAACATATGCTAGTGTAACAGCAGTGTCATACTTGGCGTGCTGTCAAGAGCGCCCTGGGCTGACCAAATGCAGGCTCTACATAATCATAAGGGACCTCTGGAGATCATCCAGTTCAACACTCCTGCCAGATCAAGTTCATCTAGAGCAGTTTTTGCAGGACTGCTAGGCAAGGTGATGTTTTTCTGTCACCAGCTCAGCTGGCTGAAATGGTACTTCAGGGTCAAGCCCTGGAGCACGAACAAATCACATCTTTCACGTGCTGCTAAAGGATGGGGAGAGAAAAGTGGAGTGCTTGCCATAAGGATGTATCAGATAGGAGAGGGGATTGCTGTGCTGCTGGCTGTATTCTGTGGGCTATGGTAAAATGAAGGTAGCTCCCTGCATGCAGTGATCCTTTCAGTAGTGCTGCGTACTGTCACTTGTTTAAGTAATGCGTATTCCTTCTTACTGTGGTAGCCCAGGAGGACTTGTGACTAGCTTGAAGCTGAAACAAGCAGAGAGCATAGCATAGATCTGTGTTCCCTTGGTCCAAAAATCCTCTGATGTTGGCAGAAGAGAAAATTAGCTCATGTTTTCTTTCTGTGTTATTTGCTTGATCATCTACTCTGGGTGGAATTGCATTTTCCTCTAAGCTCTGTTTGCTCTCTTTCTTCGTTCTCTTTCCCTTCTCCACACATAAGTAGTAAACAGGCATCTATCCTTTTTCCTCCATTGTTTTCTGAGCACAGCAGAAAGAAAAAGTAGTTTTCTGGCTTTGATAAGGCTGCAGCAAAGGGCTTTCAAGCTGAGGGATGTAGAGCAAGGTAGTTTGAGGATTACATGCAATAAGATTCTGCCATGCAGTAAACACCATACAAGATGGCACTTTAGAGTGAAACATGGATTAGGCTTACTGAGGACTAAAATCAGTATGATGGATCATTGCAATTGGATGCCAGAGGAGGCTGCTCTTCATGTTGATGGTATTTCACAGATGACAGAGTGCTATTTTTCTTCCATAAAGAAGGACTTATGTGAGTTACTTGTGCCTTGGCTAACGAAACAAATCAAAACATTTAGCCTGCTATAAGAATGCTCTGGCAGGGAATATGTTAGCACAATAAGGTAGTTTCATTCCATTTTTAATGCTGGATATTTTGCAAAGGAAGAATATCAGGTATAGCTTTCAGAGGTGGCTTAGATACCAACAGCTAAGTTACTTGATGTTTTAACACTTACTTAGATGTAGTTTACCACAGTTGAAGCACTTACTGCTCATGAGTCCATTTTGTCTTAAATAGGATATCAATAATATTGCTTTGTATGGCATTGACATTCTAACAGCTTTTCTCTGTTTAAATCTTTGCTTGATATACAGCCACAGCTGAATTGCAGCTTTGCTTTCTCTTCAGGAGCTGATTAATATGACAATTATTTGAAATAATTTATACTTGATAAAACACATTACCCTTTGCTTAGAGGTTGCATGCTGACATTCCTGTGATCAAAGTTAAACCAGCACAAGCTGTGATTTACCTGGCAGGCATTTTGGATTTCAGTTGACTTATTGGGTATAAGCATGTCGTAAACAACAGTAAATAGGCATAATTAAATTTTGGGTTCTGAAGGATGGCATTCTAAAGCATAATTTTTCCTTCTGCATCAATTTTGAAAATTAAATGGGTGTTAAATCTAGCAAATGTCAAAAAATATTATTATAATTTATTATCATGTTGCATTATTGCTAAAATGACAGCAGTTTGATTCATGCTCTTAGGCTGTCTTATTTTCCTGTTCTATTTAGCCTAACCTCTCTGTAACATGATTCTACTTTCCTCTGCTGTTTCCTGGTGCTGTGAGCTTGGAAACCAGTTTCTCAACCTTACTCCATTTCCCTCCCCCTCGCCCCCCCCCATGCTCCTTACTCTGTTCAATGGTCAGAAATGCTTCTCAAGATTCCACTCCAAAATCCTCCTTAAAACTTGATCCTCTTGTGGAGCCAGAGGCATGGTGTGTAAGGTTGCATGTTAATATCATCTATCCAGTTTTGAAATTTGTAGTGCTTAGTGCGCTCGTTGAGAAGGATTGTCAGTGCATTGTTTTGTTTTGTTGTAAATCTGACAGAATTAGTTAACTGCAGAATTTGTAGGGCTAGAGGGCTTGAAGCAAAGTTGTTTTGGTGTCAAGAGTGTGATTACTATTTAGCAAATGCACAGCTTGAAGTATGAGATCCAGATTTGATGTGTAAAAGAATTGTCAGCACTGCTTCCTGTGACCACTACAAACAGCTTAACTTCGGAGCCTTTGGCGTTTTCCCCGTTGGTATTGATCATGCAAAATGCTAATATCACAAAGAGCTCCTGTGTGCTAAAGAGGGCAGTGTACACATTTTGTATCAATACCCTGATTAACGCTGACATGAGGCTTATTAACGTCTCTGGGATGACAAGGAAAGCTGTACACTTGGTGATTCAGGGTGGGAGATTTAAGGTCATTCTTCTGGGCCAGTTGAAAATGCCATATGGGTCTGAAGGAGGTGAGGCTTAGAGGTTATTTAGATAATCAATTAGAAGAGATTCAACAGCTGTTTAAAGAGACCTTAATTTTCTCTGCATATGCTTTTGCTTTTGAGTCCTCTGTTCTGTGTTTGGACAATGTCAACACTGAGGGCCAAGTCTAGCTTGTTCCACTTGTGGCTACTACCAGGTGAGATCAGAACATCTGGGCTCCACTGGAAAATACTTTTATACTTCTAACTAAGCTAAGAATGCCAACAGAAGACTCCTGATAGGAACAGTGGTGTGCTGTAGATAAAAGGAATTACGATTACCAGATAACGATGGACACTGACTCAGACGTTCGATGCCTGATCTTCTGTCATGTTGACAATTTTCATACAAACTAGTGTTCTGCTTAACAAAAGCAACTAGTGCTCTGCTTGTGAAGGGAAAAGATTCTTTTTCTTCTTAGATTATTCTTCTTATTTGATTAAAATGAACCTCTGTGCTCTACAATTCAGTTTCTTGAACTCTGAAAGTATTCAACACTTTACCCATATAAACATAGTGTCTCTTTCAATACCACCAACTGTGACAATGATCCTTTGGAAGAATGGGAGAGAAAAAGAGAGCTTTTTCTCTCTCATGCTGACCTCCTTGATAGTTTGCTTTTAAGAATTATTAATGTAATTTCTGTTATCATTTTATTCAGTTAAGAACTGCAACTAATAAAAATGTAATGAACTTCAGAAGGTTTTAGTCATACTCATGTCTATAAAGTGCAAATCCAGATATAGAGCACTGATAGCAGAAATTCTTTTGGTAGAGGATGAAAACAGTTGATTATAGGCTTTGTCTCACCTGCTGAGCTATAATTTTAGATTAGTCATTAGAGATCCACTGCAGGGAATTAGTCTGCCTGAGAAAGATAGTCTTTTGTGTCTGGACGGTATCTCATTCCATAGTCCTTCTGTAGTTCCTACCTGACCAGTAGGGAGACAGTTTTCATCAAAGCCATCTCTAAATGAAAGAATAGGGCAACATTGTCTGGCAACATACAGATTGTAATTAGTTTTCCCTACAGGTATCTCTGCTATTCCAGTGAACAAGGAATTTCCACACGTTCTAAGGAAGGATTATTTTTAAAAAAAAAACTAGGAATCTGTTTCTCTGAATGTAGTGTCAGTCTGTTCTCTTTTGCTCTCCATCTGCTTGGTGGATAATCATCAAATAGCATCCTAAAGTATTTGAGAATTTGTCTGCAGTGGGTGCAGTATCTGATCTTATGTCTTTAATGATTGAATTTTATTAGAAGCTTTGTGGACAGACAGATAGGGGAAGGATATGAATATGGATTTCCATGGTATCTCACTACAAAACTCGTAACAGAAAATCCAAAGTGCTTTACCAGGACACTTTATCTGAACAAAAGGAAGAATTTCTTTACAATGAGAGTGGTAAAATACTGGAACAGGTTGCCCAGGGATGTGGTTAAGGCCCCATGTCTGGCGACATTTAAGATCAGACTTGATGTGGCCTTGGGCAGCCTGATCTAATTGGAAGTGTTGCTGCTCACTGCAGAGGTGTTGGATAAGCTGACCTTTGAGAGTCCCCTCCAACTTGATGCAATCTGTGTGAACAACTTCACAATTTTATATTTTTGGCTAAGCTCTTATAAGGCTACCAATCTCTTGGGCCTGTGGGTTGCAGCATTCTTGATGTCTACCTATTTGCTGCTTGTGGCTTATTGGTTATGGTAGTAACATTAAATACTTGACAAAGTCATATTGAATACAGTGTAGAGACTTGAAGTACCCTGATCGCATTATGATGCTTTACAAGGGGAGACCTCTTCTCTTTCTCCAACTACCTGAAAGAAGATTGTGGTGAAGTGGGTGTTTGTCTCTTCTCCCTAGTAACAATTGGTAGGACAAGAGGAAACAGCCTCAAGTTGCTCTGGGGAGGTTTAGGTGGAACTTTATAAGAAACTTCTTCACTGAAAGGGTTCTCAAACATTGGAGCAGGCCTCCCAGGGGAGTGGCTCAATCCCCATCCCTGGAGGTGTTTGACAGGTGCACAGATATGGTGCTGAGAGACATTGCTTAGTATCAGACTTGTCTGATAATGGTTGGAATCTGTCTTGAAGATCTTTTCCAAACAAAATCATTCTATGATTCTATTCTAACAAAGAATGAAAGTCCTGTGTTATCTTCAAGATGACAACTTTTGAATGGTTAATGTTCGGAAGTCTCACCTGAGCATTTTTTTGAAAGTATGAACTCATTAAAATGTGAAACCTTACAGGATTGTTACTCTTCTGACTGTAAAGTCTTGGTTCCTTTCCATTTATCTGGAAAGATGTTGGATTTTCAGTTAATCCTTATTTATTGTCCAGGGAGGTGGTTGAGGCCCCGTCCCTGGAGGTGTTTAAGACCAGGCTGGATGAGGCTCTGGCCGGCCTGATCTAGTGTGGGGTGTCCCTGCCCATGGCAGGGGGGTTGGAACTGGATGGTCCTTGTGGTCCCTTCCAACCCTGACTGATACTATGATATCAAGGTAACTAGGTGTTCTATGTAGTATATCACAGATTCATAGAATCATTTGGGTTGGAAGAGACCTTAAAGATTAACTAGTTCCAGCCTCCCTGCCATAGGTCACCTTCCATGAAACCAGCTTGCTCAAGGCCTCCGTACAGCTTGGCCTTTAAAACCTCCAGGGAGGGGGCGTCCACCACCTACCTAAGCAACTTGTTTCAGTGTCTCACTACCCTTACTGTAACTGAAACTAATTAACTGAAAGTAGTTTTCTCCATATTTTTGATGTTTTTTGAAAAATCTTTTTGAATAATTAACCTGTTTTGTGAAGCAGCTCTTGTTGACAGAAGAAACAAACAAGCTGTCAGTTGAGTTCAGCAGTATAAAGGTAACTTACATTCTCTGTGCACGGGGTGAATGATCCTCAGGTCTGGCTAAAATGAATAAATCATTAAGCCAATATTCTGTCTTCCTGTGGCATGAATATGTAACAATTATTTGTCTTGATCTTGCTGCTACTTACATTGTGTATTGCTTAGTAATTGAAGTGTGCAGATGAAAATAGCAGACTCTTGCTCACTCAACAGAAACTTCGGTCTTGTTATCCCAAGAATGAGTCACAATCTACATCCTGAAGCTAAAATACCTTTTGAAATGTAGTGGTCAGCCAGTTAAATTTCAGTGTAAACATCACAATTTCATGTTTTTTATTTTGGGTTTTCACAGAAAAATAAGTGGACTCTGTCTGAAAGATCTTTGTGAATCCTGTGACATGGTTTTGTACTTAGTCCAGTTGTACACAAACTGAGAAACCTATGAAAGCTCCAGATAGGGCAGGTCTTTAAAGTGGACTTGAGCAGCATGGACCTCCAGTTGTACCAGAGTAACTTCCTGCAAGTTCAGATAGAGCTTTTTCAAGTTTATTGCTCTGTTTTGGTGATTAAAAGCATTGCCTTTGATTTCAGGATTAAAAAACAAAACAAAGCAAAAAAACAACCCCAAAACAAACAAACAACCACCCTGATGTTTTAAACAGGTCCTTACAATAAACTCACATCGCTGCAACCAGAAATGTTTTAGCTACCTGATGCTTGAATTTGAGGCTTTAGCAGGCAGTGCTGAAATATGCTTTGTACACGCTTCAGAAAACAGAACACAGGAGGCTTCAATTGCTTCAGGGTTTGATCTATGGTTCATGACCTGCCTTGTTTCACACTCTGCTTCAGAGCTTCAGCAAAAGCTAGTTTTAGCCATAAGTGAATCAAACCCCTGTCACCTTTGTAAGCAATGTGAAATTATATGAATTAACATCCTCAGAGTGGAGCAGAGAAATTAACTGAGGGGTTATTTTGGCTGTAGGTTTGGGGTTGTGTTTTTAATTTCCAACTGAGGGGAGACATAGTTTTAAAGTACAGTCTTAGCTTTCTGGAGAAACTGGCTTAAATGAATACAGTAGGTCACCTCAGTTTAATCCAGAACTGCATACATGCTTACTACCACTGATGTGTGCTGTAGTAGGGTGCAAAATACAAATGCTTGCTTATTTGAGACCTGCATTCAGCCCTGAGTTAGCTTTCTAGTGCTGGTAAAGACTAGTCCTGGAACAGTAGCGCTTAGTGTGTGTGATTACTTTATACTGGATAGTGTAATATGTTTGGATTATTGGTGAATAGATACAGGGTGAATATTTTTCAGTAGTCCAATAGCTTTTATTTTATTTTTGATGTTTTATTGTTTGAACAGTTTTGGAGGCATTGCATGTGAAAGTCAGTTGTCTGAGGGCACATTAAAGAAAATTACGTCTGAAGCTTGTAAACACAGGAGTTGATTTCCAGATGGTTAAAGGCAGAAATATTATAAGCAGATATTTTTCCATGTGTATCTGACAATTATGGCTGTGATTACTTGTAGTGAATAACTAAGAAACCCCTTCTGTTGTTGACAGTGCCTCAGGTTACAGCTTGGTTTTTCTTAAGTTTCCTTATCAGATAATTGAAATAAAAACTTGGAATTCCTTACTATCTTTATGTGACTATTGAAATGAAAGTAATTAAACAGCATTTATGAATGCAGTTGACCTCAGTCTGTTAATAAATCCCAGTAAATGTTAGCTGGGAAATTGAACGTAATTAGTGTGCTAATTTCTGCAGTTTGGAAATTTAATAGAAATTACTCTAACTTCTGCTTCATGCAAAGATTTAATATAACAGACTGCCTGGACCAAATAATCTGCTGGAGAAGCTCTGGGTGAGACCAGACCCCTGTCTGTGTCTAGTTTTCTCATGAACATTTCTAGTAACACTGGATGCACAGCTCAGCCTGGTCTGTCCCACTTACAAAAAGATTATCCTACTTCTAAGTATTTTTTTTTCCTGCCTTGGTGTGTCCACAAAGGGTCTGTGCTTTCTTCACTATAACAGATTTAGCCAACATAAATAGGTATTAAGGTTTTTTTTTTTTCTATTTTTTCTTCAAGAATCACAGAATGTTAAGGGCTGGAAGGGACCTTGAAAAATCATCCAGTCTAACCCCCCTGCCAGAGCAGGATCACCTGGAGCAGATCACACAGGAACACATCCAGGCAGGTCTTGAATATCTCCAGAGAGGGAGACTCCACAACCCCCCTGGGCAGCCTGTTCCAGTGTTCCATCATCCTTATAGGGAAAAACTTTTTCTTCCTGTTTCCTTGGAACTTCCTATGCTTCAACTTCCATCTATTGCCCCTTGTGCTGTCTTTGGGCATCACTGAGCGGAGCCTAGCTCCATCCTCTTGGCACTCACCCTTTACATCTTTATAAACATGAATGAGGTCACCTCTCTGTCTTCTCCAAACTAAAGTGCTCCAGCTCCCTTAGTCTCTCCTTGTAAGGAAGATGTTCCACTCCCTTAATCATTTTTGCGGCTCTGCACCGAACTCTCACAGCCAGTTCCCTGAGATCCTTCTTGAACTGAGGGACCCAGAATTGGACACAGTATTTGAGATGTAGCCTAAACAGGGCAGAGTAGAGGGGGAATAGTAATGTGGTACCAATGAAGACAGCAAGCAATTATGTTAGTCTAAATATATCAGGATTATATTTTTAAATGTTACTCTTAGTGTTGTACCATGAACTTGCAGAACAGACAGCTGGTTTCAAGGTTAATAGCTATTGTGAAATTTGGAAGAATTGTGAATGTCCCTTGCTAGAGTTCCACCTCTTTTGGTCTGGCCACTAAGTTGATAATGTGTAAACCACAAACTTTCATTTATGCATCACAATTACTTTGTGAGTTTTTTATTGTCCTGAAATATTTCTCTTCATGATCAGAATTACAGACTACCTTTCTCAAATACTGTAGCAGTCTGTAATAAATAAACAAGGGAGGGTTTTGGAGTAAATTGGTATAGTGCAGTCAAAAGCCATTGACAGAAACACTTCCAGGTGTTTTAAGAAAGTTAAATGGCAATCTAGCCTGAAGTGGTTGAAACAAGAGGGTTTGTGATGTGAAATGAAAGCTGTCAATTTAGGTGTAGTTATGGGACGTGGTTATGTCCACTAATGTCCCTGCAGTTTATGTTAAAAGAGAATATATACAGCTCCTGTTGCACTGGTCTTGGGAGAAATTTTGGTCTCCGACATGTTGCAGGCAAGTGCTATCATAATAAGGTGAGTCTGTGTGGTCACCTAGTACTGCATGATCAGAGACACCGTGGGGGTGAATCTCCATAGATACTTAGACAATTATTACACTAAACAATGGGCAATTAACTGGCCAGCCTCTTTCCTTTGGAGTTTTGTAGGCAGTTCTTTTTCCAACTATGATTTAAATTCTGCAAAGCGCAGACTAATTCTCTTAATCTCCATACCAATTTTACTCCAAGAAGAGTCCCCCAAGTATTTCTCACAGGTGCCACAGCATTATGTTTCCTCTAAAATTTCCATGGAAACATGAGGAAATTTTTTTTCACTGTGAGGGTTCTGGAACACGGGAACAGGCTGCCCAGGGGCATTGTGGAGTCTCCCTCTCTGGAGATATTAAAACCCCACCTCAACGTGTTCCTGTGTGATCTGCCCTTCGTGACCCTGCTCTGGCTTGGGGGTTGGACTGATTGATCTTTGAGGTCCTTTCCAGCCCATAACATTCTGTGATTATTTTTGTTTCACACTTAAGGAACAAAGTACTGTTGAATATCTGTTTTAATGCATAGATTTGTTTCTCGAGGAAAGTGCATCAACTTCAGATCAAAGACTTTATTCTGCTGTAAGTAATCAAAGTAGATTCAAGAGATGTGAGGAAGTTCTTCACCATGAGAGTGGTGAAGCCCTGGAATGGGTTATCCAGGAGGGTGGTTGAGGCCCCATCCCTGGAGGTGTTTAAGACCAGGCTGGATGAGGCTCTGGCTGGCCTGATCTAGTGTGGGGTGTCCCTGCCCATGGCAGGGGGTTGGAACTAGATGATCCTTGTGGTCCCTTCCAACCCTGACTGATACTATGATACTATGTTTTCATCATTGATTTTGTACATTCTCTTGTAGTGTTTTGACCATGAATGTGCTGTATGTGTTAGAGTTTAATCTGTGCTTTGGAAGAAGAACATGGATTTCGGTTTGTTGCGCTTTAACAATTTGCATGGAGATATTGGTGTCCATTTAGAGTACATGAATAAGAATCTTTAAGGATATAAGCCAATCTACTAGTAAAGGAAGGCAGGGAAATTTTGGGCATGTATGTCACATGGATTAAAGCACAAGTACTGACTGTAACAAGATGTCATGCAGAGTATTTTGATCTTGTGCATGTCAGCAAATCACACCACACATGGAACTTTTTTGAGCAAAAATAGCACAGCCTTAGGCAATATTAATGGCCTTAGGTGGTGATCAATAGCAAATATAATATACGTAAATATTAGCGTTGTCTGCATGGTAAAAGCATGTTAGCTTAATGCATTTTTAACGTAATTTCTAGAGCTTGAAGTAATTAGGTTTGAATATCATCTGTCTCAAGCAAATAAAAGCTTTCAGTGTCAAAATACTAATCCAGTTCAAGAACAATTTGGAATGAAAGACATCATGTCCTTGATGGTTTTGGTGCTAATGATACACTCTGCACCTGGCACATTCTGTCAGCACAGTATGTAATTCTTCTTAATTGAAGAGTAGTTTGTACATCTATTTCTCTGGTGATCTTTCCTGTCTGCCATACAGTGTTCTTCAGTGTTCAGTTCATCATGCAACTGCTTATCCTTTCATGTGATCAACGTGAACCCGGTGAGATGAAATGAATAGGGAAGAGGGTGTTGTGGAAAAGTATATGACTTTGGATAATATGTGATAATTTTCAAGAGCATCTGGAAGTTCTGTAACTGAATCTCTAAATGAAGTAATTTAATCAATGCCATTTGAGGCACTCCAGTAGTCTCTGCTCAGTAACAGAAAAGGTTGTGAAAGGAAGGCTCCATAGCATACAGCATTGGGTGTTGTGAAGTGAAAGGCAGCATGATACCTATTGTCTCCCTGTATTTTTTTTTTCCTCTAACTGCCTATATCTCAGTGGTCAAAACAAATAGTTACACAGAAAAATTGGTAGTGACCCTAGGGTTTGGCAGTTTTGTCTTTTGCTTCTTCTTTATTCTACTTCTCCCTGGTGTGTGTGATAATTCCTGGTGACTGCTGAACTACAGCATGTCTGTGATGAATAAATATGATAGAGTGAAACATTTCCCTCAGTCTCTCCTTGTTAGCGTGGAGAGGAGGTGACTAAGTGGTGATCTCATCAGTGTTTATAAAGATGTGCAGGGTGAGTGCCAAGAGGATGGAGCCAGGCTCTGCTTGGTGATGCCCAATGACAGCATAAGGGGCAATGGGTGGAAGTTGAGGCATAGGAAGTTCCGTGGAAACATGAGCAAAAACTTTTTCCTTGTGAGGGTGGCAGAACATTGGAACAGGCTGCCCAGGGGTGTTGTGGAGTCTCCCTCTCTGGAGATATTCAAAATCCACCTGGATGTGTTCTTGTGGGCTGGTATAGGTGATCCTGCTCTGGCAGGGGGGTTGGACTTGCTCTTTCAAGGTCCCTTCCAACACCTAAAATTTGATTCTGTAATAAAGTGCAGGAATCCTTGCCATTCAGGGCACTGGCTAAATAATCAATGTCTTTGAAAATGTCCCAAAATGTATTTCATGTATCTCATCAAGCTGTTCCTTTAGTAATGTGTTTTTCTTCATAGGCAATTGGCATTATACAGTGGTTTCAAAGGTTTATCTTCTCTTTTGTCCCTCTGATATATATTTTTCAGCTGTGTTGCGGTATATGGACATTTGAGCTGTACAGATGTTCTGCATGCAGAACAACTATTACAAATACACTCAGAGTTAGTTCAGCAAAGGAATTTCCAGGCACTGTTAAGAAATAAAAGAAGCTGGCTTGCTATTCTAGTCCTAGCAGTAAGCTCTGAATTCCTCATGACGGTGACCCATGCAGTTTTGCAATTATAATTGGTGTTTTGTTTTGTTTCTGGGCAAAATAGAGAAATAGACATATTTAAAAAACTACTGGGCCCCCTGAAATCCTAGATCATGAATTTCAGAGGATAAAAAAAAATTTTGCTACTTACAACATACAGTAATCATTGTGACCTGCTTCTTTGAAGATGTGTGGAAAATTCTTGGGGAAATACAGGGATACTGCAGAACCTGTCCATAATTTGTTGTGTCAGTGTGTGAGGTTTTTAATCATTAAATCATAGAATAGTTAGGGTTGGAAGGGATGTCCAAAGGTCATCTAGTCCAGCCCCCTTGCAGTCATCAGAGACATCTCCCAACTATATCAGGTTGCTCAGAGCCTTGTCGAGCCTGCCCTTGAATATCTCTAGGAATGGGGCCTCAGCTACCTCCCTTGGTAACCTGCTGCAGTGTTCCTAACACCCTCATGGTAAAGAACTTGTTCCTAACATCCAATCTTAATCTACTCTACTCTTCTTGCTCCTTGTCATATCACTACAAGCCTTTGTAAACAGTCTGTCTGCATCCTTCTTGTAGGTCCCCTTCAGGTACTGGAAGGCTATTATGACTCCCTGGAGTCTTCTCCAGACTGAACAACCCCTGCTCCCTCAGCCTGTCCTTGCAGCAGAGGTGCTCCAGCCCTCTGATCATCTTGGTGGCCTTCCTGCCTGGACCTGCTCCCTTCAGGTTCTGCTTGTGTTGAGGGCTCCAGATCTGGACACAGCACTCCAGCTGGAGTCTCACCAGAGCAGTGTGAAATGGCAGAATCACCTCTCTCGATCTGCTGGCTGTGCTTCTTTTGATGCAGCACAGAATACAATTGGTGTTCTGGGCTGCAAGTGCACCTCATTGGCTCATGTTCAGCTTCTGATAAGAAGCTTGGGATACACCAGAACTCCCAAGTCCTTTTCTGCAGGACTGCTTGCAATCTCATCATCCTCTAGCCTGTATTGATATCTAGGATTGCCCTGACCCACATGCGGGACCTTGGGCTTTGCCTGACTGAGCCTCATGTGATTCTGCTCAGCCCGCCTGTCCAGGTCCCTCTGGATGCCATCTTGTCCTTCAGTCTCATCATGCACACCACTCAGCTTGGTATCATCTGCAAACTTGCTGAGGGTGCCCCTGATTTTTCTGTCTATATCATTGAAAATATGAAGAGCACTGGTCCCAGTACAAGTTCTTGACAGACACTGTGTCATCCATTTCAGTCTGGATGTGAAGATGTTGACCACTCCCCCTTGGATGCAATCATCCAACCAATTCCTTATCCACTGGACAGCCCACCCATCAAATCTGTTTCTCTCAAACTCCCTGTGGCAATGACACCAAAGTCTGTAGTTAGGAGCAAAGTGAAGAGAACAATTTACAGATGTTAATGGAACAAAGAATTCATCCTTGTGATTCCATTGCCTGAATGATTTCTGATATAAGCAGTACACACTTTAATGATGATGCTGAAGAAAATGAAAATAGGAATGACTGAATTGGCACTTTCAAAGCAAGGTGGAAGGGATTTGTTTCCTTATGTGCTTGAGCAATTTCCCTGCTGGGAGACATGCAAGATGCTATGGAAATAAAAAGCAAGCTCTTCTCTGTGCTGGATTTTGGTTACCTTTTCAAGGAGAGTGATCTTCAAAATAGGTCTGATGTTCCATCACACTTCATAATCTTCCTACTCTTTTATGTTAAAGCAGCACTAATATCAGTTGTGATAAACTGAAATGTTACTTTAAATACTTTAATTTCTGCAAGGAAGAAATAATGTTTCATCAACTCCAAGTTTTGAATGTTGTCAGTCAGGGCTGGTTAGTGCAGGCTGCAGGTTTCCTGAGCCAAATTCACACATGCAGTCTGAACATACTAATTTGAGTATTAGATGGCTTGTATTTAATTACAGCTTAAGTGCCTAAATCATGCTCTTTTATTTTAAGGTATGAAAATCTGTTCATTCTGTCTTAGCTTGGATGATTATCTGAACTTCAGATCTGCCTCTCATGAATTTTCTTGAATGATTAAATGTACTGATCAACTTCACAGCTGGGGATGATGAAATTGAGCAGTCCTTTTATGGACTTGGGAGTACTGGTAGATGAGAAGTTGGACATGAGCCAATAGTGCTCACTTGCAGCCCAGAAGGCCAGTTGCATCCTGGGCTGCTTCAGAAGAAGCTTGGCTAGCAGGTCAAGAGAGGTGATTCTGCCACTCTGCTCTGGTGAGACCTCATCTGGAGTACTGAATCTGGATCTGGAGCCCCCAACACAAGAGAGATGGGAACCTGCTGGACCAGGTCCAGAGGAGGACCCCAACGATTATCAGAGGGCTGGAGCACCTCTCATGTGAAGACAGGCTGAATGAATTGGGGCTGGCCAGCCTGGAGAACAGAAGGCTCCAAGGAGACCTTATAGTGGTGTTTCAATATCTGAAGTGATACAGGAAAGCTGGGGAAAGACTGCTTAGAATGGCTTGTGGTGATAGGACAAGGAGCAATGATTTTAAACTGGAGCAGGGTAGATTTAGGTTGGACATAAGGAGGAAGCTCTTTACAATGAGGGTGGTGAAATACTGGAACAGATTGCCCAGGGAAGTGGTTGAGGCCCCATCCCTGGAGACATGCAAGGTCAGAGGGAATGTGGCTCTGGGCAGCCTGATCTAGTTGAAGGTGTCCCTGCCCACTGCAGGGATGTTACAGAAGATGACCTTTGAGGGTCCCTTCCAGCCTGATGCAATTTGTGAATTTCACATTCCTCAACCTATACTCCATGGAGGGGGAGGGAGAAAGTTCAGAAACTTAAAGAAACCTTGCAGAAATATTCTCATTGGCATCTCTGTTATGGTTTCAGGACTCTTTCATTAAGTAATTTTGTGGCATTTTATTCCTTTTAGTTAATGCACCAGACTCAGTGGTCCGTGACTGTATTCATAAGTGAGTTGTTCTGCAGCTTTGTGGATTTTTTTGCCTGCCTTCATATTACTGACTCTCCTAAACCTGTTTTTACACTGACAAATAGAAGAAGGGGAGTTTTATGTAAATTACCAAACAGGACTTCGAAGTTCAGGGAAATCTGTACTTGAAAGACCATTTTCCAATTGCAGCTGAAGCATAACCCTTAATGTATGAGATATGTAGGTATCAGAACAGTCTGCACTCTGCACAGCACTGGCAGATGCTGTTTTCATAATATTGGTGCTATTCCTTAAATACTAACTGTAATGCCTGCCAATTTCCTTGGAGCAGACCATATTTTTTTTTTCCATAGCGCCTACATAATCTCATGCAGTGACTTGAATCCGGCTTTCTGTGAATAAACAGGGGAAATCCGTTTTCAAGAAGTTCTGTTTGGAAGAGGAAACTTCAAATTATTTTGCTGTTATGGCAAGGGTGCAGCTCAGATGAAAATAGTCTGTGTAATACCGAGTTTCTTGGAAGTTCCCCATCTGTGGGGAGTAAAAGCAAGTTTAATTTCATGGAAGCAAATCCACTTTTTCTTCTCATGTCTGTGAAGCTTACACAGATACTTTGTTTTCCCTCATTTTTTTCCTTCTTTCTGTGGAGCTGTTTATATCAATGACTGTTTTCTTTGTAAGACCACAACAAAAAGCTTATAATTATTTCTTCAGGGTGTACCTTGTAAATGCAAAAGTGGATCACCTATTGCCTGTCCTTGGGAGGCTATTCAGTGTCCTTTATGTCATACTTGAGAGTTTATAGCAGGCTGGTTTGCTTTCAGACAAAATTGTTCCTCAGAAAGTTAAGAAACACAACTTGTGTGAGTTGTGGGTTGTTTTTCTTTCCTTCCCTTTGGGAAGGGGGGTGGAACTAAAGAGGTTCAGCAGCTACAAAAATGCTCCAGCTCCTTTTATTTCTTAATTCCAAGGCAAATATGGGTGCTTTTGGAGAGGAGGATGCTCATGCCTTCTAGTCTTCATGACGGCGGAGTTGGGACTTTTTCCCCAGCAGCGGAAGCTTCCATCATGTTAATTATAACAGAGCTACAATCCCCATGCTAGTCACAGTTTACTTGCTGTGGCTTTCAGCAATCCACGGGCCAGCCTGAGGAGGCACTACTTGGGCTGCAGCAGGGTGGAACCATGAGGGATAGACACAAAGGCGACAGCCAAAGATAGTAATTTTGAAGTGCTTGACAACAGAAGGCATTTTTAGGATAACAAGTGTTGTGGAACTGGAACTTCATTACTTTCTGCTTAATGAAAACAAGGTAAAATTATTTTGAAGGGAAATTAATTGTCCCACTTGCAGAACTGTCAACCAGTTCTCTGCCTGTCATTGATGATAGGAAGGAGGAGCACAGCAGGACTATTTGATTCCCAGTTTTACTCTCCCTTTTTATCTGGTTCTGTTTTCACTTATTTGTATGCTGCCTTATTCTTTCTCTCTGTAAAAGAGCAACTTTGTGTTCCCTGTTCATCTCCTGAGTGCAGTGAGAGTGTTGCTGTGTTCCTAGTTCTTGTTCTGACAGCACCTGTAATAAAACAGAAAAACAGTGGTCTGACTGTGCAGAATAAGTTCTGACTGAGCCTAGGAACAAGTCAAAGCAGTAAAGTGAGATTTACTATGCATTGGATTTGCTGATAGGAGCTGTTGTTTAGTCTGACAGACAAGAAAAAGGAGGAGTTGGGGGAAGAGGAGGAGAGTGAAATGGGAATAGAATAAGGTTGTTTTTAGCTTAGCATACTGTATTCACTACTAATGTCCTGTACTCTAGGGTAGTAAAATTTCATCTTCAATTTGCTTTCTCACGTCTGTAAGAAGCATTTTATGGGAGCTTAGGACAAATTACTTAGTGCTGCTATATTGCTTTGTAAAGACTGAATTATTCACTTAGTTAAAGGTTACTTAGAAATTATGAAAAGGTACCATGAAACAGCTGTCACTGCTTCCCTGAGAAGGGAATGTGGTTCAAGAAAATGCAGTTGCAGTCTTCTCAGCATACTTGCAAGCTAATTTTCTCTGCTAGCATCAGGTGAGAGTTACCTTGTAGATAACAAACAACGAATGAGTGATGAAATATTCAATATTACTTTTTCACAGCTAGGAATATTTCCATTTTTTACACGCAACTTTCTACACTTTCAGTGTTCTCACATATACATATTCTCAGCTCTAGATAAATGTCAGTCTGATCTGAGTTGAAGTAATTTTTATGCTGAGTTTAGATACATAACAGAAGTTTTGGGGGGGTTGCGTAAAAATTTGCTAGATGCTAAAATCCAAGTTGATGCTTAATCTTTTGGGGTCATTTTCTTCAACAGACCACGTGTTGTAGACTGACACTAAAATTTCTTTTTGTTTTTCTTAAACTATATTTTGAGTCGGGCTACATCTCCTTTTTGAAACTGCAGTCTAAGTCAGAATAGTAAATGGAAGAGAATGGGAACCAGGATCTGCAATCCCCAATGTGACACTTCTGGCTTTATGCAAGTCGCTGAAATTCTGCCTCAGATGCCCATAAAATGGCATAACATGTCCCTTGCATATCAGGCTGTCTTATGAAATGATTAATACCTGTAAGATTTTGCAGAATGCTTCATGTTACTGCATTTTGTTGAAGCTCTGTCTCAACTCCTTACCATTCTCCTGATTTCTGGTTTCCCAGCCATGATGGAGGGAAGGAATTAATTCTCTTTCAGAAAGGTAAAAGTCTAAAAAAACTCCGTTTAGAGCAATATTGTCACATAAATACTGGTTTGCAAACGGAGAATGTCTGGGCATTACCAAGTAATTAAATGATCCTAGGGAGGTCTCTTATTTTTCTTGTAAAAAATCTGATAGGTTAAGCATGTGCCAGATGCTGAGGAAGATAGGAGAGCAGCAATCTCATTACACCTTGTGATACATCCATTGCAGAATGCTTGTGTAATTTTTAGCCAGTAGATTTTGTGGCTCCTACAATGCAACTTCAACCCTGTTCTGGAGCAACTGTGTGCTATAGGAGTTCTTTCTATGTAGCCCATGTATGTACTTTCTATGTATTATTGAAAGTACAGGTGGGTTGTTGTGGACATAATGTAGGATGTCTATTGGCAAGCTTCAATGGCAGGTTTGAAACTATGTTATAGAACTTTCACTGCAGTTCTCTTAAATTTTGTGCCTCTGTTCTGATCTCAACATAAAATGTGCCTGGTTTGGAAGAATTCATAAGTGATTTGCTTACTCTCCAGCAGCCAGAGCAATGTTGAGTATTGGCTGGATAATCTTATGTAGACAACTGTGTCTGCAGAAATGAGTGGAGACAAACCGTGATATGCCTGTAGCCTAGATGGAGCAAATGCCATCAGAACCTGCCAAATGCCATAAACTCACCAAACATAATAAGACTTCTGTAAGGAAATCTGTCTGTATTGGAAATTCAAGTTAAGTCTGAATGCTGAGCGGTGTATGTGATTTGAATTGAACAGGTACCACTTCATCAGTGAGCCTTGGAAATACAAAGCCAAAGCATTAATCTAACCATTAGTTTTCAGAAAACGTTCTCTGTGTGTATATTAAATGCTAATTTTAATCAGTATAAGAGACACCTAAACTAGCTGTGGAACTCCAGTCCCCTTGAGAGCAATAGGATTTACAGTGTGGCCTGTTGTCTGATGAGCTTCCTCAGTAGTCATGTAGGGAGGTTCTTAAATGAGCACGCATTGGATTTTGGAGGCTTGTGACTTTGAAAATGTTTCCAGCTGTTTCTTTGAACTTGAAAGTCTGAAGACTGTAAGTTTCTAAGTCTTCGGGCATTTGTTGCTATAGAAATCTTTTCTTGTGCTGCTGTATGTTGAGGGTACTAATGTAACTCCTGATCAGATAATAGTATGAAATCCTAGGAGTAAGAACTTAGTATAAGTAAAGTAACAAAGTGGTTGTGTGCTGTTACACCATGTGGAAGACAGCAATGTGTGCTACAGGCATTATTTGCTGTGATGTGTGAGGGAAGCATTCCCTTTGTGTTGCCGTTTTTATCTGCCTGTAATTGCTGTCAGCAGTCCTTCAGAATTATTAGTTATAAAATAAAGCAATTTTTTAAAATGCATTCATTTACTTACCACCCGCTTTAAGTTTTCATGCTCTTAAAGAAGTTACAGCCTTATATTTCAGTGTTTTCTTTTCTACTCCTACACTGTTACATGTGGGTTCTTAGCAATTGATTATTAACACGTTTACAGGTGATGTTAAGATTAAACTCAAATGTTCAGATTACCAATGTATCTGTAAAGCCTCTAAAAATTTAATTTCACAGCTAATCAATGTGCATTTTCTGACTTACTTCCTTCCTTCTTTCTCATATTTGATGTGGATGTTAGAGGCCTTCTGGTGACCAACTGCATTTATATAAGGTTGTTGTTTTTTTTCTGGAACAGTAAACACTGTACTTTGTTTTGTAATGCGTTCCCAGACCAGCTTTAATGCCTTGACTTCTATTCTGCATTTAGCAATTAGCTTTTACATTGTTACTTTACTCCTTACCTTCTACTTTTCTGCCCCTTCCAAATAATCTCAGGGTGCACACAAATGCACGTGTTTTCCTACATATAAACCCATTTCTTTCCAAACCCCATGATCCTCCCTAGGATATTGTAATATTACATAGAATGTTTTCTAAAGCTTTTCTAGGGACTTTAAATGCCTATAAATCATGAACTCCAGTGGTTTGAAACTACATCCTGAAGCACACACCAAGTATTACAATATTTTTATTTTAAAAGATGCAGTTGGAATGGAATTGATGATGCTGTCTTAGGAGGGCTGGCTGAGTGGCCAATGCCAACAAAATCACTCCAGTGCAGATAGGGGAATGTTTTTGCTTTATTAGTTCTGGTGAAAGCTAAGCTCAAGGCGTAGAAAAGGATCCTAGGAAACAGGTGCTTGTTTAGGAAATAGATCTGTGTAGTGAGGTTGGACACAGTTTGTGCTCACTGCTAACTATTGGGGAGCGGCGAGGGAAAACGGCAGCAATCAATGTGATTGATAAGCACGCTTCAACTTTATTGCCCGGATACACAGTTTATATAGCATCTCAGTTAAATATGCACAAGCGTCACTATTCTATTGGTCTCTGACTGAAGGCAACATTATAATATCCAGCCCACTTGCAATTAGGTCTGTGTACAACATCAAAGGCTCTGTGTACATTCTTAGAAAACTCCCTTCTCAGTAGCTCTTCCTTTCCCATCCAGTTATCTTGCAAACACACAGCTATGAGAACAGCTGCAAGGCCATAGTGACTTCACTGCCTCAGCATGCCAGCTAACTATGGGCAGTAAACAACAAGATGGAGTACGGCCTACACATTCTGCTCAAGTAGCTGTTCCACAGAGACATGTCCCTTAGATTTAAGCCATTCTCCAACAGCTAACCCCAATGCTACATGGAAATTATACCCTTTTTCTTTATTTCTTCTTTTGTGTAACAGCTTTAGTGCACAGTATCACCAAGGTTGGAAGAGACCTCAAAGATTGAGTCCAACCTGTCACCACAGACCTCATGACTAGACCATGGTACCAAGTGCCACGTCCAATCCCCTCTTGACTACCCTCAGGGACGGTGACTCAACCACCTCCCTGGACAGCACATTCCAATGGCGAATGACTCTCTCAGTGAAGAGCTTTCTCCTCACCTCGAGCCTAGACTTCCCCTGGCACAGCTTGAGACTGTGCACCTTCGGTCAAAGGTGGTTTGAGATGTTTTAATGCACCCCCTACTGATCTTTGCTAGAGTAAAACAATTCACGTTCCCTGGTTATGATACATAGGAAAAAAAAAAAATTCAGACCAAAACCTAGGCAATTTGTTTAAAGATGCAGAAAGCTTAACTTAGACAATTTTCCCTGCAAGGGAAAAATCTCAGTCTAAAATTGGTCATGTTTTCAAAACTTGTAATTTACACTTCCTTCACTACTGTGGTAACAGACACACGTCATCAGTGATGATCCAGAAAACAGCTTAAAAAATTGCCAAGGATGGGTGTCTGTGGAATGGTTTCAAGCACAAAATAAATCTGAGTTCCACCCAAGTCTTGTTGCCCATTAAGGATGGTTAATTTCCAGTCCTTGGAGTATTTTTTTTAGTTTGACAAAGAGGAGGCAGAGGGGAGATCTCATCGCTCTCTACAACTGCCTGAAAGGACATGGTGGAGAGGCTGGTGCTGGTTTCTTCTCCCAGGTAATTAGTGACAGAACAAGAGGGAAGGGCCTCAAGCTGCAACTGGGAAGGTTTAGACTGGACACTAGGAAAAGTTATTTTCATGGAAGGAGTGGTCATACTTTGGAATGGGCTGCCCAGGGAGGTGGTTGAGTCCCCAACCCTGGATGTGTTTAAAGGTGGTTTGGATGCGGTGCTTGGGTTTAGGGGTGAACCTTGTAGAGTAGGGTCAATGGTTGGGTTTGGTGATCCCAAGGGTGTTTTCCAACCTGAATGTTTCTGAGATTTTGATTTGCTAACGATATTCAAATGCTAGAGTGTTTTCTTCTGAGTCTAAACCTTATGTCCAAAATACTGTGAGATTTTGAAGATGTGTTGATGCATTTGCTTCAGAAAGTTCTGGCATTTTGTTTTGCCACTAGGAATTTATTTCAGTTGGGTGTGTGAACATGTATATTAGAGTAAAAGAATGAAAAGCTGTGGAAGGATTGAATTATTTAAAATGCAGAATTAAGTACAGATTAAAACAATTTTTCATCATCTCATTCTGCTATGGAGCATGCTGGGGGATTGGGTGGCAGTGGGGATGTTGTGGTGGTGCTGACTGTAGCAGTCTTATTTGTAAAGTAGCAGTACAGAAACGCTCTTGTTTTAAAGCAATACTAAGAAATGGTTTAAAGCTACAGCAATTGATAATTCCAAATGTCCCATTTGTAATTCCATGTGAAAATGCTGTAAAAGAAAGAGAGAGTGCAGGTATATTGGCATCTTTTATGGAAAAGCTAATATTTTACACTCGCAACAGCAGCAATCATATTGATTTTTGTGAAATGTACCTTCTAAGGCTGTTCATCTCTGAGACTAAAAAATCAGTGTAATTGCTCCTACAGATACAGCCACTAGCACTGATGTTTCAGTGTTAATTCTACATGCATTGTAATTGTCCTCTTTTATACTCTGTATTGCCAGACTGCTGTTACAGATTCTGAATATATGTGCAGGAGTGGACTACGTGCCGAGTACTACATTCCTTCATGATTTTGAATAATTAGCACTCACTTATTAAGCAGGAACTGCTGCAGTTGAAGCTCATGGGATCAGGAATGAGCTTCCTGGGTGATGGGTGAATGTTTAGCAGTGTGAGTTGAAAATGTTTAATTCATGTCTACTGCTTTTCCATTTACTTACAGAAGAACGCGTATAGAATAGAATTGGAGAAGTTACTCAATTTGAATTGCCTATGATCAGACCTGATTCTAGGATTAATTAACTCAATTGCCTGCAGTTTTCTCTCACCTATTTTATTGCCACTGACTGAAGAACACAGGCACTCAGTTTCAATTAGACACACAAGTTAATCAGCACAAGTGCTGTTAAGATCAGACACTTTGTGTAGATGTGGAATACATAATGACTCACTTTCATGTGATGTTAATCTTCTTTGCCCCTTCCAAAAATAGTATGAGGGAGGAAGTACTTTAGACTTTGAGTGAAAGGCACTACAATTTTTCAGCTCCTTTTCCTGTCCTAATTTTGTTCATTCTTCCTCAAATTCCAGGCTGTTTTCTAGGCACTTTTCTTAAGCTTGACTGTGGTTGCAGAGAAAAAAAAAAAAAAAGTGGCTAGCTTCTGTTCTGTAATAAAAATCCATTAGAACACAGAACTGAAGAAACTAAACTACCTGTAACCTCCTTTTCAGTTTGAAGACAACATATTTTCAAAGTTTCACTTTATCAAATGATTTCTAACAGCACACATGATTTGGTTGGTTTATGTGCTCTGCTGCTTTATCACTCTGATATTGATTATTCCATGAGTTTTAATGATATTATTAAGTAATTCACTGCATGCTCTAAAATACCGGAGTGTCAAGTATCTGAAGTGAATCTGATCCTTATGACTTACTCCTCTGTTCCATCCCACATATGTGTGGAGCTCATGATTTAAACCATGCTCATTTAAATGATGAGCTGGACGTGAGGAGGAAGTTTTTCACCATGAGAGTGGTGAAGCCCTGGAATGGGTTGTCCAGGGAGGTGGTTGAGGCCCCGTCCCTGGAGGTGTTTAAGCCCAGGCTGGACGAGGCTCTGGCCAGCCTGATCTAGTGTGGGGTGTCCCTGCCCATGGCAGGGGTTGGAACTGGATGATCCTTGTGGTCCCTTCCAACCCTGACTGATACTATGATATTACCTAGAAAGGCTGGACCAGGTGATCCTTGAGGTCCCTTCCAACCTGGCATTGTATGATTTAATAAATGTCTTCAAATGCACAAATGAGATGACAGAAAAAAAAAAGAAATTTTTTTTTTCCCTGAAGCTGTGGGCAAAGGAAACATTCTGTATTAGATTTACTTTTTCTATTGTATTAGGGAAGTTCTGTGTGACTTTAAATTTCTGTTTGCTGGCTTCAACAAGGCCTTTTGGTCATTTAAAAAAAGCTAAATAATCTATTAAGGGATTCTTGTAAAATAAAGTACTTCAGCACTGCCTCAAAACATCTTAAAATATCTTATTTAAAGTTACTATGGAGTGAACAAGTAATTATTTTTCATAGCAGAGCTAGTTGTTTGCTGCTTAATACTCATATAACTGGGTTGTTAATTGACTTAACCACTGTACTGAGTAGTGTTTTAAAGATTTTTATATTTTTTAATTGCTTTTTATTCTGTTTGTTATTGTTACCTAATATCCTCCCAGTTATTTTCATGAAACAGCTCTTCTGATGCAGTCATCTTTGGGTCCACAGGAGGGCTATGAAGATGATCGGGGGTTGGAACACCTCTGCTACAAGGATAGGCTGAGAGAGTTGGGTTTTTTCAGCCTGGAGGTGAGGTCTCCGTGAAGACCTTGTAGCAGCCTTTCAGTACCTGAAGGGGACCTACCAGAAGGCTGGAGAGGGACTGTTTAAAAGGCCTGCAGTAACATAAAGGGGGCAGTGGTTGGATTTTTGGTATGTTAGGAACAAGCTCTTTACCCTGAGGATGGTGGAACACAGGAGCAGGCTGCCCACAGAGGCAGTTGAGGCCCTATCCCTGGAGATATTCAAGGACAGGCTCAAAGAGGCTCTGAGCAGCTTGATGTAGTTGAGGATGTCATTGCTGACTGCAGGGGTTTGGAGTAGATGGGGATCTCTTCCAACCTAAACCATTCAGTGATGGTTTACAACAAACTGGCCAAAGTCAGTCAGGAAAATGTTGTCTGTGGTAATATATGCAGACTATTCACACCATAAACTTTGCCTTCTGACTGGATTAATTTCTGTTACACTGCAAAGCTTTGTCTGATGGAGCTGTCACCCTCATCCTTACTGAAAGCTTGCTCTGGAATCACTCTTTGCACTATCTGTTAAACTTTAATTTCAGCACTGCAGGAATACTGTCGCAGATCTTAATATCACATGTTTACAGTACGTGTAAGCTCAGGAAAATGCCTGGGTCTGTCATAATTATTTCATGCTGCAACATCTCTTGTCAAAAAGTTAATAATATTATTTCAGGTCTGTTCAGATGTATTTAATTTGTTCCATTACAATTTAGCATATTTAGCTTTTTTTAACCAAAAAATAAATCTGAGTGCAACAGCTGCAATGTTGCTTTACAAATGACCTCTTTCAACCATGACTTCATTTTATTCCTAGCTTAGTTTTACTTCATGTGGAAAAAATTGGATTTAAACTCTAGAAATGCTGCTGTCATTTTCTCACTTGCACTCCATTTCGTGTTTTCAGGACATGACGTGAGAGGAATGTGTCTGTTTAAAGTGGCTTGTTTCACAACACGATGAATTTATTTCAACCTTCACCTGTATGATTCCTCAATCTTTAAAATTGCTTATTCTATTTTATCAAGTTTCTTCTTTTTATCTCTTAATAGTGGGGCCCTTAGCACATAGAGGGCTGATTTCCTTGTGTTCCTAATGGCTGAGGTGCACAACTTTGTGAAACTTCAACTACTCTAAGGTGAAGCTCTTTCAGCACTTGTGTAACTTGTTGCTTTGTAATGAAATGGGTTCATATTGGTTATTGCATTTCTGCTGAGGGAAAAATGGAGGGGCTGTGCATCAACATCTTCAACAGTTTCAGGGCAGGACCTTAGCTTTTAGGTGGACTGCACAGTAAGTGCAGGAGAGGTTTTGATGAAACTCTACTTGTTGCTGCTTGTATCTGCTCTGTACTGGGTCTCTCAACATCAGCATTTTCCCAGTTCCTAGCTCTTGAATTACAACAAATATTTGGCCTCTCAAAATTTCCTGGAAAGCATTAAAGAATCTCTAGTGAATTTTCTTTGGCCAGGAGATGCAGTACCAACAGAGCTTAGCTTGTTTGGAGCAGCAGAGTGGGAGCAGCTTCATTTCGTTGAGCTCTTTTTTTTTTTTTTTTTTTTTTTTTTTTACCTGCAGAGGGAGACAGTCCTGAGCTTGCAGAGGACAAGTTTCTAGCAGTTGGTTGCAGAACTGACTGGGTTTTTCAGCTGCTTGAACCAGGTTGTGTCGAACTGTCTCTATTTCAGCTGCCGCTATTTTTAGATCTAGACATGGAATTATTTTTTGTAGAAGCTGCAGTAGTGTTCTGTAAGAATGTGGGAGAATCTAATGAAGAACTTTCAGTCAAATGGTGGTTTGAAGACAAAATAGGAATAGATGACTGTGTTGAACCTTAGCTTTGAGGAAACACAGTAAGCTTGTGGCTTGAACTATCAAGAGATGACCTGTGCAAAGAAGAAAGCCATAAAAAAACACTCTACAGTAACAAAAATGTTAGGTAAGTAGTCTGACTTCCATCAGTCACTGTCAGACAATCCTGCCACATCTAAAACTGAAGCCACTGCACGCAGTAAAAATGGACACAATTTTAGTAGAAAGGCTTAAGCTTAAAAAAAGAAGAAATCGGAGACCAGTAAAAATAATAACCAGTCAGGTGTTCTGCTGTCTGCTGCATGAAGAATGCCTAGGATGTTGCTCTAGGAAGGCTGCAAGTATGTGTGATTTCAGTGCTTATGAGTTTAAGGAAACATTATTCCTCTGATTAGTTCAACACATAAAATAAGAGCACTTCATAATTTGGAAATGAATGTGATCTACCTTCCCTTAAGTACAAGAAAGGCAGAATTAGTGTCTTTAGTTTGCTTTAGCCTGTTTCTATATGAAAGCAATAGCATCACAATGTCCATGGTCAATGAAGTAAAGGGCGATAGCAGCAAATGACATAAATGTGTTGCTATATTTTATTGTCTTACCTGTACAAAAGGTTTTTTTCACCATGATAATGACATTTTAGGGCATTGGTAAGTTAAATGCAATAAAACTGAGAAGTGCAGTCAAAATTAAGTATTTTATATCAAAATAAAAAGGCTATCAAAAATATATTTTATGTGTAAGGATGATATTAATTTTGCCACTATTGCTTCAAGACTTATTATCCTGTTCTCTTCATTTCTGGGAACAGTGCAGAAAAAAAGACAGTTAAGACTTCTTTGATGGAAATGATAAATTAGTTAAGATGATGAATTAATAGAAGTTCTAATTCACATAACTGCTATAGATAGTTCTGTAGAAAACACTTTTGTATCAGATGTGCCAGAAGTTGGACTTCACTGTGTGAGAATAAGCCAAAAGATTTAGACCTTACTGCTATGATTGATTTAGTGTCTTTCTACAATACATAGAATGCCTTTATAGACACATTTTGCAACTCAAGCACATCAGTTTTAAATAAATACAGCAATTATTCTTCAATACAGTCTGTCATCTATGAAACTTTATGTGACAGAGACAGGTATTGGTGTAATAAATATTGATCTGAAACAAAGCAGGACGGAAGTACACCCATGGCAGGCTATCATGATGCTGCAAAACAGTCCTGTTACCCATTGGAGAGGGATACTGGCATGTTCTTCTAAGCGTTTGTACAGCATCATACAGAACAGTTCTGGAATCTGGAGAGGTTAGGCAGTTTTTCTGAAAGGTCCTCATTACACTGCTGCATGTTGCTGCTCAGAGCTACCAAATGAATGAGAGGACTGGTAAGTAGCTATGTGTTCATATACCTTGGTCTGTGTTGGTGTGGATTCTGTTTAACACTGAAATCTTTTGGTTACAGAAAAGCTGGTTGTAGGAAGACAAGAGAAGTACACTGAGCTTGAATACTGATGAAGGAATTTATAGTTTTCACTTGGCTTGAGCCAATAATGGAAATGTTCATGTAATATTAATCGTGGGAGTAGCTTCTGCTAATAGATTAGAAATGCACATTTGAGGAGCAAGTTTACTTTTAAAAATGTAGCTGTCACTGATGTACTAAAGATCTTTTTGAAGTAGGGAAAAAAAGAGTAATAAACCCTTTCTTTATGATAACAAATATTTTTTCCATTATCTTTCCCTGACTGCTATTAAACTCTCACAGTTACTTCTTGGAAAACTTGGCTTTTATTGATGTGACAAATTAGAATCACATTTGGTGCTGTTCTTTTGCTGTTATTTATTGTTCCAGTATAGTAATTTCACCAAATACTCATTTAAAATAGAATAGTGAAGCATAGCACATCACCCATATTCTAATCATTATGTGTGCAGGTCCAGATTTGCACTTAAAATATTATTTGAAGTCCTAATGGAATTGTTTTCAGTTGCCCTAATGTACGAAGCCATTTTTCTGAGGTCATAGGTTTCCTGAGGTGATGTGTTGTACTCATCTAGCAAAATTAAGATTAGAAGGGCTGAATGGCTCATTTCCATTAAAGTCAGTTTGATGTGACAGGCCCATAATTACTGTCTGTTTGCAAACAATTGTAACTTTACCTTAATGAAGTTAAACTTTTCAAACCTTGATGACTGGAACAGGCAGCGCTTGTTAAATCTTTGGAAGGCAAAGCCGAAATGCATTTGGCTGATGACTGAATGTTTTGAAGTCTCACTTTTTCAATTGAAATGTTCTACTTGGCTGATGCTGTAATACTGTTTCAGGGGTGAAAAAAAACTAGCATGGAAAAAATTCCATTATGGGATTGATTATACCTGGCTTGTTCTACCCTTACAAAGTTTATGACATGTGACTATACATTTTGTATTTTACATAGTATTTTACATGAAGACTATTTTCAGGGAAAAAAACCCTTCATGTGATTGTGCACAAGAGGAAATACAGTCAGTATGTGCCAAATATGCTTGAATTTAAATAGATTTAGATTTAGATTTTGCAGACTTCGATCGCTGCAGGGATCTGCTAGC
Source organism: Picus viridis (assembly GCA_033816785.1). Classification (NCBI taxonomy): domain Eukaryota; kingdom Metazoa; phylum Chordata; class Aves; order Piciformes; family Picidae; genus Picus; species Picus viridis. The sequence goes on from CM066587.1 coordinate 42,935,972, forward strand.
CAAAGTGTCGTGGGATGAAGCCCTGGAGGGAAGAGGGACCCAGGACAGCTGGTCAGTATTCAAGGACCACCTCCTCTGTGTCCAGGAGCTATGTATACCTACAAGGAGAAAAGCAGGAAGGAATGCTAGGAGGCCTGCCTGGATGAACAAGGAGCTGCTGGACACACTATCACTTAAAAAGAAACTCTACAGGAAGTGGAGGGAAGGACAGATAGAACAGGGGGTATATAAGGAAGCTGCCCGAGCAGCAAGAGGCCTGGTTAGGAAAGCCAAAGCAGAGTTTGAACTGAATCTAGCCAGGGGGGTTAAAGGGAACACTAAGAATTTCTACAGGTATATTAATGGCAAGAAGAAGACTAGGGAAGGTGTGGGCCCCCTCAGAAAGGAAAGTGGTGAATTAGTCACTAGTGATGTGGAAAAGGCTGAGGTACTCAATCACTTCTTTACCTCAGTCTTCACTGCAAGGGCCTCCAGCCACACTCCTGGTGTCATGGCAGACGATGCCAGGGACGGGGAGGAAGAACTGCCCATCATAAGTGAAGCTCAGGTTCGTGATCACCTGAAGAACCTGAAAGTGTTCAAGTCCATGGGACCCGACGGGATACACCCACGGGTGCTGAGAGAACTGGCAGATGAGGTTGCCAAGCCCCTCTCTATTATATTCCAGAAGTCATGGCAGACTGGGGAAGTCCCCACAGACTGGAAAAGGGGAAACATTACTCCCATTTTCAAAAAGGGCAAGAAGGAGGAACCGGGGAACTACAGGCCAGTCAGTCTCACCTCTGTGCCCGGAAAGATCATGGAGCAGATCCTCCTGGAGGCACTAATGACTCAGAAGAACAGTGAAGAGGTGATTGGGAGTAGTCAGCATGGCTTTGCCAAGGGCAAATCCTGCCTGACAAACCTGGTGGCCTTCTATGATCAGGTGACAGCATTAATAATGAGGGGCGAGCAACTGATGTCGTTTACCTGGACTTGAGCAAAGCCTTCGACACTGTCCCGCACCACCTCCTGGTCTCCAAGCTGGCGACACATGGGTTTGATGGGTGGACCACTAGATGGATAAAGAACTGGCTTGATGGCCGCACCCAAAGAGTGGCTGTCAACGGGTCCATGTCCCAATGGAGGCCAGTGACAAGCGGAGTCCCTCAGGGATCAGTCCTGGGACCTGTCTTGTTCAACATCTTTGTGGGTGCCATGGACAGTGGCATCGAGTGCACCCTCAGCAAGTTTGCTGATGACACCAAGCTGTGTGGTGCCGTGGACACGCTGGAGGGAAGGGATGCCATCCAGAGGGACCTGGAGAGGTGGGCACAAGCCAACCTCATGAGCTTCAACAAGACCAAGTGCAGGGTCCGGCATCTGGGTCGAGGCAATCCCAGGCACAAATCCAGGCTGGGCAGGGACTGGCTGGAGAGCAGCCCTGAGGAGAGAGACTTGGGGGTGCTGGTGGACGAGAGGCTCAACATGAGCTCTCAATGTGCGCTTGCAGCCCGGAAAGCCAATCAGATCCTGGGCTGCATCAGGAGAAGTGTGACCAGCAGGTCAAGGGAGGTGCTTCTCCCCCTCTACCAGCTCTGGTGAGACCCCACCTGGAGTACTGCGTCCAGTTCTGGAGACCCTATTACAGGAGGGATGTGGACGTGCTGGAGCGTGTCCAGAGAAGGGCCACGAGGATGATCAGAGGGCTGGAGCACCTCTCCTATGAGGACAGACTGAAGGAGTTGGGGCTGTTGAGTCTGGAGAAGAGAAGGCTCCCAGGTGACCTCATTGTGGCCTTCCAGTATCTGAAGGGGGCCTACAGGAAGGCTGGGGAGGGACTTCTCAGGATCTCAGGTAGTGATAGGACTAGGGGGAATGGAATGAAGCTGGAAATGGGGAGATTCAGGCTAGATGTGAGGAAGAAGTTCTTCACCATGAGAGTGGTGAAGCCCTGGAATGGGTTATCCAGGGAGGTGGTTGAGGCCCTGTCCCTGGAGGTGTTTAAGACCAGGTTGGACGAGGCTCTGGCCAGCGTGATCTAGTGTAGGGTGTCCCTGCCCATGGCAGGGGGTTTGGAACTAGATGATCCTTGTGGTCCCTTCCAACCCTGACTGATTCTATGATTCTATGATTAACCATCTGTGTTTTCACAGCCAGGCTTCCTCCTTCCAAAGGAACTGAAATGTTTTATCTGTGGGTTTCACAATTTCATCCTGTGTGCTTAGAAGTCAACTTCCATTTCCTGGAAATGCTTAAGAGTGTTGAAACTTCTCAGCATGTAAATGTTTTGCCTTCTTGAGAACACACTGGCTGCTGTTGTCCCTCTGGACTGGCATGCTGCTGCATATATTTATCATAGCATTTTCTTGAGTGCATATTTATTTTGTAGGCTAAATGTCCTTGACCTGTGGGCACATGTGCTCTCCCAAGAGCTGTGTTAGTGGAAGAGTGAGATTCATTCCTGTTTTAACGCCCCTGTAAAAGATTGCTACCTCAGATCTGCCAGCTTGAACTCCTCATGTAACTATGTACTCCAGGCAAAAGAAGCTAGTTCAAAGTCTATGAATGGCAGGGCTTTGCTTTTGTTTGTTTTCACAGAAATAAAGAACACTTAAGATGCTGTTAATGATACCTAGCCTGGAGAGGGTGGTGCTTGCACAAGTAGCATAGATGGAGACATTTTGTATTCAGCTTGGAGAAGTATTCTCTTCAGAACTAGTGTGAGCAAGCAGCAGCAGATATTCCAAAGCCTTTCAGTGAGTGCCTTAGGCAAAACAGAAGCTTAGGTCAAGCTATGACTGACATGATATGTTAATAATCTTTAAGCACTCCTTACTGACATCAGTGTGGAGTTCTGTCATAATCTCACTTTAAAACATGCATGCAGATCATGAGCCCAAACAGACCTTAAAAGTCAATATTCTGATTAAAAAAAAAAAAAAATAACGTGAGCCTGTGGTTATTCTGCTAAAAATTACTTGCAGGCAGATAAGATGTGTGAAAGCATAACATTTTAAATGTACTCAGATGATTGGAACTGTTTATAATACTATTCCTGTAGAGATAAAATAGAGTGTTTATAAGTAATGTGCCCATAAATCTGTCTGACAAAGATTGTCCCCAACAGTAGGTATAATGAAAACACATTCAAAAGACTGTAAAGACTTTGTATTCCTGCAGTGGACTAAGTATAGATTTTGATGTAGCTCTGTTTTCATTTGTTTTATATTAGCAAAGACAGTGTGAGAGTACTCAGGAGAATAATATGAATGATGCGTGACACCTTTTCTTTTTTGGCCTGGGAAGATCAAGTATGAAAGAAATCCTGTACAGCAGAGTTTTGTCTGTAGGATAGTTTGAACAAATACTGTTGATTGAAAAATTAGATTAAATTCTCTTCCAAATGGAATAAGATTGGGCAATTGGGAAGAATGTTTGAATTGCTGGTGGAGACTATGCCTCTTCACCTTACGGTTCTTGTTGTAAGTACACCTTTCACTTGTCCAGCTCTGCAATTCTGCTTTTCGTTTCACAGAACAGGATTCCACTTGATCAGTGTATAGTATTTTATTTTTCAAAACTAGAAGATCTATAACCAGGAAAAATGGAGAAAAAAAAAAATCATAGACTTTATAACTTCCATGCATCACTATTGGCTGAAATGGTCTTCCTGTAGCCTGGTAAAATATAGTGATTAAGTGGATAAGTTTTCATTCTGTTTAGCAGTATGATTCAGCTCAGGAATACAATATTATTCTAGTTAACAATGAATCATAGAAATCCTTAAGGTTGGAAAAGACCTCCCAGATCATTGAGTCCAACTGTTAACCCACCACTACCAAGCTTGCTATGAAACCATGTCCCGAAGAGCCACATCTACATGTTTTGTTTTTTTTTTTTTTTAACATTTCCAGGGATGGTGATTTCTCCACTTCCTTGGGAAGCCTATTCCAGGGCTTAACCACTCTTCCAGTGAAGACCTTCGCCCTAATGTCCAACCTCAACCTTCCCTGCCAGAACATGAGACTATTTTCTCCTGTCCTGTTGGTTGTTACCTGGGAGAACGGACTGACTCCCACCTCACTACAATCTCCTTTCAGGTAGTTGTGCATCTCTCCCTGAAATACTGTATCAGAATGTGTCTATTTGACATCATTGCTAGGATCAGGCTGCAAAATGATGTTTCCCAAGTACATTGGTAATACCTAGCAATGGTGAGATGATTATTATTCCATTTGTGATGGTAGATGCACTTTTTTTAATTACAATTTCATTATAACTTCAGGAGCAGGTGTTGGAAAAACGGAGAAGCAAATCTTTTGGCACCTTTTTCATAAGCAGAGAACCTTGTTATTCCTTCCTTCCTTCTCACTGTGTGGAAGGAGGAGTAATAGTCACCTGCTGTTGATCTGCATTGGCATTTCTGTAACATGCTGTGTTTTCCATGGGATAAAATACAATTGCTAGGTTACTTGCTATTGCCAGCCAACCTGTCTACCACCTGCTGAAATGAATTAAATCAAGTGTAGTGTGAACCAAGTTAATCTTTGCATCCACCTTCTGTTCTGTTAGTGACTGGGTGTGATCATCCAGGTCATGTAGCCTCTGCTGGATTCTCAGAATCAATTTGCTAATAAGAGAGTTAGACACAAGTGTTCAGCTGCTCATTGTGCCTCTGGGAAATAGAATTTCAGGGTTTTTTTCCCATTTTTATTATTATTATTTTTTTTAAAGCTCACTTTCTTACAGTTTCACTTCAGTTGTAGTCTGACATTCATGGAATCACAGAATCAACCAGGTTGGAAAAGAGCTCAGAGATCATCAAGTCCAATCTATTACCTAACACCTCCTGGCAACTAAATCATGGCTCCAAGTGCCACATCCAATCTTTTTTGAACACCTCCAGGGACAGTGACTCCATCATCTCCCTGGGCAGCACATTCCAATGGCCAATTACTCTTTCTGGGAAGAACTTTCTCCTCACCTCAAGCCTAATTCCTTCTAAAGGAAGACAGCCTTACTTTTCTGGTCAGCTGTGAATTTCACAGTAATGAAAGGATAGGAGAAGACACTGAATGTGAATCCTGAGTCACAATTAGTTATCACTTCAAATTCTGAAATTCACCATTTGGTTTGATGAAACAGAATTGGTGCTTAGGGTTTGGATAGGTGCCATCAATTCTGCTTGTCAGCACTGGCATAGCTACCTAGTCAGAGTTGGTGGAGTAAAGTGCTTTTAAAGTAAATCAAAAGCTCAGTCTTGCCAGCTCTGATTTAAAATAGATATATTTCTTTATCCAAATGTTGTATTCCAGAGGGCTAGAGTGCAGTTACAAATGTAAGTAAGTCATGGTTATTACTTACATGTTTGCCAGCAGACTACAATGTTCTATCAGTGACTGAAATAGTCTGGCTTGAAATGAAATCAAAATCCTGTCATAAACTGTTAAGCAGTGCCTATTTTGAACTCTTATTTACACCTACTGGAAGATTTATTCTATCATTCTGAAAAACTGACTCTACGGAGTTTTGTCAATAGGTATTACATGCACTTGCAGCCAACAGCTATTTGTTAATCTATGTACAGACAATGAAGTTATGGTAAACCTGTATCAGGATCAAAAAACATTTGTTAGCCTTTGACTGCCATAACTGAGACTCTAAACTGATAGTAAGAACTTCAGTTTCATACACTAATAAAACTGAGATTATGCCTGAGGAGAATTCTGTTGTGCTGTCCTTTTCCGTCCACTGTTGCACTTATTTACAGGCTCCTGAGGCTCCCTGTCACTGTACTTACATATGCTGTGCATCTATACAGTGTTTTCCAAAACCAGAGTGGAACATGAGGAGACCTGAAAAAGTGACTTCATGCAATTCATCAAGATCTATCCCCCATGTTTCTAATCTTCTTGCACTGACTTCTTTCAGATCTTTTTACTTTCCCATTATTTTTATTGCTGTAGGTGTGGCTTCACCAGAGAACTGTAATAGCTGCCTTCCAGAAGCCCTACGTGAAGGCTGGGGAAGGACTGTTTACAAAGGCCTGCAGTGATAGGATGAGGGGCAATGATTTGAAATTGGAGAAGACTAGATTTAGGTTGGATGTTTAGGAACAAGCTCTTTACTATGAGGGTGGTGGAACACTGGAACAGGTTGCCCAGGGAGTGTTTGAGGCCCTGGAGATATTCAAAGTCAGGCTCAACAAGGTTTTGAGCAACCAGATATAGTTGGGGATGTCACTGCAAGGGGGTTGCACTAGATGACCTTGGAGGTCTCCTCAAACCCAAACCATCCTGTGATTCTGTTCTGAAATTGCATGATCCAACGTCTATTCTAAAGTAACAAAAATGCTGTAAGAGGTCTCTTAATTTAAAAATAGTTGATGCCACTCGAAAGCTAATACATGTGATTTGATGACCTCTAGGACAGGTGGAAACAATGTTAATATTTCTTCTTGTATAAATATTTAATTTGTATATTTGGTCTTCTATATTAATGTTTGCCCAAAAATGTAAATAATGCAAAGTGATTGCCTAACTATTGCTTTCCGTAGTGATCATGAGAATTCACCTGAAATGAGCTAATGGTTTTTATGATGGAAGTCCTAACAAAAATGTTTAAATAGAAAAATTTGGAAGTTGTCAGCTGAAACCTTTTGCAATTATGTGCCCATCTATCATTGTCACTCCTGGAAGTTCTGTACAATGAGGTTTCTGCCTATTTATACAAACTGCATCTTGCAAGAGCTGGAATAAAATTTATTTAGTAGAGGAGGGGAAGGAAGACAAATCACAGTATAAATCATGCACATATCCTTCCTCCTCATTTGCAGTAGTTCAGTTCTTATCTGAAGTTAAGCATAGCCACATAACTTTCTCCTCTATTTTGCAGTCATACTGTACTCTGTCCCTCTTCCACTAGCTCTGCTTCCAAATGAAACATTGAGCACCTGCTTGAAAGCAGACTTGCCAGGAAAGTGCCAACAATTGCCTTCCCTGTCATGCAGAGCCACCCTGGGCTTCTAAAGAAGTTTGGTTGTGACATCCTGATGTCACTGTTTTGCATTAATGGTTTCTTAATGAGACTGGGATTTCTGGAATCGCAGTGCCTGGGGAAATAACTTGCACTAGTCTAGAAATGCCTGATTATTGAATGCTATCTTGCAGTTACTCTTCTCACCATTTGCTAAAATCCCATTGAGATTAATTAGTGGGATTCTTATCCCTCAGGATAAGAAAGGGCAGTGAAGAGGCAGAAAGCATTCATTGTCGGGTTTGCTACCACTGGCTAAAAGCATTGTCTTTATCACAAGAGGGAAATAGGTAGTTTGACTGAGCACTGGGTGTTTGTGAAGTTTTTGGGTTGTTTTTCACTGAAGCTGAGCTTTGTTTTGAACAGACAATTAGTAAATATATTACCTGATGAGTTGCTATCATGGGTTTGTCAGCTTATCATTATTGATAAAACTGTTTAAGGAATCCCACAGAATCAGTTCCCTGCCTCAGATTCCCTCAACTGCAGTGTTCTCGACGATGCTATCATACCTAGTAGGGAAAAAGTCCTTTTCCTTATCCTATTCAAGATACAAATTCAGGCATATAACTAATTTTACTGCTGAAAGGTGTTTCCCATGGGTTTAAAACTGGACTGCAGAACATTCCTGCAGCAAGTCTAACCTTTCTGATATGACACATGGTGCATAGGTTACTACAGCAGATGTATGCTTATCCTTTATTTTAACATGCAATTACAGATGCAAGTGAAGGACTCTAGTATATTGTTAGTGGAGGCAATCAGTGTTTTAGAGCACGTCTTAATGTGACTCAATGTAGTGGAGGATGGGTGTGTTAGTTTTCAGCCTTTAGGACTGTGCCCTCAAGTCTCTTGCATTGTTTGTGAACCATGCAGCACACTTAACAAGGTTAATTTCAGGGATTGTGTAAGGTTCAGGACATGCTATAGTGAAAAAGGTTACTGAAGCTTCTTGCTTGTGCTACATCTTAAGTTGCCCTCTCAAGGTTTCTACAAGACTGAAACCACCACTGGTAATGAGAAGAACAGTTGAAGTTTTGTTGGTGTGGTCACCAAGTGGGATTAGAATTCAATCTATACCCTTTCTTTTTTTCGGTCTGAGTTTCTTGACAGAAGCTGTGTCACCACAGCTTTTTCACTAGCTGAGGTTTCTTTTAGCTAATATTGATTGTGGTGGTGTTACTAGTTATCATATTATTAACTAATCATTGCATGCATCTTTCTCATATCCTGTTCCACTGACTCCTCTGTTGATCCATAGTTGCATTCTCTTTCTATTTTGGCTCATGTGAAGACTTTCTGAACCTCCCCTCTGTCATTGAGAGGCCAGGATTTGATTAGAGCAGCCAGAATTATATTATTTGTGAACTATGTAATAGAAAGACTTCCAGCAATTGCCCAAGGTGAGGAGGGAATATTACATAAAAAATAAAATAAAGAGTAAGAAGAAGCCCCCAAATCAATTCCAAAAGTCAATTGTTATATGCTGGGTTCTGGAAGCCTCATTGATACCCTTCAATTCTTCTCTCAAAGATCAAAGAGAGTGATAGTCCTTTTGGCTTCTTGAAGCAAAGTACATTGTCTTCCTTTGCATGGCTTGCTTATTACAAAGGAAATGCTTGACATAGGTAGATTTAAATATTAATTCTTAGGTATTCTATCTATTGTATTATATAGAATGCAATATTGTTGGTTGTGTGACTATTAGAGGACACAGTCTCAGGCTGCGCCAGGGGAGGTTTAGGCTGGATGTTAGGAAGAAGTTCTATACAGAGAGAGGGATTGCCCATTGGAATGGGCTGCCCATGAAGGTGGTGGAGTCACCATCATTGGAGGTGTTCAGGAGGAGACTTGATGGGGTGCTTGGTGCCGTGGTTTAGTTGTTTAGGTGGGTTGGATTGGTTGATGGGTTGGACGCGATGATCTTGAAGGTCTCTTCCAACCTGGTTTATTCTATTGTATTGTATTATTATTCTATTTACCTGTATTATGATTCTGTATTAATGGCATCTGTGTTCCTCTCTTGAACTTTAGCATGAGAATTTCTATTTTTGGTGGTTTAGTTTAAAATTATTGAGACACCTTTTTTTTTTTTTTTTCCGTCTTTCTTTTTCCTCATAGCACCCTGTCCTTGTAATATCCCAAAAGGGCAAGTTAAGAATATCAAATGTATTCTTATGCTGGTAACATATCGTGAGACATATAATTACATTCCAGATGCTATTTAAAAATCTGACAGAGATTAATTTAAATTCCTGGTGCAGTGTAATAATAACAGAACTATTCTGATGTTTAACAAATAAGGAAAAAGAAAATGTTTTAAGGGACTACTCTGTATGGCATCAACATTTTGTCTTACATTTGAAGTTTCCCTTATTGTACTCCTTATGATGTTTCTACTGTTAATTTAATTTTATCTGTACCTACAAGAACTTCAGCCACAGAAATGATGGCAATGAGAATACCCACAGAATTTAAACATAACCCACCTGTGACTTCCCTGACACAGCAGTGTAGGGGCCATAGTAATGCTGATACTGTAAGATCTTTGCACTTAGCTTTCACAGCATCTTGAATGAAGCATGTGCTGACATGGAATGGGCTGTCTAGGAAGGTGATTGGGTCACCAACCCTGGATGTCTTTAAAGGTTGTTTGGATGTGGTGCTTAGGGATATGGTTTAGGGGTGAACCTTGTAGAGTGGGATTATCAGCTGGACTTGGTGATCCTGAGGGTCCTTTCCAACCTGAATGCTTCTGTGATTGTGATGTGTATTTTGTCTGTCTCATAGCTTTAATCATTTCTAGTCACTGGTACTGAATACAGGCCCATAAAAGTGGATTATTAGTATAGATTGAAGACAACTGAAGGAAATGCTTTTAATAAATTTGCTTATCAGTTCTGTCATGCTTTCACCAATAAAACTGTGATGCTTTGAAGTTTTATTATAAAGTTTTATTATGGCTTACAATTATTCTTTTTTGTGAACAAAAGTAATACATGTTTGAAATGTTAAACCTTGTTTTTCCTATAAGCACTGCTACTGAAATACCTGTGAGTAGGTGGACTGTAAATCATATAGGTAAGAGTTTCTGAAGACAAAATAGTTACAAAAATAGCCACACAGTGTTATGGCTTTGCTGTGAAAGCTTAGCTTTAAACACTTCCTTATGATGTGTGGATGCTGTGAATGCAGACAGTGTAAATACAAACGATACTTGGTTGTGAGCCCAGAGCTGTGAACTTCAGTAAGAGCTGGAAATGTTTTTTTCACTGCTTCGGGTTGAGACCCGTCCCCAAAACTCATATGTCTGGAGGGCACACCACCAGTAACTCCCTCTGCTTTGGTGTACATAGTGCAAAGCAACAGTTATACCAAAGCAAGCAGGTATAAATAGATGCATTTCCTTTAAATATTGAAGATACATATTCTTTCTCCATTAAATATCTAGAAAGATTATATCAAGAGGGAAGACTGAAACAAGCTATTTGGTGGTGTCCTGCTCCAGGCAGCACATTAGCCTTGGGCACTGATTAAAATTATCCTAGTAGAAAGTAGGGATGGGGAACAGTTCAGTGGTGTGTGGCAAGTTACTATAGAGAGTGAAATATTAAATGAGAGGAGCATTGACAGCTCCTATTTGGGTTTTAGGGTTTAGCAATGAAACTCCTTCCCCTCAGAGATATTTTTCTGCCTTTTTTCTCTTTCCAAAGGAAAAAAAACCAAAAGACACTTCCCCCCCCCCAAAAAAATCTTTCTTTAGATTTAATTATTAATTGTGCTTCTGGAGTACTGCAGCCATTTTAACATTCTCAATCTCAGCCTCGTTTTGTCACCACAGCACTGAATTTTGTCACTTTGTATTTGAGTGAGAGCCAGGAGGTAGTTGAAATTGAAATCAGTGGCTGTAGTTCATGGCATGCATGAACGTATTTCTAGTTCCCACCTCATCAAAGTACACACCAAGCTGCTTCTTTCAAACTTGCACATTGTTACTTAAAGCATTTATCTAAATAGCAATGCAGCTATTTCAGGGGTGAAAGGAATTTATAACTTCTATAAGAGAATATTTTATCATGGATTTAAAATTGTCCTATGGTTGTCTGCACCAGGAAGTGCTTTATGCCCTCTACCTGAAGCAAAGTGAAACCTAGTAGCCACCTGCCTTGGTTGAATAGCTTGCTTTGCTTTCTCCCATGCTCTCACTATCACTACTCCTTTACCTCTGCCACCTTATTCTTTTACTCATTTTGCTTGTTCTACTACTTTTTTTTCCCTGTGTCTATTTTCTCTCTCCTGGAGCCCCTAGCTACCCTGCAGAGCAGGTTCCAAAGCTGTCAATCTAGTGAAGCAAAAAGAGCAAGACAAGCTGTATCTATTCGTTAATTACAGGATAAGTTGTCAGGATCTGTGAAATCCTGCTGGTGATGAAAGAGGAAATTATAAAATCCAGGTGGAAGCTAGAATGGTCCAAGTATGTTTTCTCTCTTTAATAAATAAGAATCCAGAAATAAATATCAAAACCAGTTGGGATGCTTCAGATTCCACATTTTTCTTCCTTTCCTTCTTTCTTGTGTGCTAAAATGCCAACTTGAGTGAGCTGATGGTTACCCACTGACCTGTGATTTCTTTGAGTCACTGAAAGTGTAGAGAAAATGGTTTTTTCCAGTTTCAAAAATGAATCATCTGAGGTTCATCTGAGAGCATCAGTGATATTACATTGTTAAAGGGATATTTAAGAGTATATTTATGGGGAAAAGGTGAATGTATTCGAATATTGAATACTTATTCCATATAATATTGATTTTTATGAGCTGTCTTAAAGTATGAGTTTTAGAATGAGCTAGAACAGGACAATATATAACTGGTTCCCTTAAGATGTTTGGGTTTTTTGGTGGTTTCTAGTGGTTTGGAAATTTGGCTTGTGTTAGTGATTTTCTTTCAGTAGTTGGGAAATTGAAAGGTATTAAGCAGGCGTAAAAGTTATTTTTCCATTTCACAGTAATGAAGGATGTGTGATCTTCTCACAAAGAAGAGGAGGCTCGGGGAGACCTTATTGCTGTCTACAACTACCTGAAGGGTTATTGTAGCCAGGAGGGGGGTGGTCTCTTCTCCCAGGCACCCAGCACTAGAACAAGAGGACACAGTCTCAAGCTGTGCCAGGGGAAATTTAGGCTTGAGGTGAGGAGAAAGTTCTTCACAGAGTGAGTTGTTAGCCATTGGAATGGGCTGCCCAGGGAGGTGGTGGAGTCACCGTCCCTGGAGGTGTTCAAGAGGGGATTGGACGTGGCACTTGGTGCCATGGCTTAGTAGCCATGAGGTCTGTGGTGACAGGTTGGACTTGATGATTTTTGAGGTCTTTTCCAACGTCATTGATTCTATGATTCTATGATGTTATATACCAGGAAACAAATATTTTCTGGTAAATCACAGCAGCCTTGGCTGCCCTCTTCTGAGGTATCTCACTCATCTTTAATAATATCTTTCCTGGGGGATAGTACATTGCTACTTCAATAGTTCCACAGAAGTACAAGCCATGAAAAATAAAGCTCTGTGATAATTTAATGTGCTTGAGGGTGAGCTTATAGAAGTGCAATCTGTTATGAGCAAAGGACTGTGTAACTATAAATGGAGACCAAATTAATCCATGGGTCTTCTCTGTTGTGGTTTTTTTCCTGTAAGGAAATAATCTATTACTAGCCTACTGAAACAAGTTGAGAAACCAGATTGTTTTCATCATAACTGTGAAATAGGTTTGTCTTGTGATCCGAAAGGCTTACTCTGATTTTTATTTTTTTTAATTTTTATTTTTTAATTCTGTTCATTGAATGAAGTAAAGAAGAAACAACTGTGGCCCTGTTCAGGACAGGGGTCATGGCTGTGTAAACACTCTGTGCACTGCCAGCACTATTTCTGTGCTTTGGAAACAAGAAATATGGATAGAAGTTGGAGAAAAGAAGTCAGCAGGATCCTGAATAAAACTAGATGCTCAGTAATGTTGCAGGCCCCTGTAATAAGGCTTTTATGGATTACTCTGCTTGTGTGGACATGCATTTAATCTCCGTGCCAAGTTAAATTCCCAAAATGCCTGTCAGTCTTGCCCCTTGTGCTGGTTAGATTGTGATCGTTGAGATGCAGTGTTACCTAGCAGCTGTAACAGACCACTTTAAGACATCTGTCACAGCATTTTCTCTTCATTAAAATAAGTTTAAGAGTGTAGGACTCTTGCCTGATTGCAAGCGCAAGTCTTTTCTCTGCTCGTTTTTCTGTTACATCCTTTGCAATTTGCCCAGAAAGCTTCCTACTAAGTATCTGCACAGAGCTTGCAATTAGAGAAAATGAAGCTTATAATTAAATAAAGTGACTCAGTCTATTTTGTTCAGTGTATGCATCTGGGTGTAAAGATTTCTTACAAAAGTTGCCATGTATCAGCCAGTAAAGAAATCTCCTTGGCATGCTGGTTTTCTTCTGGGGTAGAGCTGATGTTCTTCATAACGGGTCATATGGGGCTGTGTTTTGGGTTTGTGCTGGAAGCAGCCTTGAGAATACAGAGATGTATTGGTTACTGCTGGGCAGAGCTTACAGTCAAGGCCTTTTATGCTTCTCACCACACAGAGAATCACAGAATTAACCAGGTTGGAAAAGACTTTCAAGATCATGAAGTACAACCTATCACCCAACACCATCTAATCAATGAAACCATGCCACTGAGTACTTCATCCAGTCTTATTTTAAACATCTTCAGGGATGGTGACTCCATTAGGTTGCCTCCCTGGGCAGCCCGTTCCAATGGTCAATCACTCTTTCTGTGAAGAACTTCTGCCTAATATCCAAGGTGTGGCCTAACCAGTGCTGAGTCCAGGGGCAGAATCACTTCCCTGTTCCTGCTGGCCACACTATTCCTGATCCAGGCCAGGGTGCCATTGGCCACCTTGGCCACCTGGGCACACTGCGGGCTCATGTTCAGCCTACTGTCAACCAGTACCCCTAGGTCCTTCTCTGCCTGGCTGCTCTCCAGCCAGTTGTTAGTAGTGTTACTATTTCATTTCGATTATTAAACTGCTTATATCTCAGCCCACGAGTTTTCTCACCTTACCCTTCAGATTCTCTCCTCTATCCCACTGGAGGGCAGTGAGAAAGCAGTTCTGTGGGGCTCAGTTGTCAGCTGGGGTTAAACCATGACTTGTGGAACTACCAATGAATGCTAGCATAGATTTTTCATGCTTGCTTATTTGACTGTAGACAAGCCAACCATCTCTTTCAAAACAGCCTCTAACTGAAGTAAATTGATGTTTAAGGAGTTCCCTGAAACACTAACACAGTTCTATGTGCACTTACAGTTAGAAAAATATCACAAGGATTTCAATAATCATCATTTGAAGAATGTTTAGAACTCCCTGCCTGGCAAGAAGCTCAATAAACTGAGGTGAAGAAGATGCTTTCTTCAAATAAATCGGTATAACCAAAACTGAAATGTTTGATAGTTTAAGTATTGAATGATCATTTGTTACCTGTACCCTTATTTAAGATTGTGATAATGTGTGTGTGACTGGTTTTGGTCTGCACTTGTAAATTTAAAGAACCTCCTTTATAGGAGGAAAAAAATTCTTAAAATTCTCCCTGCTATGCAAAATTTCCTCATTTTGTACATGGCAGACAAGAAATGAGCCTCTTGTACAGGGAGGAAGAATGTTCAGTAAACGACCTTCATCATTAGTCATCCCTATCTATTTGGCACTGCCATTTGCCAAAAGAGAAATAATTTCCTGAGTGAAACATTAGGCAAAATGAGATTAACATTTGCCCCCTCACAACTCATTTAATGCCTGCTGCCTACTTTACAATTATAAAAATATCTGGCAACTCACTCAACACTTTCTTGCTCTTGAGGGAGGTTGCCTCAAAAAAAAACCCGTAGTTGCTGTGGTGTGAAGCTTGTGCCTGGATTTCCCTCCTGATTTCTGAATGAACATCAGCAGCAATAAAGTCTTCAAAAGACCATTATGATAAGCCCTGCAAAATGGTTTGTAATAAGAGAATACTGCTAAGTGTTATCATCTGCTTTTAGTGCAAACTGCTGCTATCAGATCTTCTTTCCCTTTAATTTGCAAGTCACAGCAGATCTGACAACGTCAAAATCAGGGGAGGAGTGATACTATTGCAGCTTTATAACCTTACCAGTGGCAGTAAATTCTTTCAAATTTAGGGTAAATGGCCCTAATGCTGTTGTGGTGAAATGAAAGAAGCTCTTTTTTTTTTTTTTTTTTTTTTTTTTTTTTTAGTGAATTAAAACCAGGAATTGTAAAATGCAAAGAAATAAGGTGAGATGCTTGTTGATTGCAGAATCATAGAATTGTCAGGGTTGGAAGGGACCTCAAGGATCATCTAGTTTCAACCCCTCTGCCATGAGCAGGGACACTTTCCACTAGATCAGATGTATCCCCACAAAGAACTGGCTTTCTCTGTTGCCTTGAAGCATTCAGAGAATCACAGAAATCACATGCCCTGAAAGCACAGAAGTACCAGAAGATTAAGTTGTTTCTACAACTGCTTACCTATGTAAGACCAAATCCTGCAAGGTCATGAGGGAGGTGAATGCTTGAAAATCACTGCTATATTTAAAAATCAGGTTTGATCCTGTTCAAAGGATTAGAGAAATCCCTTTTCTAAATTCCATAATAGGAATAGGAAAAAAAACAGTACCAAAACAACCAACCAATAACAAACCAAGCCCGGACTCAATATATGCTGTTGTTGAAAAGGGAAGATTTTTTTTTTTAATATGTGCACTTAACTGAAGTTCTCAGTGTTTCTGGAGCTAAGTCTTTTCTCCAGATGGACTGATGTCAAACTATTATGTATTCTTTTTTGTTAAACTGGGTTTCCTCAGGTGAGCTTTCTCATAAAGCTGCCCCAACAAAGCCGTTACAGACCCTTTTGAATATTGCCAAGAGACCTCCCCATCCCACAGCACTCACAGTTGGCAGCTTCTTTTGAAACTCTTGGGAATGAGTGTGTGCTGCCTAGATGTGGAGAACAGCAACACAATGACATGCAGTGAATGTACAGTGAGATGAAAAGAGCAGCATAGGCATGAATAATAGGAAAGCCAGTTAGTCAAGTGAACTAGAGCTTGGTCCCAGCTATACCAGTTTCAGCTCATCATTTCTCTGAGTACCTTGAGTCCTGTGACCAGTTCTGGGCCCCTCAGTTTAGGAAAGGTGTTGACTTGCTGGAATGTGTGCAGAGAAGGGCAACAAAGCTGAGGAGGGGTTTGGAGCACAAGCCCTGTGAGGAGAAGCTGAGGGAGCTGGGGTTGCTTAGTCTGGAGAAGAGGAGGCTCAGAGGAGACTTTCTTGCTCTCTACAATTACCTGAAGGGAGGTTGTAGCCAGGTGGGGGTTGGTCCCTTCTCCCAGGCAACCAGCACCAGAACAAGAGGACACAGTCTCAAGCTGTGCCAGCAGAGGTTTAGTCTGGATGTTAGGCAGAAGTTCTTCACAGAAAGAGTGATTGGCCATTGGAATGGGCTGCCCAGTGGTAAAGTTACCATCACTGGAAGCGTTTAGGAAGAGACTGGATGGGGTGCTTGGTGCCATGGTTTAGTTGATTAGATAGTGTTGGATGATAGGTTTGACCTGATGATCTCAAAGGTCTTTTCAACCTGGTTTGGTCCATTCCATTCCATTCCATTCCATTCCATTCCATTCCATTCCATTCCATTCGATCTAGTTAGATTTAAGTAAACAGCTATGCAAGACAAAGAACCTCTTCCTCCTTAAAACTAGGGCCCAAAAATGTCATTAAAAACAACACAACTCCTGAACTGTGAGCTGTGCTGGGTTTCATTGAAGCTGCAATGCCTGCTCTTCTGCTCTAGCCTAGCTAAGTACATGCTGAAAGGTGTAAAAAGCCCGGACAAAGCTTGCCCAGGTAAGAAATGTATGGAAGTGCTTCTTGTCTTTATGGTTTCTCAGCAAGGATGAAATGAGAGAGAAAAGACAAAAGCTCCACCACAACCTGAAAGCACGACAGTGAGATGTGACAGGTGTATGGAATACGGTTTAATTTAGTTTCATTTATTCCAGTTTCTCATCCAAGTCTAGTTTCCCCGTTGCTTGTAACCCTATCAAAGCTTCAACCTAGCTAATAAAATGTAAATCTAATACTGAATTTCCATCTGCTGTCTCTGTGCTGTTACTCATGGTTGCAGATAGCTGCAGCCATACAAGTTTACATCTGTCCACGTAGCTCAGCATTACTGCCATAAACGAGGGTTTGCCTGACAGAATAGCTACTTGTGTGGCAGTCCAGCTCTTGGAGCCTTGCTTTTATTTACACTATTTCATTAATGCTGATTAATGAAGGGAGAGATTTCCATGTACCAGGCAGGCTGCCTTTAAAATCAGGGTGTCTTTTGACTAAAGTAGACCGCAATTCCTATGTCAACACTTGACAATGAAACTTAAACTAGCACAAGCCAGGGAAGCCTCAGTATTGCTCTTAGCATAAAGAGGTCATGCCACAGCCTCACTGACCTTGATCAGCAACATATTGGGGCTGCTATATTGCTCTTCAGAGTATGGGGGGATATGACTGAATATTTCAGTTTTCTGAAGTTATCCCCTTTTTGTTTGTTCTTACACACTTTTGACAGGACAAGCTGCCTATTATTCGTTTCCCAGTTAGAAAGTAGATGTTAGACACCTAGCTCTTCTTTAATTTTAATTTTTTTCCATGACTAGGAATATCCATTGGGATATGCAGACGCTGGAAGAAAAAACAATGATACAGAGCACTGGTGTTCTACTTAGAAATTATATCTCCCTTTGTAAGATCTGCTGACTTCTGTTTTTGTGGTGCTTCTGGAAGCATCCTTTTCTTTCTGCTGCTGCGCCACATCAGTGTCAAAATGGACAAGGCACAGGTTTATAGTCCCGTTGACTCTGCTCTTTAAAGACAAAATCTTGTCCCTACAAGAAAGTGCTTTAATTTTTCTCTACTTGTTCCTGAGTCAGCAACCTGTTTCTTGGTGTCAGTCTTTGAAGGTCTTCCTCAAATACAAATGCATAGCCTGAGCATTAGGTGGCTTATTTTAAAAGTAAATGCAAAGCAAACACAATGCTAACTCTACCAGCAGACAATCTCAGAAAAAAGAAATAATTTTAGTTTTACTATTGAGCCAATAAGGAATAGAATTACCCTCACAGGTGGACTCAGCTATACATATCACTGAGAAATCATATGGTCTTCAGAGGTGAAAAAGTGATTACAAGGGTTCTGTAGTCATGTTTTTTTTTTTTCTTGCTCTGGTAACTTATGTTTTTGATTTCTTTACTTGAAGAATTTCTTCCAGATTATGCCTTCCTAAGGCATTTTTAGTAATCTCTTCTTCCAGTGTATGACTATTAAGTCACAGTTTTGCTGTCAAATAACAAAAAACCTTCAGAATGATCAAAAAACCCAACCAAAAAAAGCGATTTTGCAGCTAAGTGCCTAATTAGCCTCTCCATAATTCCCTTTGTTCTTTTATTCTCTAAATCCAGTGTGCTTATGTTTTTCCATTAATAATGTGCAAAAATCAGTAAATCAGTACAATGTTTGCAGGCTCACATAAGCTAGAAATTCCTTTCTTCCTCTGTTCTCACTGGCCTGATTGGTGTCCTAAGGGTTCCTCAAGTTGGGAAGCAATGCTGAATTTCTCCAGCCATGCTGGCAAAATCCTCTTCTTGTTTCAGTTGTATGGTTTTCATCCAGTTGCCTCAGCATGCCTACATGGCATCCTGAAGCACAGTGGAAGGCTATACTGGGTAATAGAGCAGCAGGGGAGGTTTTTGTCTTTGTGTTTTGGTCTGAATTAAGACTGAACTTTCCAGAAGGCTCTTGCAATCAGCCTTGTTTGTTGTGTTTAGTTTTCAGTATTGTGTTTTAGGAATTCATGGACAAGACTTATTTCAGATGAGCTAAATCATAAGATGCACTGCATTCTTTGAACAGCAGACTAGCCAAGAGTGAAGTTAACCCAGCAAAATAATTGAATGGGTTATGAATCAGAGCAAGACACTAAAAATGTATATAATGTGATTGTCAGGTGTCCAGGCAGTGCTAGAACTAGGCCATTCTCTACAGATCTGTTCTTTTTGGGTCCTGCTCCTGATCAAGTAGGTGATGCCATGTACCTCATTCATCCTGATCAGGGTCCAGAAAGTATGCAACATCATGGCATACAGTCTGAGCAGGTAAGCTGTGCAGGCTGTATATATTTCTGTAACATTTAGCATGTGATTGGGGGTGGGGGGCAAGAATCGAGATTCCTGATTTAGATAATGGTTGAACTTGAACTTGTAGTGGTCTGAAAATTCTGACTTGCCTGTTCATAAAATATTGTCTAAAAGATTTCTTACCTGCCTAGTCTTCAGTTTACTTTCTAACATTGGTCTCTATTCTAAATACAAGCTTGTGCCTGTGCATATTCATAGAATCACTGAATCATTTCAGTTGGAAAAGACCTTTAAGATCCTCAAACCCAACCATTATCTAACTCTACCAAGTTTGGTGCTAAACCATTTTACTCTGCACCTTTTAATCACATGCTAGATTTTGTTAGATGATCTATTGAGGTCTCTTCCAACTGCTAACATTCTGTGATTTCTGTGTGATTTCAGGGGTAAGCATTCATCCACCTCCATGTGCAGCCTACTGTAGTATTTGAGAACCATTTTAGTAAAGGAGTTTCTTCTAACACCCAACCACCTAGTTCTACCCTGGTGCAACTTGAGGCCATTTCCTTTTGTCTTATCACTTGTTACTAGGGAGAAGAGTGACTCCCACCTTGCTACAACCTCTTTTCAAGTAGGTTGAGAGAGAGAGAGAGAGAGAA